>JAZKJV010000991.1:1497210-2018027 GCA_037367405.1 Ottelia alismoides
TCATTTCTACGTGTAATATGAAATGTTTAAATTAGTGACATTGCAGGGGTTCAAATCCCACTTAATGGTCTAGTGGTAGTACAGTGTGTCTACCACACAAAAGACCAGGGTTCAAATCCCACTCTTGCAGGGGTTGCGTTAGGTAGTCAACGGCCATCGTAAAAAATAGTCGAATCTTTCAACATGAATTTGAGCAAGAATCCATGTATCCGACCCTGCTTATAGTGGGAGAAGGCTTAGCACATTTTTTTAGTGACATTGCAAAAAATACCTAAATTAAAAATGAATCTCCATAAACAATCCAATTAAGAAAATTGTCCATCTTTTTTTATGTGTTCGATAGTTATCATTCGTTAGAAAATGACGACATCGGCCTAAAAAGTAAAAACAAAAGTAAATGACACAAGATTCTGGTGTTTGAGATAAATATTGAAAAGGATTCTGATAATAAGATTGTGACATTATATATATCAACTATATAATATTTAATCCAATATCTTGATTTCTCAACATGATATTATAATGAATATTTAAAAAAAACAATGGAATTTTACTCGTGTCATTCAATTCATGATTAATCAACTTGATTTAACAATCACATGCTTCACTACCATCTAAGGAATTGTTAAAGAATAGTTCCTCTAAATTTATCATAATTTCTTTATTGATATTATAGTATACACATTCACACCCAAATAGTATTATGGCATATGGAGCACTAAAAAAATCAATCAAACAATTTCTTTGTGAGACATTTAATATTTCAATTGCGTCTACTTTTTAATTTATTAAAATATATGATCAATAAATTTTCAAGAAAAATGATATAATCAAATATTGTTACCTGCCTTGGAGTATGAGAAAACAAAAGCATGGCATTGTGGGGGACTCGACACGACCTTGAGGGGGATGTGAACAGTTCCGCAAGGAGCCGACGCACGAGGAGAGGAACAATGGGTCAACAAGAAAAAATGAAGGCATGTTAGGTTACCATGGCAATGCACCATCATCGAGTTAGGATCACGATGATGGAGAGGCCGTGGTAGTGGCGATTGGTTAGTCTAGCTGCACATTCTGTATGGTGGATAGTCCGGAAGAGGACTTGTCACGTGGCACGTGTGCGAGCCGCCTAATAAATCTGGTGATGGGTGAAGCCGTGACGCTATATGGTGATGGTCTTGTGATAGGTGCTGCCGGAATCGAGGACAAGGTGGTTCATTTTTGGTTGGGCAGCTCGTAGGTGATATTGTAGGATATGTAGGGTGAAATGATGAAGAGCCAAGGAGGTGCACGAGATGTGGGGATGTGCAATTGCACGCTGTTCTCGGAGGGAGAGGGGCAAACAAGAAAGGTTTTCAAATGTTGTGGGCTATTTTGTGCAGAAGAGTGGGACTGGGTGGGGTGGGGGACACCGGGACTTCCCATCCATGTCCATAAACTTTTTTTTATTTAATAGGAGGCACTTTGCATTGCAACAACTCAAGGGGTTAAAGACTTTACAAAATCTTAGGGGGGCACATGCCCCACTTGGCGGCAGTGTAAGTCCGCCTCTGGTTCCCGCAATTGTTCTCCTTTATTGACTTCGTTGATGATTTGTACATCTTGTGTGCACTCATGAAGGTGTAAGTCTCTTTAAGAAGATGAGTTAGCTTATGCAGTATTTGCTGCGTAATTTAAATATAATGCGTATTTTTGGAATGCGCTAATATAGTAGGTTGCATGATATCAGAACTCCCAAATTGAGACATTCAAGGGCATCAATTGTTTTAGGATGCCAACAGTTTTTTTTTCCAAAAGATGGATTAAAACAGAAGAGAAATCCCTGGCAGCAACTTGAGAACCATCATGTCCACTATTATAGAACCAAAGTGCGTCTGACATTCGATCATGGCATGCATGCAGTGGGAAAGAAATCTAACGTTTAAGAAATAAACCTCAACATATAAATACTCTTGAAAAGTTAGCATCCAACTATACAGTCGGTGCCCTTTTTTCTTTCAAAAAAATTTTTAAATACAATTGGAATCTTTAGCAAAAAAATCTAAATACAATGGAATCAGTAAAATGTACTAAGCCTTCTCCCACTATAAGTAGGGTCAGCTACATGGATTCTTGCTCAAATCCATGTTGAAAGATTCGACTATTTTTATGCTGGCCGTCGACTACCTAATGCAACCCCTGCAAGAGTGGGATTTGAACCCTGGTCTTTTGTGTGGTAGACACACTATACTACCACTAGACCATTAAGTGGGATTTGAACACTGATTCCAATACAATGGAATCAATGTTTTGCATAAATATAATTTTTAAGAATGCAGAAAAAGTGTGCACGAGAAAAGACTGCCATTAAACTCAAAATACAGAACATCATAGCCCTCTCTCACATTAAGTATGGTCAGTACATGGATTCTTTACCTCCATTCAAATATTTGGATCATTCTCGGACTTAGATCCAAATCACTAAGATCTCTTTGAAATAGGTTTGTTCCGACACCTCTTGGACCTTTCTTGCCCTCTCTTAACAAGCTCAACATCCCAAATCTCGCATCTTCTAAGTGGTACATTAATCGACCTCCTTTGCAAGTGGTTAAACCACCTTAGGCGGTTCTCCTCATCTTATCCTCTATCGGATTTAGACTAACTTCCTTCTGATCACATTGTTTTTGAATCCGATATACACATCCATTGTAGCATTTCCATTTATGCTACTGTCATACTTTGCACATGTCTATGGTTCTCGGGTCACTTCATATTCATGGAGCATAGTAGGTTTCAGTGCTGCTTCGTAATACTTTTCTTTGATTTTCAATGGAATTTTCTTATAGAACAATAGAGGTTTCTCTCCACTTTAGCCAACATGTATTTATTTTAGGAGTAATATCTTCATTGATTTCCCCATCATACTACAAAATAGATCCCAAATATCTAAAAGAAATTTTCTTCTGAATGTTATCTTCTCTAATCTTCACCTCATTTCCCCCACAACTACTTTCATTAAATGTGCACTCCATATATTTAGTCTTAACCCGAACTATACGAAATTTTTGTGTCTCTAAGGCCTGTCTCCAAATCTTGACCTTCTCATTTATTCCATCTCTAGTCTTATCAATCAACACAATATCATCGGTAGACAACATACACTAAGGTATCTTGTCCTGAATGTGATTAATCAACTCGTCTATAATTAAAGTAAAAGGGAGTGTAGTCAAAGCTAAACCTTGATGCAAATCGATGCTGATGTCAAAATAGTCGATTTTTCTAGACTGGATCGTTACACAAATGAAGCTCCATCATGCATACCCTTTATAAGGTTAATGTACATAGTAAGTACTTGTCTCTTCTCCAACATTCTCCACAAGATATTCCATGGAACTGAATCATAAGCCTTCTTCAAATTAATAAAAAAATAATATCAAGGTTCTTCTATTTAACTCTATAAATCTCTATTATTCTCTTAGTAGGTGGATAGTTTCAATGGTTGGGTGACTGTTACTTTGGAAATTTGCTCTAGTCTTCTTTCAATCACACATTCCCTAATTTTCATAGTATGACTCGTCAATATGACTATGTAATTCAGACATTTTTGAATGTCTCCTCTATTCTTGTAAAGAGGTACCGCGATGATTTTCCTCCATTCATCGAGCATTCTCTTGCTGTGGAGAGAGAAGAAGAGAGTGAAATGACTTGTTTATTCCATAAGGTCTAGGGCGTTCTTATATAGCGTGAAACCCTAGGGAGCCAAAAAAAGGAGAATGACAAAGATACTCTCTGTTGGTTGTATAATAGAATAAAATAGAATAATTCTAACTATTCCCCTCAAGTTGGAGCATATATGTTGATTATTAAATATAAGTTCAGAAGCACGCCTCTTGGGTACTGTCTTTGTGAGGATGTTTGCAAGATGAAGGTCAATAGATACGTGTGGAGTATAAATCTTCCCTTGGCATACATCACGTATGAAATGGCAGTCAACTTCAGTATATTTGGTTCTTTCATGAAAATCTGATTTGGTGGAGATATATGTGGCAGATTTGTTATCACAACACAAAGGAACTGGAGTAGCTACAAGAAGATCAATTTCTGTCAAGAAAGACGTCAGCCAAGTAATCTCACATGTGGATTGAGCCATTGCCTTATATTCCGCTTCAACACTTGATCTAGATACAACGATTTGCTTTTTTCTACACCAGGTAATGAGATTTCCTCCAACAAATATAGTCTACTGGTAGTGGATCGTTTGTCATCAAGAGAAGTAACATTATCCACATCAGCATAAACCATAATATTGGTGTGGCCATTGGCTTTATTGAAAAGATCACATCCAGGAGATCCCTTTAGATGACGAAGTATTCGAAGAACTTCCTGCTAATGACTGTAGCACGGTCTATCCATATGTTGACTCTTTCCCTATCGACAACATATGATATATCATGCCTAATGATAGTGAGGTAAAGTAGTTTACCTATTAAGTTTCTGTATCGAATATGATCCTTAAACGCATGATCAGGAGAAGTGGTATTCTTCTGTGCCTCTGCTGGGATACTCGATGGTTTGCAGATATCCATGCAATATTTCCTCTTTGATAAATGTAGCCCTTGTGTTGTGCGGATGGCCTCTATACCTAAGAAGTACTGTATCTGACCAAGGTCCTTACTGACAAACACCTTCTGGAGGAAGGCCTTGGTCTCTGCCTGCTTCTCATCACCGGCTATCACCATGTCATCGACATAGACAACCACTATCACAATCCCAATGGCCTGTCGTCTCACAAAGATAGAGTAATCTGATGTCATCCTCTGGAACCCAAGAGAGCCAATCTTAGTAGCGAGCCTATCAAACCAAGTCCGTGGACTTTGCTTCAGGCCATAGATGACCTTGTGAAGTCGACATACACTCCCCCTCGACTGAGTACCCAGGTGGCTGCATCATATAAACCTCTCCCTTAAGATCACCATACATGAAGGCATTTTTTACATCAAGTTGGAATATATGCCAATTGTTGTTGACAGCAACATATAGGGTAATGCACACCTAATTTGGCCATCGGCGAGAAAGTGTCAAAGTAATTCGACCATATGTTTGAGTAAAGCCCTTTGCCACCAGTCAGGCTTCCAACCTATCTATTGTGCCATCGAGAGATTGTTTTGTTGTGAAAATCCATCTACATGCAACCAATTTCATGTTTCGTTGTGAAAATCAATCTACATGCAACCAATTTCACCCCATGTGGGCAAGGTACTAGATCCCATGTTCCTTTGGATATAAGAGCACCCATCTCCTCGTCCATTGCCATCTTCCAACCATGATCCTGCATTGCATCAATATGATCACGAGTAATAATGATCCCCACGAATCATGACATCTCACATCTGTAAACCATCTATCACTTTAGAAAGACTGTTAGTGGAAGTAAAGGAGGAGATGGGATGGAGAGTACATTGCCTCTTAGTTCGTCGTAGAGCTTTGGGAAATCTGGCGGAGCATCCGAACGAGCATTGGGAGGGACATTTGAAGAAGGTATATCTTCCTGTAAAAAAAGGAATAGGCAGAGGAATAAATTCGTTGTTATTGGCATTCTTTCTCTTATAAACAATAGGCGGTGGTGGTAACTCCTAAGGTATGTCACTGATTGACTGTGTGAAGTAACCTGCCAGTTCGAAAAAGGTGACTTCAGCAGAGATGTAGTAATGATGTCCTGTATGATCATAGCATCTATATCCCTTTTGGGTCCGAGAGTGCCCAAGAAAAACACATTTGAATGCACGGGAAAATAATTTATTTTTTTGAAGCCAGGAAAATAATTTATTTGCAATATGTAAATTGTGAATAAAAGTCGTACACCCAAAAATACACAGAGGTAAGGGAAAAGGTGTCTCATTAGAGTAAAGTAATGAAAATAGAGTAGTTCCCTATACAATAGACGAAGGTATCCTGCTTATAAGGTGAACTGCAGTAAGAATGGCATTCCCCCAGTAAGTCTTAGAAACCTTCATATGAGAGAGAAGAGACATGGCAATGTCAAGAAGGTGACGAAGTTTCCTCTCAGCAATCCATTTTGTTGAGAGGTGTAGGCACACAAAGTTTAATGGATACCCTGAGAATGTTAAGTACCCTGAGAATAAAAAAAGGACACCGAATAATGTTAAGTGAATTCAAGCGCATCATCAATTCTCATTTGAATACAAGTAGAGAATGCGGTCTTAACGCAGTGAAAGAAAGATTTAACATATTTATTAATATATGATCTCTCCTTTATTAGATAGACCCAAGAACATCTGCTATGATCATCGGCAAAAACAAGGAAATACTTATGACTACCTATAACACGAACCAGACAAGGTCCCCAGATGTCACAATGAACCAAAGCAAAAGGAATAGAATGACGAGGCTCAACTCTACAGGAAAGGACATCCGATGTTTTCTGAACTGGCACTCCTCGCATTCAAACGACTTCCGTGAAGAATGTTCGGGGAACATTATGGAGATGGATTTAGCAGATGGATGACCACGACGAAGATGCCACAAAAGAGGATAATAAGAAATCAACACAACACCAGTAAAGGTAGAGTCCGCAAGAATGTCAAGATAGTACAGTCCATTCCTCTCATATCCCCACCAAAAATCTACATCGTTGGATGTCCTTAAAATAACAAAATAACCCATCAAAAGTCACATGACAATGTAGTTTAGAACACAACTTATGAACATATACTAAGCTGGGGGGAAAATCTGGGATACAATGAACACCTGTAAGACAGAGCTGGAAGAGAACTCCATAGTCCCAACATAGGTATCTGGTGAATGTGCTCCATTAGCCACTCTAATCGACTTCACGGTGGAAGAAGGTTGAGAGGAGGTCAACAAACTACATTCTCCTGTTATATAAGTGGATGCTCCAGAGTTGATGATCCATGCAGGATATTAGCTGTTGTAGTATTGGCAATAATACTTAATGGAATGACTAGATGAGCAGTAGGATTGGCCTCACTGGATGTAGCATCAAATCACTGTAATTCTGTAACATCTCTATCAGACGTGAATACTCGTATACTGAAAGTTGGACGGTTTGTCCAATAGAGTCCTGTGCACGTGCCTCTGTCGTTGTGCTATCATAATCAGATGCCATGTGAGCTTGTGGTGGTATCCCAAATTTTGGCCGACATTTCTCAGAAGGATGATTCGTTTTCTGACAGTGAATGCAAGGAATACGGTTACGACCACAACCACAACTAGAGTCCCGACCACCTCAGTGGGAACCAACCTTGTAGCTGAAGTGACCTCCCCATCCTGATGAGGCCATAAAAGCTGTGTTCTCTACATGTTGTTGAGACTGAGTGCGAGCATCAGAATTCTTAATTTGATGTAGTCGTCAAAATATGACTTCGATGGACAGAAGTGTCTCATGTGAGGAACTGTTCCTTCACATTTGGTATCAGGGATGTAATTCGACAAGAAAATTGTAGACTTGCCATTCTTCTCTCTGTCACATATTTTGTACAACAAGCCGACTGAAATATGGCAAGTTCCTCGTACAATCTAGTAAGATGGTGATAGTACTCTACCATCATAGACTCATCCTATGATGCAAACCAGATCCACATGTAGATATCTGCTTGATGTGACTTGGTCATCTGTTGTGAATATGTTTGTGCCAACTTTTCCTATATCTACTCAACCGTCTATTTGAATAGAAGGTTTGCTATGATGTGTAGTTTGCATTATTGGTCATCCAATTCATGACTTGATAATTATTTTCCTGCTAGGATCCAAAATCCATATCATCTACTTTAAGGGGTTCCTTCATGAAGATGGAAATTTTCCTCTAACCTCCTATGAATACCTTGAACGCTCGAAACCATAGCATATAGTTGTCGATGCTCTTAAGTTTGATAGAGGTACCATGTATTATCACGTTAGATGTCGAAAAGAGGGGTTTTGTCTTGGTAGAAGACGCAACCATCGTGGTCAAAGGTAATAATACCAAATATGATCTGAACCACCCTTAAACACACGTAAAAAATTCTTCTATGATCAAAGAAATGTGCCGAGAGATGTAGGCAACACCTGAGTTTTGCTTTGGAACAGGCTGGAGGTGAATCAGGATGCCCACAACGGTATGGTCTACAGGTAATGGGGCCTGGAGGGTCCTTGTGTGGTATGATCTGCAGGTAATGGGGCCTGGAGGGTCCCTGTGTTGTATGATCTGTAGGTTACAGGTGCCGGGCGGAGCCCTAGAGGTGGAGGGCAGTGCTCAGGTGGGTTGGAAACTCTAGGCAACAACTTGAGGCTATTTCTCGCTAAAACCGATTCTCTAGGCCCCCTAGCCCTTCGCGTGTCACCTGAGTAGCCAGTCGGGTTGGGCCAGCTCGGCCCAACCCGAAGCCTAGCCCAAAGAGCCTAGCCCAACCCATGCCCAAAAGATCGCTGGGTTAGGCTTGGGCCTAAAAGATCGGCCCAAAATTTCTTTGGGCCAGGCTCGAGCTTGGCTCGTCCCAACCCGACCCTGCCCGAGGTCCGGCCCGTTCGGGGGCCTGACGTAAGGCCCAAATTGGCGCCCGATATGTTAGCCCAAGACCCGACTTGAAATTAGGCATGGGCCTTAGGCTCATGCCTTAAACAGACCACTTGCACCTCTCCCTCCCTCTTTTAGCCTGAAATCCTCTCCCTCCCAGATTCCCTTCCGTACGTCATGGCCCTTTCCTACTTTCAAGTTTCGACCAACCTCCAGGCTCCAGCCTTACGCGTCACTTGACGACCTCCCTACGTGTCAGCCAAGTTCTTCGCCGCTCGGCGGCCTCCCCATGACAACCACTCCTCTTCCTCCATCCCAGCTTCCCTCCTGCATGCCCCTCCCCTTTTCGACTCTCTTCCAGGCTCCAGCCTATGCGCCGCTCACCACGGCTGCTAGGTCCCCATGCTTGGCGGCCTCCCCTCATGCGACTTCAGGACCAGGTCCTCCGCTGCCCTTCTCCTCTAGGAGCCGAGGCAGTTAGGCCCCTCTTATTGGCCTCCTTGCGCCGCTGAGCGGACTTTAGCCCCGCTGCAACATTCCCTCCTTGGCTCCTCTTCTGCAATCGTGCCCGTGCGTTGGAGTACTAGGCTCCTGACCGTGTCTTCCCTCGACCCCCATGGCACCCGATCCCCACAAGTTTGAATCTCTAAGGTATATAATTGTTGAGAATATGAAGTTTAATTATGTAATGCACTTTATACGATGTTTTGTCACTTGAATGTTATTAATTAGGTTTGCAAACAGATATTGGAATTATCAATTAGAGATATTGATTTTGGTTATCATTTCCACTACATTGTCGAGACTTGGGCCAGCTCGACCCAAAGGAATTAGGTCGGGCCTGGGCTTGACCGAACCACAACAATATATGCGAGCCTAGGTCCGGCCCAAGGCCCGAAATATTTAGATGGGCTTGGGCATGGGCCCTTCGAAGCCCGACCCAAATCGGTTCAGCCCAACCCATGCCAATCCCTAGGTGGAGAAGAGGGCTCGCGCACAGACCTATGAGAAGGGCCCGGTGGTGGCCGAGGGATATAGGTCAGAGTGCCGATCTAGGATTGCCGCTCTGATACTATGTGGAGAGAGAAGAAGAGAGTGAAGTGACTTGTTTATTCCACAGGGCCCAGGGCTTCATATGTAGTGTGAAACCCTAGGGAGCCAAAAAAGGAGAATGACAAAGATACCCTTGATAGGTTACACAATAGAATAAAATAGAATAATTCTAACACTTGCTTCGCTAAACAACATGGATTAAATTTGTGACCATCTAAACTCTCAATGCTTCTATATAAATGTCATGTCTTAAATCTTTCTTAAGTTTCATAACCTTCAAAGCCTCTTCTACTTCCATCGTTTTGTATTTATCTATAGCTCGAACGATTGAGGCAACTATCACTACTAAAGAGATCTCCCAACGAGATCTCTTTATTCCCTTGTTTGCCCAATGAAAAGCTTATGAAAATACTTCTTCCATCTAGTATCTATATCCTTCCGAGGAATAAGCACACTGTCACTGTTATACCACTGCACCATCATGTCAATGATGTTGATGGTCTTTGCGGATTAGTTTTAGGATTCCTTAAAGGGGATGTTGGTGCTATGCAAGAATGGGGGTATTCTTTTCTGTGATCAAATAGAAATTAACAGAAACGAAATTAATGGAATTTTTTTGTTCTAACCAATTTCTTTTTGCTAGTGCTTCTATAAGGAACTAATGGAAAGTACAATCTGTGCATTTGTGTATGTAATGGAAACAAGGGGAATTGAAATGTCTTTATAGTAGTTGATAACTAGAGTCCATACAGGAGAAGATGCATCTTTATTATTTTCTGTCTGTAGCCTAATGGGGAGATACATGGAAATGAGGCGTGCATGGTTAATGATAAGTGTAGAGAGCAAAATGAGAACTTGTTTGTTCATAGAGCCCAAGGGCTCTCTTATATATAAGAGAGAAATCCTAATGGGTAAATTACATACTGTGGAAAGAAGAAATACAAAATGATAAAAAGATATGCGACAATATAAAACGCTTCAACACTTCCCCTCAAGCTGGAGCGTAGATGTCGATCAAGTTAAGTTTGGAACAACATTTCTGAAAAGGTCCTCTAGCTAGAGCCTTGGTGAGCAACATCTGTTGTTTGCTCATTAGAACGACATGGGAAGTAGAAATAAGACACTTATAGATCATGTCTCAACTGTAGTGGCAATTTACCTCGATATGCTTGGTTCGCTCATGGAAGGTTGGATTGTTGGCAATGAATAATGCAACATGGTTGTCACATTGGAGATGCATGGGAAGTGGCACCTCAATAGTTAGATCAATCATAACTAATCTAATCCGCGATGGATTGGCAACCATGCAATAATTTTCAGGGGGAGATGGAGAGTTGGTTGAGAGTTCGAAGCCCGGGAACACAGGGTGTTTCGCTGCCGGGTACTTCGTCACCGGGTGCTTCGCTGCCGGATGTTTCACCGAGAAGGGACTCGTCGCAGGGGGGAGGGGTGGAGTCTGGTTCACTGGGGCTCGACAATGGGGTGGTCGTGAAGGGAGGACGCTCAGAGGGAGTTCGCAGTGGTGCGATGGTCGGGGGAAGAAGCGGGGTATCGGAGAAGGGGAAGTCGGTGGTTTGCTGGGAGGAGAGGGGGAGGCAGACCGTCGATGTGGTTGCGGAGCCTGGCAGAGGGGAAGGTGGGGAATGGGTGCATGTATCTCACAGGAAGCCGGAGAGGAGGTGCTTCCGGTGTGGGACTAGGGGCCACGTTGCGTCGTTCTGTCCTACTCCGCCGAGGTGCTTTTCATGCGGGAGGGCTGGGCATCGCCAAGCTACGTGCAGGTTTGCTTCTGGGTCTCATGCAGTTGGTGCTCCTGTGCATGGCTCGGCTCGTCAACACGTGCAGCGCCTATCCTCTACGCCGTTTGTTCGCCGGGAGGGCCGTAGCTTTGTGGAGGTGGTTGTGGGTGGAGCTCGAACTGTGAGTAGACCTCAACCTGTGGAGGGGGGGTGGATCGAAGGCCGCTGAGGCGGTAAAGGGAGACGTGCGGGGGTCTGGCATGCATGCGTTGATCGGTTTCGCGATGCGAGGTACCATATCGGTGGAGACTTTGAAATCTCACATCAGTGGTTTCCTTGGGTCGCGGTTCGTGGGTGATGTGGTGGCGCTTGATGCTCAGAGGTGCTGCGTTCGTGGGCTCTCCACGGTGCAGAGGGATCACGTGCTTTAAAATGGAGATGTGGGCGATGTCTGCTGGCGAACTCTTCGATTTGCGGATGGTTCGTGTGCGGATGTGGAGGTTTGTGTTGCAAAGGTTAGAGGCATTCCTTTCCTGTCGCGGACAATTCGCTGCTTGCAGAGGGCCCTCCGACGATGGGGAACGGTCCTAGCGGTGCTTGAAGATGGACTGAAGCCCGGCTCGCCTGCAGAGGACACGTTTGTGCTGCTGGAATGCAACAAGGGCTTTTTTGATGGTCTAGATGGCCGGACTTCTTTCGCGGCGATGGAGGTTAGCTGCTTCACCTTCAGAATCGAGTTGCAGATCGTTGAGCCTCCGCCGCCGCCGGAGATTCCAAGGATGACTGACGTCGCTTCGCTTCCCGAGATAACGGTTGGATTTCCAAGGGGCGCCTTGGTTGGATCGTCACGTGAGGTTGATTCGACGTGACCTTTGGCTGTTTCTTCTCGGGTGCTGTGCCTGGTAATGGTATCCTAGAAATTCTCTTTGTCCTCTGATGTGAGAAGGGGAATAACTATCTGTTCGGCGCCGCCTTACTCTTTACCGCTGGAAGTGGATCCAGGTATCCGGTTGGCGTGCTCGGACCCTATCTCGGGTCCGGTCCCTCCAGTTAGCTTTTGTTCGGATATGAAGGGCTTCTCGGACTCGATTTTTAATCGGTTCTTCTCAACGACAATGGGCCCCTCAGCTCCCATGCCTGGTGTGGCCCATCCATCCTCAAGAGCTTGTTCCTTCCCTCTTGGTGGGTCCTGGGGCTCGCCCCATGGTAATCCTCATAGTCGTCATGCTCCTGAAGCGACCCCTTGGTGTCAGAGGGGGGGGTGTTGACTCAATCCACTCCGTGCTCTGGTGCTGCTCTTCCGACCTTGCCCGCTGTCGTGGATGACCTTTGCCATGAAGTTTTCTCCAATGCTACTCCCGTGATGCCGCGCCTAGTCCTGGGCGATGATCACTCCTCTGAGGGGATTGCTGACAGGAGAGCAAGCAAGAGGTACAGACGTAGGAATAGATCCAGGTCTTCGCGCTCTGAGCAGCAACCTTGCTCGACCTTAAAGAATTCCATTGCGGAGGCCGCCAAGGTGGTCCGCATTCAGGGGCAGCACGAAGTTCCCAAATGAAAATTCTATCCTGGAACGTTGGGGGGCTCGGGGACGCAGGCAAGCGGAGGACCCTGGGTTCGAGATTCATGGAATGGGGCCGCGACATGATTTTGTTACAAGAAACGAAGCTTCAATCCTTCACGGATGATACGTGAAGGTCTTTTGGTCCGGGTGGCATTGATCAGTTCAGAGCGTTGGATGCAGTGGGCACTTCTGGTGGGATGCTGGTGGCTTGGGTGCCTTCGGCACTTGCCTTCAACTCGATTCTTCGTGGGAGACACGTCCTATCGTTCCTCTTGGTATGTATGGATTCCTCTATGCTGTTGGCTGTCTCATGTGTTTACGACCCTTGTTGTCATGTGCTGCGAAGAGAGGTTTGGGAGGATCTTCACAAGGCGAGTAGGACTTTCAAGGATGTCCCTTGGCTCGTAGGAGGGGACTTCAATGTTACTCTCCGAACGTCTGATATGCCTGGGTACAGGGGGGGTCAGGACCCGGGATCGGTCAATTTTGCTGACACTATTGATTCTTTGGACCTTGAGGTTTTGGATGCGGGGGATGTCGCCTACACATGGAGGAGCTCCAATTCACGCTCCCGCATCGATCGTTTTTTGGCATCGCCTGAGCTCCTTGATTCTTTCGCGCTATCCTTTGTGGGGGCCAGGCCAAGGACCCTATCCGATCACACGCCAATTGTTTGGGACTCCGGTGATACCCCTACGCAGAGGGGACTCTTTAGATATGAGAAGTGTTGGCTAATGGAGGATAATTTTAGGGAGGTGGTGGACTCTCATTGGTCCAACGTGGATGTTTCCGGCTTGACTGCGTCTCGCTTTGTCCCGAAGCTTACCTCCTTACGTATAAGGCTGAGTGCATTCAAGAGGGAGTCTAGAGCTGCCAGATGCGCTGCGAGGATGGAGGCCGAGGAGGTGGTTCGGAGGCTGGATGCACTGGAAGATTGTAGGGAGCTCTCGGTGGACGAGTTGGCTACTCGATCGGCTGCTCAAAAACTAATTGCGTCTAAGGATCGTAAGCGGGTCACTGAATGGAGGCAGAGGTCGAGAAGTGCGTGGCTACGAGAGGGGGACGCTAACACATCATTCTTTCATCGTGTTGCTAGTGGGAGACGTCGTTCCAATGCACTGCGATCGGTTACGATAGGTGGTGTGCGTGTGGATGGGAACAAAGAAATGGGGAAAGCTTTTGTCAAATACTTTAAAGACGTCTCCTCGAGGACTACACCGAGAATTTGGAAATGGTTGGGTCTCGGGGCCACGCCCTTGACGCCCTCTTTTTGTGATATGCTCACTCAGGATGTATCCTTGGAGGAGGTTAAGGATGCGGTTTGGGACTTGAATGCAGATGGGGCTCCGGGTCCGGATGGCTTCCCGATGGCTTTCTATAAAGACTTTTGGGATTTGGTTGGCTCTGAGGTTCTGGAGGTCATTTCTGAATTCTGTATGGGCAACGCGGGCTTCGTAAGGATTAACCGATCTTTGATCGTTCTGCTTCCTAAATCTTCGGCGACTGAAAGTATTGAGGACTATCATCCCATTGCGGTTTCTAACACACTTTATCTGATTGTCGCGAAGGTGTTCGCCGTTCGGCTGAGCCGTGTTCTTGAGAGCATTATTTCCCCGCTGCAATATGCTTTTATTCCGGGTAGACAGATTGCGGATTGCCTCACACTCGCCTCGGAGATCATTGCAGACTGGAGGAGACGGGATAAGCGCGGTGTGTTGTGGAAAGTGGACTTTGCAAAGGCTTATGATAGCCTAGATTGGAGGTTCCTGTGGTCCGTATTGCGGAGGAGGGGGTTTCTGGATAGATGGATCTCTTGGGTGCGACGTTGTGTGACGTCTTCTCTTTCGGTCATGGTGAATGGCCGCCTGGAGGGCGGCTTCTTCCAGCCTCGTCGGGGCGTGCGTCAGGGGTGCCCCCTTGCTCCTCTGTTATTTGTCCACGCCGCGGACGTCTTGACGCACATTGTTCTTCGCGTGGTTAATTGCAGACTCTCAGCTGGGTACTCGAGAGATGGGTCGCTGATCCCGCTTTTACAGTACGCCGACGATACTATCTTATTCATCGAGGGGGGAGCAGCGGAGGCCAATGGCATGACCGTGGCCTTGGATTCTTCAGTGAACTGTCCGGTTTGTTCAAGAAAGCTGATAAGTCGAAGGTCATCCCTCTCGGCCTTTCTGTGGATGAGGCTGGCACTTGTGCGCGAGCATTATGGTCGGACTGCAGTTCGTTGCCGATGGACTATCTGGGGATGCCTTTGACAATGGGAAGAACGAGAATGCGGGATTGGCTCAGAGTCGTGGAGAAGGTGGAGACGAGATTGGCGGGTTGGAAATCAGCCATTCTATCGAGAGGGGGGGGTTGGTCCTCCTAAAGGCGGTCCTGTCCTCCATCCCTGTTTATTTCCTATCCAACCGTCCCTTGCCGAAGGTTCGTGATCGGCTTGAGAAGCTTATGCGTAGGTTCTTGTGGGGCATGGGGAGGAAACGAGGGGCATTCAACTTGTTGGATAGGAAGAAATTATGCTCCACTAGAATGCGGGGGGGGGGAGGGCTGGGGGTCAAGCGTCTGGATCAAATGAACGAGGCCTTGCTTCTTAAGTGGGCAAGCAGAATTTGGGGCCTTGGGGAGGATTTTTGTTGTACCGTGCTGCGCAAGATCTACGGTATTGGGGGGGCGCCACTGAGGCCGGGTGCTCGCATGGACTCTCCAACTCCGTTCTGGAAGGGGGTGGCGGACGTTTTCTCAAAACATATCTCTTTGTTTAGACCGATCCTTGGTAATGGTGACTCCTTCGCTTTTTGGTCTGATGACTGGACGGGGGGGGGGGTATGCACGCGTTTCCCGTGCTTGTTTGCTCTTGCGGATGATAAAAATGTGATGGTTGCATCTTGCTGATCGGATGGAAATTGGTTTCCGGCTTTTTCATCTAATTTCTCGAACCAGAGACTCGAGGACTTCCTAGAGTTGCTGGATTCTATAAAGAATGTGGGGCGTCCAACGGAGAGAAGGGACCATTGGGGATGGTGTGCGGGTCCATTCACGGTTAAGAAGGCATTTGGGGCGATCTGCAGGCCTCCACCGTCTCGCTCGGAGGTTGTGATTCGCGATTGTGCGTTTTTCTGGGCTCTCAAGCTCCCTGAGCGAATTGGTTTCTTCTTGCGGCTGCTACGTAGACAAAGGCTGATGACAAGGGACAGGTGTGCTCGACTTCTGGGTTCCACCTCTGATAGGTGCCTTCTTTGCGAGGAGGCGATTGAGACCGTTGAGCATCTATTCTTTAAATGCCCCAAGGTGATCCATATATTGGGGGAAGGGGGGAGGCAGATTGACTTGGTTATGCGCTGTGGATCTGGCGTCTTTCTGCGGCTCGATGGTTGCTAATAAGAGCAGAGCTCGGAAGGAGCTAGTATATCCAGTCGCCATTCTGTGGACCGTTTGGCTGGGAAGGAATGCTTTACTCTTCTCGGGGCAACGCTTCTACAAAGAAAACGTGGGGATTCATGCCGCGAGATTAGTGGAGTGGGAACTGTAATTGGTTTTTTTTGTTCTTTTCACTTGCGTCTCTACCTCTTTTTTTTTCGTTTCATAAATAATATTTGGGGCGAACACCGTTGAGTGTCTCCCCCTGTTTTTGGCTTTAAAAAAAACTAATCTAACCCACATCATTCCTGTGCTGCCTTGTGCCATAGCTTTGTATTCTGATTCAGCACTCGATCGAGCTACCACTGTATGTTTCTTGCTCTTCTATGATACTAATGAATTCCCTACAAAGACTGCAAACCCCGAAATTGACTTCCTGTCCTTGGGACATCCTGCATAGTCGGCATCTGCACAAGCTGTAATGGCAAGGGATGTTTCTCTAGTGAACAAAAGACCGGTACCATGTGAGGTCTACAGATACATCAAAATCATATGGACTGCATCCATATGCGCCTGTCTTGGCTGCTCCATGAACTGACTCACTTTATTTACTGCAAATGATATGTCTGGTCTGGTGATGGTTATATATAACAACTTTCCTACTAACTCCCTATATCTTCTCTTGTCAACCTCATCAGTGTCATCATCATAAAACTTCATGCTTGGGTCCATGGGAGTAGTTACTGGCTTGCATTTTGTCATATCTGTCTCAGATAGTAGATCTGTAACATACTTCCTCTAGGTCATCACAACATCTCGTTGGTTCCTGGCGAACTCCAGTTCAAGGAAGTAGCATAGAGTGCCTAGATCCTTGGTCACAAACTGCTGACCTAAGAAATTCTTGGCTTTTTGAATTCTCTGTGCTTTATCCCCCTGTCATGATAAATGTCATCAACATATATTAATATAGCAATAATACCCTTCTGAGACCTCTGAACAAACATGGAGTGATCTGCATTAGATCTCACAAATCCCTTCTGTTCTATCACATCGGAGAGTTTCTGAAATCACGCTTTTGGATTCTGCTTAAGGCCATATATCGCCTTGCGAAGTCTACATACCTTCTGCGTCTTCCCCTCAGCAGCAAACCCTGGTGGCTACTGCATGTAGACTTCCTCCTGAAGATCACAGTAGAGGAAAACATTTGCCACATCAAGATGGTAGAGAAGCCAGTCGTGCATGACTGCGACAGAGAGGAGGACTCGAAGTGTGGAGTGTCGAGCAACTGGAGAGAAGGTGTCTTGATAGTCCACCACATAGGTCTGGGTGAATCCGTGAGCCATTAAACGGGCCTTGTAACGATTAATGTTGCCATCTGCTCGGTGCTTCACATTGAGCACCCATTTGCATCCTACATTAGATGCGTCTGCTGGAGCTGTAACTGTACTCCACGTGCCACGTGACTATAAAGCCGCCATCTCTGCTTCCATGGCTAGATGCCATTCACTTACTTTGAGTGCCTCCTGATATGTACTCGGGATTGTAACAGAAGATTAGTCCCGCAATAAAATTTCTGAAGTCTGGTGAAAGTCTCTCCGGAGACACCTGACCTGCCATGGGATATTATGCACAAGACCATTTGCTTTTCCGCAAAGTAATGGACCACCCTAAGTCATTCTCTGCTGGTGGTTCCGGCTCAACCTATGTACCTGCATGGTCATCCTGCACACCACTAGTTCCATCAGTCATAACCAAGTTTTCAGGATTTACCTGTGACTATGGTTTGAAAAAACATGCCTCGAGGCACAAAGGCGCTCGAGGCGAAACAAGGCGGTGGGAAATCGCCTTGAGGCGACCGCCTCAGACCCCCTGGTTGAGGCGTGCGCCTCGGATGCATGAGGCGGTCGAGGCGAGGCGAGGTGAGGCGTTAGGTGAGGCGTTTTTGGATTTTTTCAAGCATTTTTTAAAGGAATTAATTAATCCTCTTCGTATTTTTATATGTTTATAAAGCTCTAGTTGTTGAGTATATATTTATGCAAAATGAATGCTTAAATTTGACCTCTTTCATATTCATATTTACCATTAACATGTCCAATTATTTCAGCGCACTCTTTCTATTACACCCTTAAACATATAAGAAACTGCGTGCGAATTCGAATACCCATATAAGAATTTTTTTGGGACAGGGGTGCTGCCCCCGGCAACCCCCGCAGCGAGACCCCCATACTGGTAGGGTATGTCGACACAGGAGGAACATCGTACCGTTCTTCATCTGGTTCAGTAGATGATATGATTAGGATTCAAATCGTATGATTCATATTAACAACTTGGATATCTTTAGTGATAATTATAGCCAATCCGTTTTTGATAAAAATATTTTAGTGATAGTTATAGCCAATGATTTCCTTTTGATTGGGTAGAAATTTAGTAGAAAGGTTAATGGCATTGACATATCCTTTTTTTCATGTTCTTATTATCTTAATATCATGATATATTACATTGTTATATATTATGTGTCATCAATAAATATATGTATTATTTTATTATGATGCCATATATATTATATATCATTAATAGATATATTTATTATACTTTTTCTAACTATTTTCCTATACAAACTGAGGCTTACGCCTCGAGGATACGCCTCACCTCGCCTCCACGAAAAATGCCTCGTTCCGCCTTTCGTTTTTTCAACCTTGCATGGGGCGTGCTGGATGCTGGGGAAGGCGTTGGAACATGGAGAGCAAGCTGAGTTGTATGAGAAGGTGGTGGTGGAATAACAACAGTATCCTCAGACTCAAAGGGGCACATTCGGTTACCTGTAGGATAGTAGTACATGATGGACTCAAAGATGGTGACATCTGCACTAACATAGTATTTGCCATGTACATGATCAAATCATCGATAACCCTTCTGGGTATGGGAGTAACCAATGAACATGCATTTTACAGCTCGAGGAACGAGTTTGTCATGACCAGGTCATAGTATATGGATAAATGCCATACATCCAAACACACGTGGAGTAAGATAAAATAAGTCCTTATCAGGAAAAGCAAGGGCAAAGGGAGCTTTTTCACTTAAAATGGTGGACGACATTCTATTGATAAGGTTACAAGCTGTCATCACAGCATCACCTCAAAAGAATGTGGGGCATAACTCTAGATGAGAAGAGTCCTGGTGATATCGAGAAAATGACGATGTTTATGTTCAGCCACACTGTTCTATTGAGATGTATAGGGACAAGATGTCTAATGAATAATGCCCTGTGACTTAAAGAAACGAGACGGGTATGTAGAACAGAACTCAAGTGCATTATCATAACGAATATATTTTATTGAGGCAGAGAAGATATTCTTTATTTCGATAACAAAATTTTGAATTATTGTACTAGCCTCAGCTTGTGCTTTAAGAGAAAAACCCATGACAATATGGAAAAATTATCAACACAAACATGATAGTACCTATGTCCCTGATGATCATGTACATGACTTGGACCCTATATGTCAAGATGAAATAAATCAAACTGACCATGACTACCACGACTCTGACGGCTTGGAAAACTAAACCTATAATGCTTTCCGAGTTCACATGTTTCACAATTGAAAGTAGACTTAATAGGAACTCCATGAATAAGACGACAAATTTTCTACAGAGGTAGATGCCCAAATCTGAGATGCCATGTATAGGGAGAAGCGGATCCTGCAGAAAGAGACGTGTCACCGACATATGGAGACTAAGACAAACAATATAGCCCTCCATGTTAATGGCCACATCCAATCACACTGCCCTTGAGTATATCCTGAAAAACAAGAGAAGTAGGGTCAAATATTGCATGGCAATGTAAATCTTTCGTAATCTGGCTAATAGACAATAAAATCATAGAGAAGACCGGTGCATGAAGAGCATTCTGTAGGTGTATTGATGAGGTTAGATGAGCCTCCCCCTGTCCAGTAATGGGGGACCGAGTCCCGTCATCAATGACCACTGATCGACCATGTTGCACTAGACTGTATGTGCCAAACTATAGTCTATCTCCACATAGATGATGTGAGGCACCATAATCCATGATCCATTCGGAAGGATCCGATCTGGAGCGATTGGTGAAAGCATGACTAATACCTGATGTGTTCGTGGATGCAGAGGCACCGATATTTGGTGGACGGGTGCTTGCAGATTCAGCAGTTGGAGGCATGATCTCGCACAGTCGAGCAACAAAATCATCGTAGCGATGATCGGTATGATCTGGAGCAGTTTGACTCTGTTCAATGGCTCACGCTGATGGCGGGAATCCGTGCTTTGAGTAACACATGTCCTCTGTTTGACCTGACCAATGACAGTATGCACAGGTTTGAACTGGGCGTGAGCCACCTCTACCGCGAGAGCCACATCTGCCACGAGTAAATCTGCCTCTCCCACGTGAGGCATCCATAGCTGATGAAATCTGGAAGGGTGTAGAGGAGATATTCAGACGGCTCAATCGTCGGTATGCTTCCTCCATTGGAGGTATAGTCGCATTAGCGAGTAATTGAGAACGAGCCATATCATATTCTGGGTTAAGGGCTGCCAAAAATTCACCTATCATGATCGAGTCTCTATAGGCCTTTAGCTACTATAGAGAGGCCGTAAGGGTTATTTAACTGTGAAGTTTCTCAAATATACCCCGTGAAGATGTATACAATGCATGAAGATGCCGATCACCTTGTTTGGTTGTGAATATATCATGCTGGAGCTGTAATACTTTTGATTCATTCTTTGCATGCGAGTAAGTGGCATGGAGATGATTCCACATCGCCTTCGTTTTGGGCTGACCTAGAATGTTATTTGCGATTTCCACAATAACTGTACCAGATAGCCATACCTTGACGTACACATCATCAGAATCCCATGAGGCATTGGTTCCTGTCTTGTCCACCAGTTCATCATGCATCAGAAAATTCTTCTTGCCATGACTGTACAACATATTCGTGAACTGCATAGCCCATAACTCATAGTTTGTACCATCTATCTTAACTATTGGTGTTGCACCCTTGAATGTACCCTTAGATGATGTATCAAACCTACTTTCTGACATCATCAGCAATCTCAGGAATCTTAAATGCTTCGTGATGTGTTTAAACAATCATATAATATGATGGTTGGGCTGTTGAATTCATGTCACAACCATCAGGAGCATAGAAAGA
This sequence comes from Ottelia alismoides, assembly GCA_037367405.1. Lineage (NCBI taxonomy): Eukaryota > Viridiplantae > Streptophyta > Magnoliopsida > Alismatales > Hydrocharitaceae > Ottelia > Ottelia alismoides. The sequence goes on from JAZKJV010000991.1 coordinate 1,518,619, forward strand.
AGTCTGTTTTTGTCAAAACTAGGATAAATCACGCCCTACAAAGATGAAATCAGACCTGAAACCTCCCGTTTAGGGCCTCAACAGAACCATAGACAACCTTAGGACGATAGGGCACCGTTGGCGACGCCGTTTGGAGACCATACGGCGGTGGAGGACCACACGACAGTGACCGAGCAAAGCCGCCGAGGCGGCAACAGCTGGATGACGCCGCTGGAGGGACGACGACGGAGCGGTGGTGCGGCAGGAAGCTGCTGGAGGGGCGGTAGCTGAGCCACGGTACGACAGGGGACCGCTGGTGGAGTAGCAGCGAAGCCGTTGTGCGGCAGGGGGCCACTGGAGGGGCGGCGGCTGAGCCTCGAGGTTGCGCGCGCGAGGGAGGTAGCATGTGGAGGCAACGCGTGTGGGGTGGGGGTGGCTGTTAGGGCTAGGGATTTTCGGTTCAGGGCTCCAGTCTAGGACCACTGCTCTGATACCATGTAGAGAGCAAAATGAGAACTTGTTTATTCATAGAGCCTAAAGGTTCTCTTATATAAAAGAGAGAAACCCTAATAGGTGAGAAATCCTAATGGGTAAATTACATACTGTGGAAAGAAGAAATACAAAATGAAAAAAAGAGGTTCTATAATATAAATCTCTTCAACAATAAGTGAATGAAAGTTGTGGAAACACCAATAAACCCGTGTAAAGCAGAAGAAATTGTTGGTCAAATGGAACGAATTTCTTAACTTTTTTTCCCATTCATTTTCGAGATGTCTAATCCCTCTAAATGAAACCAATGTAGGATAGTCTTGATATTCGCTTAAATGATCATGTAACTGGTCTATCACTTTGTCGTCTGCGGTTATGGATGAATAATAGGCCGTTAAGTGCACTTTAAGATAATTACCAATCCTTTGGCTTCTAAAAGGGATTTTTGATTAAATATCCATGCATAATGTGACTTAAAGGATCATCTCATTGGATAGTGTGACTTGCAACTGTTATTGAATGATTAATCATTATTTACATTATAAATTTATCCTTTTGCATAATGTAGACAAATAAACTTCCCTCTACACTATTTTTGATATCTTCAGTACAAACAGTTCCTCTATATATGACGATGAGGCATATTACACGTGCTCTTGAAAAAAAAACAGAGTATAATTTGGATATACTTTCCAATTTTACATAGTTTTTGATAAAGATACGATTCACAATATGTATGCTGTTTCATTAATAAAAATTATTCATATATTTGTTACCGTTTTTGGATACTGACAGGAGTCCGAGTAAGAGGACCAAAAGTCGGTGGGAACCAGTACCAGAGCCAAATGCGGAGAAATCACAGCCATTTAATGGTGTTTCAGGGAAATTTACATGGAACAATATCAAATCGGTAATTTAATTCATTTTGTTGCTTTTCTCCTTGAAGAGAGTATCCGAGGAGACAGGTTTTGATATATGAATGAGCTTTATATTTCTTTAATTATGACAAAGGTTCATGACATTCTAATATTCGCCTATTAAAAACAATTTCTCCTCGAATCATCTATGTTGTCTTGGGTTTTTTTAATTACTTTTGGGAATGAAGTTGACTTTACGATTCCTATATCTTGGAAATGGTAGGTTTATGTCTCTAATCTGGTGATTCTAATTGCTGTTAAAGCTTGTCGTTTCTCCTTATTCTGTATTTAGGCTTCATCACCGCAGTCCAAAGGCCCAAGTTTAGGGGGGAAAGAGGCCTGGACTACCGTGAAATTTGTGCCTTCTGAACAGAAAGCAATGTCAACAGTTAGCAGTCAGAGACCACTTAAGAAGCAACGACATGGTGATACTGATAACAATACTGTTCTAATCAGTGATGCTTCGAGTGATAGCGACAAGGAACAGAATTTATCTGCGCATCGAGTTTTTGCAGTATCCAATTCACCTGAAGAAAGGAAAAAGCGTGAGAATAGATTCAAACGTTTCGAGAAAAGAGGGGATCATCAGTCTGATGTAAAACAGTTGCAGATGAAAGATATTGGTGCAGAAAATTTGTATGCTAGGAGAATTGGTGCACTTTTGCTTGCCAAAAAGGACGATGCGATTAACAAAGCAGTTGAAGATATTGACTGGGATTCACTTACCATCAAAGGAACTTGCCAGGAAATTGAGAAACATTATTTGCGCCTTACATCTGCACCTGATCCTGCTACTGTAAGGATTACATGCTTGTTTATGCAGATGTGGATCTTACTGTAAAGACATGTCAATGCCGCTATTAATTATATTATACTTAAGTAACATGCTTAGGTAGGTACTAGTGCAAATTTTTTCTGAACAAGTCACTGGTGGCAGGTAAGACCTGAAGAAGTGTTGGAGAAAGCGTTGCTGATGGTTCAGAATTCTCCCAAGAACTACCTATACAAATGTGACCAGTTAAAATCTATTCGTCAGGATCTGACCGTTCAGCGGATAAGGAACGAACTAACCATTAAGGTTTACCTTTTCCTTTAATTCCTTCCAATATTTGTGTTGGTTCCATTGTTAAAATAGCTGATCAGTTTTTGAGGCTCTGATTCCTGCAGGCTGTAGCTGATCCCCTTTAAGTGGGAAGTGTTCGATTTAAATTATGGCGGTTCTTTAAATTTCCTAATTAGGTCCATGAAAAAGGGGAAGAATTTCTAATTAGAAAAAGAAAGCTATGACTTTTAAATTAGAGATGAAATCCCAGAGATATTAGACGAAAGCGCACGAGTGGGCTTAGTTCTAAATAGAAATAATAATAAATATATCACTACTCAAGTTGGAGCATATCCATCTATCATGCCCAACTTGGATGAAAGTTAAGAAATGCACTTTCGTGGTAGTGGCTTTGGTTAAGATGTCTGCTAGTTGGTGCTCAATAGACATTCAGGGAGCCATTTTCTCCCCATGTTGCACGATGTCCCTTAATATAATAACAATTGATTTTAATATGCCTGGTGCATTTGTCGTGGCATTGAGTAGCAAAGGAAATTAATCTTTGATAGAAAGCTCAAATTCCCACAAGAAAGAGATAGAAAGATAAGCCAAATGATACCACAAGTATCTTTTTTTTGAAAAAGAAGGGTGAAATCTCAAGTTGGGATTCACCTCAATGTATTTATAAGCGTATAAAGGTTAGAGATACAATGTTTGGGGTTACATCACATCACACACTCCATGTTATACAAAGCGCCCTACAATACTCGATTACATTTTCTATATAGAACATTTGCACCCCCAAAAAAAACGACCTCATTCCTGGCACACTAAATCGCCCAAACTAATGCAAACGAAAATGAGCTGTCTTCATGCCCATTCCCGCACACCGATCTAATATCTCTCCAAAAACTTGAACAATCCTACTTGGAAAGCCCTGCGATGTTAGCTCTGCTCCACACCTGAGCCGAGAAAGGATAAGAGAAAAACAAATGCTCCACATCTTCCATCTCCGACCTGTATCTATCACAAGTACTCTCCTCCATGTCAAGCAGCTGCCCCCGGCAATGTTTTGTGAGAATCCTCCCAAGCCTGACTAGCCAAAGAAAAATCTTGACCCGGTTGGGCACCTTACTCTTCCATATCACCCCTACGTCTATGCCAACCTCGTCCTGCCCCACGACCCCATCTTCCACAAAAAATCTGTAAGCTTTCCTCACCGCCCGCCTCTCCACATAAAAATGGTCTCTTCCTGTTGATGACCCTCTAATTAAGCCATATCCAGCTGTAGCTTTAATAATTCCTCCACCCTCTGGTCCGACAACGTCGAAGAAAACCTCGTGGACCACGCTCCTCGATCCCAGACCTGCTGCATCAGCACCTCTTTGTTACATGCCAACTGCAGTAGGCGTGGGTAACGCTCCCCCAGCGCCCCATCCCCTGTCCGATCGTCTAACCAAAACTGAAATCTTGCTCCACCGTCAAGTACATGCCTCAATTTGCTCCCCAACTTCGAAATAATTTCAGTGATCCCCTTCCATAATGATGACGACAGACGCCTTGGGGCAGCCTTCAAGACATGGAAACCCCATATATCTTTCTCATCAAATGACAAACCATGTCTTCAAACTTCCCCCACAAGCATACCATTCATTTCATGATAAAAGCCTTATTCATCTCCCCCACCCGCAGGTCGCAGGACACCCAACCCCTCCTTTTTCTTTGAAGTTGTCACCTTGCCCCAGTCCACCAGGTGGAATCCCCTCCTCACCTGGCACCCATTGGATTAAAAGAACCTTCTCATCAGCAAGGCCTTAAATATCGGTTTCGGTCACCATTTCGGTTTCGGCCAAAACAGAATTTTGATGGAATTTCGGTGGAATTTTGACCGAAATTTCGGTCGTTTCGGACATTTTTTGTACCAGGACCCCCATATTTCGGTCATTTCGGTCGAATTTCGATTTCGATTGGATATCGATATTCGACAGAAATTCGACCGAATTTCGCTGAAATTTGAGGCCATGCTCATCAGAGCCTCAATCTTCGTACGCACCCCAACATGCGTCAACCTCGTGGAGGAGAAAAAGATAGGGATGACAGAAGAACATGCTTCAGAAGAACCGGCTTCCCTCCCCTTGAGAGCATCATCGCCTTCCATCCCGTCAACCTCCCTTCTATCCTCTCAAGAAAAGATCTCTAGTCCCGAGACTTTGGCCTACCCGCCACCGAGGGGAGGCCCAGGTATGTAATCAACATGGCAACAATTGGACAACCCAACATCGCATCGACTGTCTACATCTACTGCTTCGTGAGGCCAAAGGGAACCACCACAGATTTCTCTCTATTGATCACAAGTCTGGATACGTCCCCAAAAATATCCATGATAATCGATGCACGTCGTATCTTCTTCGGGTCATCCCCCAAGAATACCATAGTGTCATTAACATACTGTAAAAAGTGGGATGGACAACATTTTTTTATCCAGAACACCAATCCCCACTCATCGCTTGCCTCATCATCACAGCCAGCGCAACTGTCACAATCACAAAGAGAAGTAGAGCCAGTGAGCACCCCTGTTTGATACTCTTCTGAGGCTGAAAACCTCCTCTTCAGTCTACCATTGACCAACACGGCTTGGGACGTAGTCATAACACACCGCTTGATCCAAGGAATCCATATCCCTGGAAATCCTCTTTTCTCCAACGAAGCCCGCTAGAATCGTCAGTCCATACAATCATATACCTTCGAAAAATCGGCCTCCCAAGGCACCCCCTTTGTCCTTACAACGCTTCCAATCCGTCACCATCTCTGACGTCATCACCAACACATCTGCCATAGCTCTCCCCGATACGAACATCGCCTGTTCAGGAGAAATAATCCCGTCCAAGCCCCCCCCAAAACGGTTAGCAAGAACCTTGGAAATAATGAGATATATAGCATTAGATAGTGCGATAGGCCTGTAATCCTCCACCTTGACTAGAGTACCCCTCTTCGACAACAAGAAAGTCGGAGCCTTGTTCAACCTCTCAAAACCCCTCTGTTCCCTCCACGAAATTCCTCCATCACCTCCCACACATCCCGCTTGACCACCTCCCAGAACTCCCTATAGAACATCATTGGAAATCCGTCCGGGCCCAACACCCCATCCGCATTAAGCTGAGAAAATGCTCCCTTGGTTTCAATCTCAGAAGTGTCCCTCACCAACGATCGAATTCGGATATCTCTACAACGCCTCTTCCCTGCCAACCCCAACCTGTACGCGTGCGCCATCTACTGAATGTCTGAAAGCACGACCACAACGCCACCCCTACTTCCCGATCGCCCTCAACCACGTTCTCACCAATGGTGATCGAATGGATCAAATTCCCGTGCCTTCTACCACTGGCCATAGCATGAGAGAGTCTCGTATCTCCTTCCCTCAGCCATTTCTGCATGGACCTCTACCGCCAAGCAACCTCCTCCTTTCCGTCTTCCAAAATAATCTCTTCTAGGTGTCTTTCCCTCTTTGCTAACTCCCCATCCGTCAACTCTCTCTCATCCTCGAGTCTGTCTAACCTGCAAACCTCCTTTTGAGCCATGACCCGTCTGGACCGACGCTGATCTCGGTTCGCCATCCAAATTCCATCAAATGCCTCCTGAGCAAGGCCAGCTTGCACGCAAGCCTGCACACCACCAACCCACTAGAGCGGTAGCCCTCCCAGAACCTCGCAACGGTCTCGCGAAAACCCTCCTCCACAAGCCTTACCTTCTCGAAACGGAAGAACGCCCGAGGGTGCATGTCCTCCCCTGAAAATCTCGACAAGATGGACATAAATAAAAAAATACACGAGAGCAATAAATGACAACTAATATCTCAACACTCCCCCTCAAGTTGGAGCGTAGATATCAATCATGCTCATCTTGGAACAACATATATGGAATGACTCTCTAGCTAAGGCCTTGGTGAACACATGTGTTGTCTGATCTCCTGAGCTGACATGAGTAGTGGAGATGAAACCCTTTTGAATCATATCTTGAGTGTAGTGACAATCTACCTCGATATGTTTGGTGCTCTCATGGAAGATTGTGTTGTTGGCGATTAAGAGAGCAATTTGATTATCGCATTAAAGGTGCATGAGAAGAGGCACCTCTACAGTTAGGTCAATAAGAACGGATCTGACCCACATCATCTTTCTACTCCCTATGCCATGGCTCTATATTCTGACCCTACACCGGATCTGGCGTCAACCATCTGCTTCTTGATCTTCCACGATACTACGGAACTCCCTATGGACACTACAAAGCCAGATATAGACTTCTTATCCTTTGGACATCCTGCATAGTTTGCATCTGCAGAAGCTGTACCGACAAGGGATGTGCCTCTGCTAAATAGAAGACCGATGCCATGTGAGGTCTTCATATACCTCAGAATCATATGGATTGCATCCATATGCACCTATCTAGGCTGCTCCATGAGCCGACTTACTCTGCTCACTACAAAGGATATATCTTGTCTGGTAATGATCACGTACATGAGCTTCTTAACCAACTCCATGTAACTCCTCTTGTCTATGCCTGCAATCTGCCATGCCCATCTCAAAGAGAAGATCTGAACGTACTTCCTCTGGGTCATCACAAGACCTAGTTGGTTCCTGACAAATTCCAGTCTAGGGAAGTAACGTAGACTGCCAAGGTCCTTGGTCACAAACTGCTTACCTAAAAATCCTTAGCTGCTTGGATGCCCTGCTCAACATCCCCCATGACAATAATATCAACAACATACATAAGTATGACAACTATACCTCTCTGGGACCTCTGAACAAACAATGAGTTATTTGCAGTCGATTTCACGAACCCTTGCCGCTCTATCAAAACCAGGAGTTTCTGAACCATGCTCCTGGACTCTGCTTAAGGCCATAGATAGCCTTATGGAATTTGCAAACTTTCTGACACTCCCCCTCAACAACGAACCCAGGTGGCCACTGTATGTAGCTTGCTCATGCAAATCACCATAGAGAAAGGCATTTTTCACATCAAGCTGATATAGAGGTCAGTCACGTGTCACAACAACAGAGAGAAGGATCCAGAGTGTGGAATGTTGAGCCATTGAAGAGAAGTATCCTGGTAGTCCACCCTATATGTTTGGGTGACCCAACGCGCAATAAGTCTCGCCTTGTAGCGATCCACATTGTCATCTGTAAGGTGCTTCACGGTGAACACCCACTTGCATCCAGCAACAAATGCACATGTAGGACCTGTAACAACACTCCATGTGCCACATGATTGTAACACGACCATCTCCTCCTCCATATCAAGATGCCACGGACTGTCTTGTATTGCCTCCTGATATGTCCATGCTATCTCTACGACTTATAGTCCCACAACAAGCCTCTGAAAATCCTCTGAGAGTCGTCCCAAGGAAACATGGGTTGCAAGAGGATAGGTAGCACATGCACGTTTTTGCGTCTGCAGAGCAATAGGCACATCAAGATCACCTGACTCCTCATCCTGGAAGTCACCCTCTTGAGAGGGTACCTGCTCATTATGTAAAAAATCATGCTGCATGGACAAATCACTACTGCCATTAGTAGAAACAATGTGCTCGTTACATGCCTGAGACATGCTGGATGATGGGGAAAGCCCATGAGCAGGGGGGACTATGCATGGCTTGCGAACAAAGGCACGTCGCAAAACTGAGCCATTGTACTGTGTGGTGGTCCAAGGGTAGCCACAGGAGCAAGTGTAGGTACTGGAGGAGGAGGTGGTGGTGGTAGAGGTAGTGTAGGTACATGAGGTGGTGCAACCGTAGGAGGAGGAGGAGGCATCTATACGTCCTCACCTGAGTCGGATGGAGTCAACCTGTCACATGTAGGAGAGAAATACATAATTGACTCAAAGAAGGTGACATCAACACTAACAAAGTATTTCTGTGGAAGCGGATCAGAACAACGGTATCCCTTCTGGGTACAAGAGTAGCCTACAAAGTTACAGTTGACAGCTCTAGGAGAGAGCTTGCTACAATCATGCATCAGATTGTGAACAAAAGAAACACAACCAAGCACTCGACGTGTAATGGAGAATAGATCCTTCTCAGGAAACGCAAACGAGAAAGGAACCTTCTCCTAAAACAAAAGATGGCATGCGGTTCACTAAGTTGCATGCAGTGAGGATCGCTTCACCCCATAAAGAGTAAGGAGCACGACTCTAGATCAAAAGTGTCCGGGTTACATCAAGTAAATGATGGTGTTTGTGTTCGACAACATCGTTTTGCTAAGATGTATAAGCACACAAGGTCTGGTATACGATGCCAAGTGAACTGAAGAACTTGGATAGCTGTAATGTACAGAACTCTAAGGCATTGTCATGGCGTAAAAACTTGACAATAATAGAGAAAATGTTTTTTATTTCTTTAATGAAGATTTAATGGCAGACCTAGCTTCAGACTTGTTCCTTAATAGAAAGATCCAATAAAGTTTAGAATAATCATCCGCATCAACAAGATAAAAAAATACCTTGGTAATCAGGTACACGACTGGGACCCCAAATATCTAAGTGAATAAGCTCAAATAACCGACTACTGCCACGACTCTAATGAGTAGGAAAGGAAGAGCGGTGCTGCTTCCTAAACTGGCAAGCCTTTTTGGGGGATGACGTGGTACGACTTATGCAGAAGAAGGTGACCAAAACAAAGATGCCACAAGTATGGTAAGATTGGTCCAATGGGGATAGTAGAGGCACCAATGCGTGGAGGATGGACCAGTCTGTAGAGCCTCCTGTTGGGAGAAAATACGAATCTATGTATTGAACCCTAGCCTAGGGCTCTCTTATATAAGGAGAGACCCAAAGGGTAAATTAAATAATATAGATGAAGGAAATAGAAATTACATAAATCGTACTGTAACATAATATTATCTCTACACCTCCCCTCAAGATGGAGCATAGATGGCGATCATGCTCAGCTTGGATGAACACTTTTGAAATGCTCCTCTGGTTAATGCTTTGGTGATGATGTCTGCAGTTTGCTCCTTGAGCTGACATGGGAAGTGGAATGAAGCCTTTCTGGATCATATTACGTGTATAGTGACAATCTACCTCAATGTGCTTTGTTCTCTCGTGAAAAAAACAAGATTATTAGCAACGAATAAAGTTGCCTGGTTGTCACACTATAATTGCATATGAAGTGGTACATCAATGCCTAGGTCAACTAGAACAGACCTGACCCACATCATCTCTGTGCTCCCTTGTGCCATAGCTCTGTATTCTGATTCAACACTAGATCTGGCATTAACCTTCTGCTTCTTGCTCTTCCAAGATACTAAAGAGCCACCAATGAAGACCACGAGGCATGAAGTAGATTTCCTGTCTTTAGGGTATCTTGCATAGTCAGAGTCTACACAAGCTGCGATAGTAAGGGATGCCCCTTTTCTGAACAATACCCTTGCACCTGGAGATGACTTCAAGTATCTCAAAATCATATGGGTTGCATCCATATGCACATGCCTAGGTTGCTCCATGAACTGACTGACCCAACTAACAACAAATGAAATGTCCGGCTTGGTAATGGTAACATAAAGTAGCTTCTCCACAAGTTCTCTGTATCTTCTCTTGTCTACTTCTATATCATCATTGTATAGCCTCATGCTTGGATCCATAGGAGTAGTAGCAAGTTTGAACCCAATCATGCATGTTTCAGCTAGAAGATCTGTAACATAATTTCTTTGGGTTATTCCAGACTCTGCTTGTTCCTGGCAAACTCTAATCCCAGAAAGTACTTTAGCGTGCCAAGGTCTTTGGTGACAAACTATCGTCCAAGAAATCCTTTTGCATCGCTAATCCCCTACACATCATATTCTGTAACGATAATATCATCAACATAAATCATAATAGCAACAATACCTCCGTGAGTCCGTTGAACAAATAAAAAATGATCCACGTTCGACCTCGTGAATCCCTACTGCTCAATCAAGTCCGAGAGCTTCTGAAACCATGCTCATGAACTCTGTTTGAGACCATAGATGACCTTGTGAAGTCTACATACCTTCTGACACTCCTCAGCAGTAAACCCATGTGGTTGCTACATGTGGACTTCCTTCTAGAGATCGCCATATAAGAGTGCGTTTTTGATATAAACCTGTAACAGAGGCCAATCACGTACCACAACAATAAGAAGATTCCGAAGAGTGGAGTGTCGAGCTACTGGCGAGAATATGTCCAGATAATTCACCCCATACATCTGGGTGAATCCACATGCAACCAATCCGACCTTGTAGCAATCAATACTACCATCCGCTCAGTGTTTCACAGTGAACAACCACTTGCAATTGATAAGCTCCCAAAGGGGTTGAGACTAAACTCCAGGTGCCACGCGACTGCAACTCTGTCATCTCCTCTTCCATTGCAAGACGCCATTTACCATCTCATAAAGCCTCCTAATAAGTTCGTGGAATTTCCACGGCTGAAAGTGCAACTGCAAACTACCTTAGACCCACAGTCAAGCAGTCAAATGAAACATGATAAGCAAGAGGATACAATGCACACTTGCGTATCTACTTCATAATGGGAAAATTGGATCCCTTCTCTCTTGTATTTCCTGAGGACCTCTTCTCTCTTATGTCATGGATGTGTGGCATTTGTTCATCTTTTACATACTGGTCGTGACAACCTCGCTCATAGAGCTGTCAAATGTATGTTTATTCGGTATTCTCATACCGAGAAGGGCTACAGGTGTTTTGATCATATACTGATAAATACCATTGTTGAAATCTGAGAAGCGGAAGCGGAATTGATAAAACAAGAAAGATAAATATGAAGAACACGGATTTAATGTGGAACCATACTCCCTAAGGAGCGGGATGAAATCACGGGAGAAGCCCTCAAAGGGGCTAGATATTCTATTGCTTTTCTCAATGAGTACATGGGTGAGGGGCTCCTTATATAGCCCTTCAAACAGACTGGAGTCCCACCGCTTATCCATGTGGGACTAAACTTGAGTGGGGTACCCACCTATTACATTCTCTGACACTCCTCCTCAAGCTGGAGCTGAGAAAGTTGTAACTTGCAACAAAAATAAAGTATACAACACATCTTCACACGATACATTAAACAAATAATACATGTCCACTGTTGGCAGAAGACCTCGCACGAGGACGGGGTCTGTGGCTTTCAGGACATCGGAACGTATCACTGCCATGCTTGTAGAGCCGTTGCGATATCAGGTCACCGGATTGCATCTCCATCGTGCCTGGAGAAGAATCGCTGCAGAAGAAGTCCAGTGCGAAGACCTGATCTGGTCATAAAAGAAGAAGTATACGCCCTGACGAAGAATTTGATGCTCGGTGAAGATGGTTGATCAACGAAATCTGGAGTGCTAGTCTGTCAGTCGTGGACATGCAGATGTTCGGAAGAATATAATTCTGACTCCCCCTTTCTCCCATACTTGATAGAATAAAGAACATAAAGCATCAAGTTGGGAGAAGCAAAACATGCATTTGCCTTTTCTTTTCTTTTTCTTTTTTTGCAAATTGTGTACGGTTTTTTTCCTGTATGCGCTCTTTTTTTGTTGTTTTTTTAACATATATGGCCCTTTGGGCGAAAAATATTCTCCTCTCCTTCCTTTCTTTTTTTGTGTGTTTTTTTAAATTTTTTTCTTTTGCAATTTTTTTTAGTTTTTGAACATGCCTCTTTTTTTCAATGTTTCGGCCCAACTTGGGCCCTAAGGCTCTCTTCCCCCCTTTTTAATACAAAGCAGCAACCATTTTTTGGCCTCAACCCACACTTTACAGCATCCACCCATTTTTTAATGAGGCCCAAAAAAACACCCTCAATTTTTTTATTTACCACATGAATTAGGCCTTTTTAAAGCACACATTGGGACTTAAGGTTCCCTGTTGGGAACCCCCATCGCATGCGAGGAAAGATGGTGCACTGCCATCGTGCATCTGCTGGAGTTGCAAAGATTGTGAGCTTCGATCCGTCATGCCTCTGCGAGGGGCTGAAAGAGGCGACGTGACTGGAGGCCGGGGATCCGCCGCATAGCGCAACGCTGTTGCTAGGATAAGGCTCCACTGCGCGGCACCATTGTTGTGAACCTCCACCTTGAAATTTTATACGCCGCCAGTGGAGAAGAGCTCGCGAGGAGGAAGCTCCTCCTAGGCAGAGGTATCGCTTGTAGGGCTTCGCCGTCTGGAAAGGAGAGGACCGACTGGAGTTGCGCCTGCTGGGATCAGACTGAAGAACGACATGCAAGAGAGGTGCCGTCGTCGCTGGAGTTGTTCCTGTAGGTCGAGACTCGAGAGAGGGAGGCGCTACTGCCTGGGAGATTCAACGAGGGAGGAGAGCGCCTCCAGTCTGGAGACTTGCGCTGCTTGTGGGTGCCATCCACCATGGGATTCATCGCAATAGGTGTTGGAGGGGATCGATACCGGAGCATCTTCCTTCATATCCATGATGGAGACCGTGTATAAATCCATCATCCTGGAATAAAGGAACCACGAATGATGAAATATTTAAGAATCTTAAAAAGGAGTCTGTAACAAATCCCAAAAATCGACCTATACTGATATCATGCTGAAATCTGAGAAGCGGAAGCGGAATCGATAAAACAAGGACGATAAACATGAAGAACACGGATTTAACGTGGAACCCTACTCCCTAAGGAGCGGGATGAAACCACAGGAGAATCCCTCAAAGGGACTAGATATTATATTGCTTTTCTAAATGAGTACAAGGAGTGAGGGGCTCCTTATATAGCCCCTCAGACAGACTGGAGTCCCACCGCTCATTCATGTGGGACTAAACTTGAGTGGGGTAATTGGATCTTGGTGAGATCCAATTACCCACCTATTACATTCTCTAACAACCATGTTAGCGCTGATGTTACATTCTTTGAGTCAGTCATGTTCTGTACTCTTACAGGTGACATGATGAGTTCATTTGAGTCTATTTATGAAGTTGTTCTTCCACCTCTTCCTCCACATGAGCCTCAGTCCGTTCTCCATGCTCCCATGCCTTCCCCATTATCTAGCACACCTCAGGTAAATTCTGAAAAGTTGGTTTCTATTGATGGCATTGGTAATTTGAACGATGAACATGAACATGAACATGATGAACATGGAGAACCACATGAGACTAATCTGGGATGGCCTATTGCTTTGCAATAAGGCAAGCGTACTTGTACAAAATACCCTCCTCGTTGGACACGTATCTTTGGTACGACTCTCAGATGATTTAATGAAGTTTGTCGTGGGATTATCTGCCATTGACATCCCATGCACGTATTAGGAGGCCCCCAAAGAGAGCCGCTGGCGTCTCACCATGGAGAAAGAGATGGTCGCGTTTCAGTCCCGTGGGACATGGACTCTGGTTGCTGCTCCAACCGGGGCATCAGTTGTGAGTTGCAAATGAGTATTCACTGTCAAACACCGGGCAAATGATTTTGCAGATCGGTACAAGGCATGTTTGGTGGCAGTGGATTTACGTAGACCTACAAGATTGATTACCTCGACACTTTTCTCCAATTGCATGCCATTCCACGCTGCGGATTTCGCTGTTAGTTACTATGGTACGTGAGTGGCCTCTATTCCAACTTGATATCAAGAATGCTTTCCTATATGGTAATCTACATGAGGTGTCCAGAAGCTGTCAGATCTGATTGAACAGAAATGGTTCATATGGTCAATTGTTGATCATTCCCTCTTTGTTCAGAGACTTAACGAGGTACATTTGTTATCTAGGTACATGTTGATGATATTATTAATACTAGAGATGATCTTCAGGGTATTTCTGCGGTCAAGTGCTTCTTAGGGCAACATTTTATCACCAAAGACTTGGGTAAACCACGTTATGTTTTGGGTCTAGAATTTGCTAGAAACAAGTAGGGTTTTGTCATAACCCAAAGAAAATATGTAATTGATCTCCTTTAGAAGTAAGAATGACAGGTTGTAGATCGAAATCTACACCTATGGACCCAAAAATAAAATTGCATGATGATACTACGAAGGAAGTAGACTAAAGAAGATATAGAGAGCTGGTTGGGAAGCTTCTCTATGTTATAATTACTTGACCTGATATTTCTTTTGCAGTAGGTTAGCCGGTTTATGGAGCAACAATGATAACAATGATAGGTGCACATGGATGCAGTATACATGATATTGAGATACTTGAAGACTTCTCCAGGGATAGGTATATTATTTAGCAGAGGAACTTCACTATCTGTCACGGCTTGTGCATATACGGATTATGCTGGTTGCCCCAAGGATGGAAAATCTATCTCAAGATTTGCCGTATTTGTGGGAAAGTCTCTGATATCATGGAAAAGCAAGAAACATACAATGGTAGAAAGATCCAGTGTTGAGTCAGAATATAGAGCCATGGCGCAGTGTAATACTAAAATGATGTGGGTCAGTTCTAGTCCTTCTGGTATAGGTTTCGATGTACCTCTTCCAAAGCAATTGTTGTGTGACAACCTAGCTGCTCTCTTCATCACAAATAGTCCAGTTTTTCACGAAAGAATTAAACATATTGAAGTGGGTTGTCATTACACCGTGATATGATTCAAAATGGGGTTTATCACCACTTCTCATGTTAGTTTTGGAGATCAGACTGCAAATATTTTTACCAATGCTCTTGCTCGAGGATCCATTCAAAGATGCTGTTCCAAGCTGAGCCTGATAGACATCTATGCTCCAGCTTGAGAGGGAGTGTTGAGAGTTTTATGTTACGTTACTCTTTCTTAGTTTATTTATTTCTCAGTCTTCATTATGTAATTTACCCATCAGGGTTGCTCTCTTCTATATAAGAAAACCCTTGGGCTCTATGCATAATATTTTCCTCAACAACTTCTATATAGAAAATGCGATTCTGTCAGCTAATACTCTCCTTAAGTCTTGGCTTTTGTAAACTGGTTTGCTCTCTTTATTTTAGTCGACTTGGGATGGATACCTTTGTGTGTTCTCCCTTTTTGCGTAAAAAATCCAATCTTGAAAATTGCGAATGCTAGAATTTTTCTCACTATTTAATGGGTTTGGAAAATCCAGGATTTTGTGTGTGCTCGGAAGCATAAAACAGTACCACATAGGAGAATAGTGAGGCCTCGCGGTTTGAGGATGACCAGTCCCGCGTCGAACCAATTGCCTCTGCCAACTTTATCAGATGATGTTGTCTGACCTTGCTTGCGACTGGTCATACCGCTGGGGGACCAATGTTACTAGGGTCCGTCACGACTGGAGAGGTGTTGCTGATTGGTAGCACTGTTGGTGATTGGTCTCGCTCCCCGACCTTGCTTAGGTGGGGGCTGAAGTTTGATGGGGGTAGTTCGGCCACCGCTGTTCAGGGATGAAGATGGAGGAGGTGGGTTATGTCAAGAGGGTATGAAATGCCAATTTAGGACCGTCGCTTTGATACCAAGTGAAAAAGGGAAAAAAGTTCTAATTAGAAAAATATGGCTATTTGCCGAAAGTATAGGATTGCCATCAGGTCTGACAAATAACCATAAATAGATTGATAAGATTGGAGTATAAATAACTTTTGAGCAATACTCAAGTCTCTTTGAGCATCCTCCTTTCTTCATATTCTTTTGGGTCCTTGAGGAGCCGTGGAGTTTTTAGCAAATAATATCTTGGATTAGCATAATTTTTTAACCCAAATCTGAACTCCTTTTTCTAGGTTTATGAAACACATGCCCGCATAGCATTGGAGGCTGGGGATTTGTCGGAATACAATCAGGTTTGATAATATATTTTTTCTATTGCTTATACTTGCATACGCAGTTATGGTATATGGGGCTTTTTTAGTTTTGGATTCCATGATTGCTTTGTATGTTGATCTTAAAGAAGTTTTTTAGCTCACTATGTTCTAGGTCATAGTTCTATATTTTAAGAGGATTATAAAGCATCCCGGGGAAAAAACAGCAATATTTTATTTCATCAAATTGAGAACCTCCTCTTTTGTAGTGTCAATTGCAGTTGGAAACGCTGCCCCCACCTCTTTGCGTCATTGTAGGGCGTTGTATCTGGCCTTAAGCTAATATTAATTTAGTTGTGGGCCCCACCTCGGGACTTCATCTTCTTTCCATTAAAAAATGCTGTATGCGGAAGGTATCAAATAATATTTGATTTTATTGAATTGTGAACCTCCTCTTTTGTAGTGTCAATCGCAGTTGAAAACGCTGTATGCAGAAGGGATCAAAGGATGCCATCTAGAATTTTCGGCCTACAACTTGCTCTGTGTAATTCTTCATTCCAATAATAGGGAGGTCTTGTCATCAATGGCAAGGTGTGTGACATTTATTTTTTGATTCTGTCTTTTTGATTCTGTCTTTATCTGTGATGAACCTGTATGTTAGTTATATTCACTTGGAACAAGTTAATGCATATTTTCTTCTCGAGAAACTTTTAGAGTGTGGTTGCCTTAATTTGGTTATCTAAAACTTATTTTCGGGTGATGTTATGGCCCCTTTTCGTTGAAGATGTTTTTAGATATTCTGTCATTGGGGTTCTATTTTTTCAATTCACTTGTTATATGAACTGCTAATAAATATAATATAGTAATTTGACTTGTGATTTTTGTTGGTGGAAAAATAATTCTATATGATTCAAGAGATCATGTGGCCCTTTTATATAGAGGAGAGTCCCGATGAGTAAATTACATACTATGGACAACATAAATAGAAAATAAATAAGCAATACATAAATATAGAAATATCTCTACACTCCTCCTCAAGATGGAGCATAGATGTCGATCATGCTCATCTTGGAACCACACTTATGAAACATGCCTCTGGTCAAAGGTTTGGTGAACATATATGCTGTCCGCTCTCCCGAACTTACGTGAGAGATGACGATGAAGCCTTTCTGAATCATGTCACGTGTATAATGATAATCCACCTCAATATGCTTTGTCCTTTCTTGAAAAATAGGATTATTGGCAATAGAAAGTGCAACATGATTGTCACATTGTAAGTGCATGGGAAGTGGTACATCAACACCAAGGTCGATCAAGACTGATCTAGCCCACATGGGAAGTGGTCACTCTGGTACCAATGTCTGTTTCTTGCTCTTCCATGATACTAAGGAGCTACCGACAAATACTGCTAACACTGAGGTAGACTTTCTATCATTATGGCATTTTGCATAGTCTGCATCTGCACAAGCTTAGACACTGAGAGATGTCCCTCTCTTGAAAAATAGCCTTGTATCGTGATATGACTTTAAGCACCTCAAAATCATGTAAGCAACATCCGTATGTACTTGCCTGGGTTGCTCCATGAACTGGCTAACCTGACTAACAACAAATGAGATATCTAGTTTGGTGATTGTAACATAAAGTAGTTTCCCAACCATCTCTTTGTATCTCCTCTTATCCACTTCCTCTGTATCATCATCATATAGTCTCACGCTGGGGTCCATAGGGGTAGTTGCAGGTCTACACGCGCTCATGCATGTCTCTACTAGAATGCATGTAATATACTTCCTTTGGATCATTACAATACCCTGTTGGTTCATGGTGAGCTCTAATCCCAAGAAGTATCGTTAAGAACGAAGATCCTTGGTAATAACTTGTTGCTCAATGAACTTCTTGTAACAAGGATATCATCAAAATAAATCATAATAACAATTTTACTTCCCTGAGATCTATGAACAAACAATGAGTGATCTGCATTCCACCTCGTGTACCGTTTTTGCTCAATCAAGTCCGAGAGCTTTTGGAACCATGCTCTTGGACTCTGCTTAAGGACGCAAATAGCTTTATGGAGTCTACAAATGTGCTGACACTCCTTCTCAGCAACAAACCCTGGTGGTTGTTGCATGTAGACTTCATCCTGGAGATCAACATAGAGAAATGCATTCTTGACACCAAGCTGAAATAATGGTCAATCTCACACCACAACAATAGTAAGAAAACCCTGAAGGCCTGAAGTGTAGAATGGCGAGCCACTAGAGAGAATATATCCTGGTAGTCGAACCCATACGTCTGGGTGAATCTCCGTGCAACAAGCCTCGCCTTATATTATCCACTGTATCCGCCTGATGTTTCACAATGAATAGTCATTTGCAGTTGATAACATATTGGCTAGGGGGAACTGTGACTAAACTTCAACTGTCACATGATTGTAAGTCAACCATTTCCTCCATTGCAAGATGCCATGTCATGCATAGCATCCTGGTAGGACCGTGGAATCATCACGATAGATAGTCCAACAACAAACTTCCTGAAATCTGTTGATAGATGTGCCAAAGAAACAATTGAAGTAATATGATATGAGACACATGTACGTCGTTGCTTCCCAGCGCCATAGGCACCTCAAGATCATCAACAACCTCTTCAACATGCTTACCAATATCTTGGGTATGAACCTGCTCGTCCTGGACAATAGCCTATTGTAGAGACAACTCACCATTGCCATCAATAAAAATATTGTGATCGGAACATACCTGAGGCGTGCTGGATGAGTGGGTGGGCCTTGAGCATTGGAAGGCATGCATACATAGAAGCGTGGGAAGAAACGGGGCATGGGACTAGGAGGAGGTGGTGGTGGAACCGTAGGTTGTATAGGAACGGGTGACGGTGATGAGGAAGGAGGTGGAGACATGTAAACTTCCTCTCTAGAATATGATGGAGTGAACTTGTCACCTGCAGGTGAGAAGTACATCACGGAGTCAAAAAAGTGACACCATTGTGGAGAAGAGAAACGAATGAGACATCTATTCCATAGGACTAAGGTCTTTTATATAGAGAGAACCCTATTGAGTACAAAAGAAAAAAAATACATAAATACCCCTGAGTGGTTACAGAACCCGAAGGGTTGAAGGTTACGGAACCCGAAGGCTTACAAACATAATTGTAAGTATAATGACTCTAGCACTCTCCTTCAAGTCGGAGCATATTTGTCGATCATGCCCAACTTGGATACTAAGTACATGAGGTGCTTCGTTGGAAGAGCCTTTGTGAAGATGTCTGCAAGTTGAAGTTCAGTGGAGATGTGCGGAGTGCTAATTTGTCTTCCTTGTACTACATCACGAATGAAATGGCAATCAACTTTAATGTGTTTTGTCCGCTTATGGAAAACTGGATTGGTGGCGAGGCACATGGCAGACTTGTTGTCCCAGTAAAAGGGTACATGAGTGGCGACTGACATGCCAAGTTTTGTTAAGAAAGAGACAAGCCATGTGATCTCACAGGTGGCCTGAGCCATTGCCCTGTATTCTGCTTCCGCACTGGATCTGGAGACCACTGTTTGCTTCTTGCTTCGCCAAGTGACAAGGTTATCCTCAACAAACATGGTGTATCCTGTAGTGGATCGACGGTCCTCCAGAGAGCTAGCATAGTCAGAATCTGTATAGACGAAGATATTAATGTGCCCATTCACCCCATAGAAAAGTCAATGTCCGAGAGATTCCTTCAAATATCGAAGGATCAAAAGAACATCCTGCCAGTGACTGTAAAGTGGCTTCTCCATATGCTGACTGGATCTGCTCACAACATATGATATATCTGGCCTAGTAACAGTGAGATAGAATAATTTTCCCACTAAGCTTATGTACCATGTTGCATCCTCAAAAGGTGGATCAGTAAATGCTGAATATTTTCTCACTTCTGCAGGGTTGCTAGATGGCTTCCAACCAAGTAGTCCTGTCTCAATCAGAATATTGAGGCAATACTTCCTTTGTGAAAGATGGAGCCCCTCTGTAGTGCGTATTACCTCGATGCCAAGAAAAAACGAAGTTAACCGAGGTCTTTCGTGATAAAGACCTTCTGGAGGAAGGTCTTGGTCTCCTGAATGCCGTCTACATCATCTCATGTGATAATCATATCATCAACATAGACAACAAGAATGATCGTGCCAGTTGACCGTCATCTAACAAAGACAGAGTAGTCATATGTTGTCCTCTAAAAACCAAGTGTGTTAATCTCCGTAGTGAGCCTGTCAAACCATGCCTTGGGGCTCTGCTTCAGGCCATAAATGACCTTGTGTAGTCGACATACATGCTCCCCCTCGACTACATACCCCGACGGTTGCATCTTGTAGACCTCCTCAAGATCACCATAAATAAAGGCGTTCTTCACATCAAGTTATAAATTGGCCAAGCCTTGTTGACAACAACAGATAGAATGGTACGTATCGACCCCAATCTGGCAACGGGCGAGAAGGTCTCAAAATAATCAACTCCAAAGGTCTGTGTAAAACCTTTGGCAATAAGTCTGTCTTTCAGCCTGTCAATAAAACCATCAGGTGACTGTTTGGTCATGAAGACCATCGACAAGCCACATGGCGAACTCTTGGGGGGCACGACACCCGATCCCACGTGCCTTAGAAGGTAAGTGCATCCATCTCCTCATCCTTGGCCTGTTGGCAACCATGGTCCTGCATTGCACTGAAATGATCTCTTGGAACAGAAATGACATTCAGAGCATATGCAAATCTCTTGTCACAGCTAGATAAACCATATGTAGAAGTAAATTGTGGCATGAAGTGATATGTACATTGCTTTTTTGCTTGCGTAGAGCTATAAGAAGCTCCTCAGGTACATCCGGGACAACAATGATGGGACCACTCGAAGTTGTCATATCATCCTGCATAAAAGGGACATGCAAAGGTACAGACATTGGTGTAGAAGATATAGAGGTACACTGGAGAGTATAGACGATTGGTGGAGGAGGGAGGTCCAGAGGATGTCACTCACAGTTTGTGAAATAACTTGTTTGCTCAAAGAAAGTGACCTCAACAGACACATAGTATCGACGCCCAACAGGATCATAGCGACGATTGCCTTTTTGGGTACCAGAGTACCCAAGAAAGACACATTTGATGGCTTGAGAAGATAATTTGTCAGTTGCATGAAAGTTATGAATAAAGGCAATACAACAAAAAAATCACAGAGATATGGAAAAAGAAGATTCAGTAGGGTAAAGTAAGGAAAATGGAGTTGCCCTTCTAGAACAGACGAAGGAACACGGTTGATGAGATAAACTGTAGTAAGGATAGCATCTCCCCAATAATGTTAGGAACACTCATTTGACTAAGAAGAGATCTGGCAACGTTTAGCAAGTGTCAAAGTTTCCTCTCAGTTATACCATTCTGTTGTGAGGTATATGGACATGATGTTTGGTGAACAGTTCTCTGGGACACAAAGATGTCAAGTCTTGTCGGGTTAACTCAAGAGCATTGTCAGTACGAATGATCTTAACAATGCTAGAAAAGAAGGTTTTAACATATTGAAAGAAGTTTCTGACAATTTGATTAATTTTCGAGCGTTCCTTTAATAGATATAGCCAAGAAGATCGACTATAATCATCAACGAAAACTATAAAATAGCGATGACCACTTAATGTGCGGATTGGACAAGGTCCCCAAACATCACCATGAACAAGATGAAAAAATCAGTACTACGAGACTCAGTACGAACATGAAATGATGCTCGATGGTGTTTCCTGAACTCACACACTTCGCACTGAAAGGGCTTCAGAGGAGATAGTTCAGGAAATATCATAGAGATGGCCTTGACAGAGGGATGCCCAAGGCGCAGATGCCATAGGAGCGGATCTTCGGAGATCGACGCAACACCAACAAAATTGGAATCTGAGGGTATGTCAAGATAATATAGGCTGTTTTTCTCATGACCCCCACCAAAAATCTGCCTCGTCTGAATGCCCTGAAAATAACAACAAGACTCATCAAATATCACACGGTAATGAAGCTTAACACAAAGCTTGTGAACTGATAGAAAGCTAATAGGAAAATTGAGAGCACAGTGAACCCGAGAAAGTTGGAGCTTGGAAGAGAATTCCATAGTTCCGACGGTAATAATCGATGATTAAGTCTCGTTAGCAACTTGAATTGACTTCACAGAGGTAGATGGTACAGAAGAGGTAAGCAAACTACCTTCTCCGGTGAGATGAGTAGATGCACCGGAATCAATAATCCAAGCCGGAGCAGGAGTGACATCAGAGTTGGCTATTGTACCTGAAGGAGTAGCCAGAGCAGCAATGGTAGTGTTACTCATGGTAGTAGGCACTGGAGTCTGAAGGATCTGCATCAGGCGTGAGTAATCTGCGTCATTAAGATGAACATTCTTGCTACTAGAGGTTGCTTTAGGCGATGCTTCTTACACATCATAGGCATCCTCATTGGCATTATTGGCGTGATAAGAAGGTACGACACACATCTGCCAGCATCATTCAGTTGGGTGGTTCCACCTACCATAGTGAGTGCATGGGATAATAGTCTCGCCCACGGCCACGACCAAAGTCACGGCCTCGTCCAGATTCCCGTCCATGGCCACGACTTGGATCACGACTGCATCCTCCTCGTAAGCTGTATCTGCCTCCTCGCCCAGATGAGACGACACGTGCAAAGTTCTCTATTGAGGCTAAGACGGGAGTCGGGCAACCGATGTCTCGAGTTCCTCAAGTCGGCCAAATATGGCCTCCATTGTTGGTAGTGTCTCTGATTTAAGAAATTGCTCCTTTGCTGCATGGTATCTAGAATGCATGCCATCAAGAAAGTGGTATACCTGCTTGTCAGAATGCTCTTGTATCTGTTTGGTGCAACATGAGGGCTGGAATATTGCAAGCTCCTCATACAGGCTCGAGAGATGCCTGTAGTACTCGATGAGGGTGGAATCACCCTATGATGCTGACTAGATTCGCCTGTAAATGTTTGCAAGGCATGACTTCGTCTTTCTTCTGGGAGTATGAGGGTGGAATCACCCTATGATGCTGACCAGATTCGCCTGTAAATGTCTGCAAGGCGTGACTTCGTCTTCTTTTGGGAGTATGTTTGCTTGAGATCTTCCCACATTTCCTTAGCTGTATTTTTGTAAAGAAGATTTGAGGCAATGTTAGCCTTAACATTGTTGGTCATCCAGTTGATAACCAAGTAGTTATCTTTCTGCCAGTTGTCATACTCTTAATCTTTTTCATCTTAGGGATCTTTAGTTAGATTGCAGAGTTTCCTCTGACCACCAATGGACACCATAAAAGATCGAGACCAGAGCACGTAATTTTCTATATCCTTGAGTTTGATAGTAGTGCCTTGTGCCATAATATTCGTGACTAAAGGCTTTGTCTCGGTAGAAGAATGCTCTATTGTGGTCTTAAAATAAAAAGAAGATATTGTGATCAACTAAGGATGCATGAAAGGGCTAGAAAATGCCCTAGAACTCACGTTTGCCCTTTAAGAAGGGCTGAAAATCCTCAAGGAATAGCATATTTAGATTCTTGGAAGCACTGGGCGGCGTTAACGGGAGGGTTGTGACCTCCTGGAGGCACTAGCGGGCCTCCGTAGGTGGTTCCAGTAACACCGATAGGTGCTGAAGATGCTCCATTGGGGTCGAGCTGCTGCACTGGAGGTGATTGGATGACCTTGCGCATGGCCCTAGTTCGGAGAAGAGGGCTCGCACATGCTTTTGCGAGGTTTGAAGTTCGAGGTGGGGATTTTAGGTCAGAATCCCGGTCTAGGACCTTTGCTCTGATACCATGTGGAGAAGAGAGACGAACGAACATCTATTCCATAGGGCTAGGGTCTCTTATATAGAGAGAAAACCCTAAAGAGTACAAAAGGAAAAATACATAAATATCCCTTATGGGTTACGGAACCCGAAGGGTTACAAACATAATTGTAAGTATAATAATTCTAACAACCATCACTGACATAATACTTCTGACGAACAATGTCATAACACCGATATCCCTTCCATGTCTTGGGATACCCTAAAAAGCACACTTGACAGCTCTAGGGGCAAGCTTGTCAAGACCAGGTAACAACTGATGTACAAATGCTACAAAGCCTAATGCACGAGGGGCGAGAGAGAATATATCCTTCTTCGAGATAACATAGTTGAGAAATGAATCTTCTCACCTAAGATAATGGAAGGCATACGATTCACAAGATAGCATGCGGTAAGTACATCACCCCAAAAGGAGTGAGGAGTATGACTTTGAATCAGAAGAGTCCGTGTGACATCAAGTAAATGAAGATGATTACGTTCAACAACACCATTTTGCTGGGACATGTAGGCACATATGTCTGATGTAAAAAGCCAAGCGATCTAAAGAAATGTGAAAGCTGTAAGGTACAACTCCAGCTCATTGTGAGGAGCCACAAAGTTCCTGCTTCTCGTGATGCAACGACACAACCCTATCTAATATGGGAGCCACAGAGGAGAAGCGAGAAGGCGTAGCGACTCCACGCAGAGGCGTAGTGGCAGGGTCGGGCATTGTTGGGCAATGTCGAGCAGCGGCGGCGGTAGCTGTGATGGCAACGACGAATGCTGCTAAGATGGCTGCTGTGGAGGGGCGACAACAACACGAATTGGTGGTAGGATTAGGATTTTGGGTATGAGAACTCTGATCTAGGACCGTCGCTCTTATACCATGTTGGTGGTAACATAAATCTATATAATTCAAGAGACCCTGGGGCTCTCTTATATAGAGGAGAGTCTCAATAGGTAAATTATATACTGTTGACAACATCAATAAAGAAAAATAAGCAATACAAAAATAGAAATATCTCTACAACTTTCTTAAGAAATTGTCAGAAAATAGTTTTCAAAGGTCGGAAGCAGATAATGTCATAGTAGATTACTAGAATAATTAGTTTTGGGATAATAGATTACAGTTCACTAATGGAAATCCAGGAAAATTTTTATGGTTGAAAATATTATTAAATGGGTGTTTACTCCATGACTCATGTAATCTTTTGCAATTACACTGTAACCATGTAATATTTGTGATTATACCATGATCCATATAAGCTTACGCCATCTTACTATATGCCCTTGCCATTACCATGCTCCGCTAACTCATCCATCTTTGAGTTAAATCTAACTACAAGTGCATGTTTCAAACAACATATAAAAATATGCAAGATTCGGTATTCTTTCATTCTCCCTATTTCCACCTCACATCTATATCATTCTGAGTGTCTTAGAGGAGAGAGATCGAAGAATGGTGCTGGTAGTTATGTTGGAAAAATGAGAGACTTGTTTATTCCTTGAGCTCTAGGCTCTCTTGTATAGAGGAGAGATCTATGGGCAAATTACATAATACTAACAAAAGGAAAAGGAATAGATAAAAGAGTACAGAAATATAAAAATATATCTCTACACTCCCCTCAAGATGGAGCATAGATATTATCTATCATGCTCAGCTTGGACAAACACTTTTGAAATGATCCTCTAAGGCCTTGGTGGAAATGTCTGCCATATGGTCCCCTTAGCTGACATGGGATGTAGAATGAAGCCCTTCTGAATCATGTCACGTATATAATGGCAATCGACCTCAACGTGCTTTGTCCTTTCGTGGAATACATGATTATTAACAATGAATAAGACAATATGATTATCACATTTCAACAACCTAGGAAGAGGAACATCTATTTGTAGATTTGTAAACCCACATCATTTCTGCGCATGCTTGTGCCATAGCCCTATACTCAGATTCAACACTAGATCTAGCAACTACAGTTAACTTCTTGCTTTTCCACGAGACAAGTAAATCTCCAACAAATATAGCAAATCCCGTTGTGGACTTCCTGTCCTTGGGGCACCCTGCATAATCTGCATCTGCACATGATGAGATAGTGATGGTGCCACCTCTTTTAAATAGCAGCCTTGCACCTGGAGATGATTTAAGTTATCTTAGTATCATCTGTATAACATCCATATGTACCTGATGAGGTTGTTCCATGAACTATTTCACTCGACTGGCAACAAATGAAATATCGGGTATGGTAGTGGTAACATAAAGAAGCTTTCCCACAAGTTCCCTATATCTTCGCCTGTCAACCTCATCAGTATCATCATCATACAACTTCATGCTTGGATCCATGGGTGTGGTAGTAGGTCGACATCCAAGCATGCTCGCGTCACTTAGCAAATCAATGACATATTTCCTCTGAGTCATCACACACCCTTGCTGATTTTTGGCAAACTCCTGTCCTAGAAAGTATATAAGAGCTCCAAGATCTTTGTTAACAAATTCGCGACCCAGAAATTCTTTCGCCCTCTTTATTCCTTGAAAGTCGTCTCGTGTAATGAGTATATCATCAACATACACCATAATAGCAATCATACCTCCAGAGGTTCTCTGTATGAAAAGCGAATGATCTGCATTCAACTGTTTGTACCCCTGTTTCTCAAACAAATCTGAGAGCTTCTGGAATCAAGCTCTCGGGCTCTGCTTAAAGCCATAGATTGCCGTATGAAGTCTACACACCTGTGAACACTCCTCCTCAGCAACAAGCCTCAGCGTCTGCTGCATGTAGACCTCCTGAAGATCACCATACAAAAATACATTCTTGACATCAAGTTGAAACAGAGGCCAATCTCGAACCACGACAACTGATAAAAGAATCCGTAGGGTAGAATGACGAGAAACTGGAGAGATGGTGTCAAGATAATGCACCCCATATGTCTGAGTAAAGCTACGTGCAACTAGTCAAGCCTTGTATTTATCAGTGCTGCCATATGTATGCTGCTTCACTGTAAATACTCATTTGCAACTTACTATAGACGCCCCAGTGGGGACCAGGACCAGACTCCAAGTACCTCTCGACCGAAGAGCTGCCATCTCCTCGTCTATAGCTAGATGCCACCTGCTATCCGTCAATGCCTCTTGTTAAGTCCATGGTATGGCCACGGTGGACAAAGCAACAACAAGCCTCCTGAAGTCACATGTCAGACGATCGAAGGTGGCGTGAGAAGTAATCGGATATGAAGTGCATGAACGCTTCTGCTTCCTAATAGCAATAGGTACATCAAGATCATCATCATCCTTGCCAATGACCTGATCATAAACCTCCTCAAAATAACCCCTGTTGAGAAACATCATCTGTCCCATCATTAGAAGTAATGTTATCGAAACAAACTTGAGGTGTGCTGGACGACTGACTATAAACATGAGTAGGAGCATGCGTCGGTTGTAGTGATGTGGTAGTGGTGGAACCAGAACAATGGGAGGCGGTGTGGCTGATGGGATACCCGACAGAGACACATTTGACAACCTTAGAAGAGAGCTTGTCAATCCTTGGAGACAACCGATGGATAAACACAACAGATCCAAAAACACAAGGGGTAAGAGAGAACAACTCCTTCGTCAGGGAAAACAAGGGAAAAGGGTGGTGTTGGGCGCATGGGTGGAGGTGGAACATAGACCTCATTATCCGAATCTAACGGTGTCAACTTGTCATCTGTAGGAAAAAAATACATGACATATTCAAAAATATGACATTTTGCGCTGACATAATATCTCCTACATAAGAATCATAACACGAGAACCCTTCTAAGTTCTGGAGTATTCGACAGAGAAACATTTGACAGCCGTAGGAGATAGTTTGTCAATCCTTGGAGACAACCGATGGACAAACGCAACAGATCCAAAAACACAAGGGGTAAGAGAGAACAACTCCTTGTCAGGGAAAACAAGGGAAATATGTATCTTCTCTCCTAGCACCGACGAGGGCATACTATTTATGAAATAATAAGCCGTGATAACCACATCACCCCAGAATGAATGAGGTGGGATCAGGAGGGTACGGGTGACATCAAGAAGGTGACGATGCTCTCTTTCAGCAACACCGTTCTGTTGAGATATATATGCACATGATGTTTGATGAAGAATACCATGAGATGAGAAGAATTGAGAGAGCGCGTGAGTACAGAATTCCAGCGCATTATCAGTCCTTACAATTTTGACAGAAGTAGAGAAAATATTCTGCACTTCTTTAATGAGAAATAATTGTATTTCCAGCTTCCAATTTATTCTTTAACAAGAACACCCAAGACAAAACTGCTAAAATCATCTACAACTACTAAATAAAATTTGTCCTTGATGACCTGGAACACAACTTGGACCCTTAATATCAACATGGAACAACTCAAACGAGTAGCTACTGCTCCGACTCTGACGACTAGGGAAGACAGATCGATGATGCTTCCCTAACTGACTATCCCCACACAAATGATGTGTTGCACCAGAGCTTATGATCAATTCTGAGATATCTGAACCATGATAAGAAGTATATGCATGAACACTACATGAAGTACTAGCTCCTGCAGTAGCAACCACATCCAAACTGTTCTCTGAAGCATGTGAAGGAGTGCTAGTTGGGGCTATGATGTCTCTCAGTCGAGACACAAGTTCATCATATCTCTGATTTGATGTGGGTGGAGCAACATAAGACTGAATCTGCTCTACAACGTGGTCGGACGCTTGGAAGCCAAGCTTGGAGTAGCATGTATCTTTTGTATGACCAGATTGGTGACAATAGGTGCAAGGTGATCCACGACCACAACCACCTTTACCATGTGATTCCGGTCCATGAAATTGAGATGGACCACCTCTTCCATGAGAGACTGCCATGGCAGAGGAATTCGGCACTGGAGCATGAGTTGAAATATTGATCCGGCTCAATCTACGAAAGGCCTCCTCCATGGGAGGAATGGTAGCATCCTCCAGTATCTGGGAAGAAGAGGCCTCATACTGTGAGTCAAGAGAGGCCAAGAAGACACCAACCACCATGGCATTCTGGTATGTCTTCAACTATTCTGATGTAGCCGTGAGAGGCATGAAGCTATGAAGCTTCTTAAACATCCCACGCAAGACAATATAGTGAGCTTGTAGGGGTCGACCATTCTACTTTATAGTGAAGATGTCATGCTGAAGTTGCAAAATTTTTGTCTCATTTTGGCCTGTGAATACGTGGCAAAAAGAATGTCCCACATGGCTTCGATAGTGGGCTGGTGCATGCAGGACATCGTTTGTAATCTCTGGTATCAAGGTACCTGACAAACATACATGTTCATATGCGTCATCAGCCTCCCATGGGGCATATAATCCTGTCTTCTCCGCCGGCTCTTCCTCGATAAGAATATGCTTCTTACCCATCGATTTCATTAGGCTCATGAATTGCATGGCGCACAACACGTACTCCGACCCATCCATCTTAATATAGGCGCAGGACCTTTGAAGACACATGTGGTGGGGATATCTACCTTGCTTTCTGACATGTTGCCTGATGAGGAAGACTAGGGTAGTAGAATAGAACGTATTATCTACACTGACATAAGACTTAAATCGCAACCAACCCCATCAATAAAAAGGAACCTTGGTGCGGGCAACAAGAGAGGTGGTAGTACCGACTGTGGGCGCGAAGGGTGCGACGACACCGACCAAGAGAGAGAGGTGTGGCGGTACCATCCGAGGAGAAGAGCATGGCGACTTCGGCCACAGATGTGAGGCACGACGACGTTGGTTGCATGAGACGATTGTGGCGGTATCGGTCGCGGGAGAGAGCAGGAGGTGGAGGCTAGGGCTAGGGTTTCGGGTACAAGAGCTCCGGTCTAGGATCGTGGCTCTGATACCATGTTGAGAAAAATGAGAGACTTGTTTATTTCTTGAGCCTTATGCTCTCTTATATAGAGGAGAGATAAATTACATAATACCTGTAAAAGGAAAAGGAATAGAGAAAAGAGTACAGGAATATAGAAATATATCTCTACAAGTTATGAACAAGAGGATATCATAAAAAAGAAGAGCTTATCCGATTGGGTATTCTTTAATAGAGATTGGATGTAGAAATTAGAGAGAAATTTCTTTTGAATCAAGAATGGAGGAAACACCCGCAATTGTCTCCGCCCAAAATAAATTATAACGAATGATTAAAGTTATATGTGCTAGTCTTGAGGATTTAGAGAGAAAGATGTGATTGGCAAGAGATTGGGGTGTGGGGGTGGGTATTCAAGGTGAAACGTAGGTAGAGGTCGATGGAAAGTGGAAGGTCGTTAAATGTTATGGACTGTAGAGAAAGGCCTCATGACAACAAAGATCAGAGCTAGTAGGGGGAGGGGATGGTGGGAGTCAAAAGGGGAGTTGGATGGAAGGGAAGGAAGGATTTTGGGGGAGGGGTGGATAGAGATAGGGGCGGTTGGGGGGTGGGGTTAGGCGTCAGTAAGGGAAGAGGGGACTTGGTGCGATGTATATGAGGATTGAAGATCGAGCACTGACTTAAGAAGGGGAGGTCTTCGCGCATGGGTGGAGGGTTGGACATGAGAAGGTTGGAGGTTGGTTGCTGACGTGGGACATTGTTGTAAAGTTGATCGTCGAGTTAGTCTGAGTATGAGGTGTGGTGGGGTTGTCGACTGAATAATTAGTAGATGAGTAATTTTTTTTGAGATAAAAAAGGAGGAAACACGCGAAGGTACGCACCCATGTTTATTAATTTATTGGAAATATATAATCGTTACCTCAGAAGGAGCCAAGAAGCAAGTAAACTCTTGGCATTGATGATTACATTCAGAATAAAAACTAGTAGTTGAGAAAATAACTCCATTTCTAGAAAGCCAGAGCACCCAAATGATAGCGATTGACCAAAGCAGATCCTTGTCTTCTTGAGATCTTGCACAATAGATAGAGCCCCAGAAATTCACCAGAGAATTGTTGTCTACCCAATCGTTCTCCAGATATTGCTAGATAGCTTTTGTCATTTTGCAATCAAAGAAGAGGTGATCAATGGACTTAGAAGGCTCTTCACAAAGAGGGCACAAGTCGAAATTGCTGCCACCAAACCTGGACTATCTTTCTTTCATGAGAATTCTCCCCATGCACATCAGTTGCAGGAAAAACTTTGATACGATTGGTACCTTCAGCCATTGTTTTAAAAAGCGGCGCCTCAAGGCGCAAAGGCATATGTCTCTAGGCGAGGCGCGTCGAAATCGCCCCGAGGCGCACGCCTCGGGTCCTTGGGTTGAGGCGTACGCCTTGACCTGGCTCGAGGCGCGAGGCGGTCGAGGCGAGGCGGAGGCGTAGGCCTCGAGCTGGAGTTTTTTTTACTTTTGATTATTTGCTTTGTACTCGACCCTATTTTTACCTAAACATTATTTTTTTATGGTTGTGTTTATGTTATCATGTTAAACCTTGCGTAGTTGCATATTTCTATATATAGATCCACACAAAAAAGAAAAGATCACAATGATCTTATATACATCATGTTCAATTTATCATACATCTACACATACTAGTTCTACTGCACATAAATTTGAGTTTGAATTGTAATAAATATTTTATATTATTTCAAGTTTGCAACTTAATGTTGTTATTTGGTTGTATGAGTTGTAATCTTAGAATAGTTATCACATATATGAAGAAGCAAGGTTGAAAAATAAAACGTGAAATAAAATAATTATTACATTTTATTGTGAATAGCCAAACAGAAATAGAACAACGAGACCCCCGTCTTGTTGGGGTATGATATGGCAGGAGGGGATGCATATGATGGTTCTCCAACTACGTCCAACAAGATAAATGGTTGGCAAGGTAAATATTTTTTCACTTCGAACACTAAAAAAATATGGTTTCTATTGTACTTTAGTATTAAGTATAGACTTTAGTTCAATCCTCAAATAGAATCATTGAAGTTGGAACTTGATATTCTGTATAATATCGGCTTAATATTAGATTTTTTGAACTTCAATGCCTTCATCGCTTATGTATTGTATCTTTTACTAATTTTAAGTTATTCTTGAATGTATTTTTGGCAAAGCCTAATATTATTATATACTTTTTTCAATGTATTTTGCTTAAATTTTAATTTTTTTCCCAAAATTGAGGCTTACGCCTCGCCTCAATTTTAGAGAAAACGTCTCGGACCGCCTCGCGCTTTTTTTAAACCTTGCCTTCAACCTGCCAATAAATCTATAATCTCTAAATAGAATGTCATGCTATGAAACTGGGGGCCTATCAACCTTTTATAGACCTTCTTCACGGAGGAAGTCCCCATCACCTTAAGTCCAATGAACCTCTTCCAACCTCAGGAATTGAGTGATAATAAAGTACCCACTGGAGGTTCACAACTTTAAAACATGTTGATCCATGAAAGCTCTTGTAAAAGTAGGTACCCATGCATTGTCAATTTAAGCGTCTACAACTCTCGCGTCAAAAGAGTCAGAAAGAGCAAACAGACGATGGAACCTTGCTGCTAGGGTTCCACCACCAGTCCAATCATACGTCCAAAAGGCAAAGGAGTTACCGTCCCCTACCATATGCTTGAGCAGCTTACGAGCATGTGGCAGAAGGGAGCATATACCTTTCCAGAACATCGAGGTGTGAAAAGAGGGACCGTTAGCCAACTCTAGCCGTGCTTGGACACCATAATTTCGTCGAATGTGGCTGCAACATGGATCTTCACCCCCCCCCCCCCCAAATCTGATCACCCACTTCAATAAAAGAGATTTGTTCATGATTTCCAATCTTGGAATGTCAAGACCACCCTTCTCTGAAGGCAGCCTTACAGTCTCCCATTCCACCTAAAGTATACCAGGTGTAACTTGCCTTAGATATTCCATATTTACTGGAGATGGGTCAGATGATGATTGGATCATTAGATTACTTTATTAATGTGTTTATCATTTAATGTAAATCAAGGAAATTATGAATTTATCATTAGTAAATTGATGTTTATTTATGGAAATATTTGATTAAACATCAATCACCATCGAATAATTGTTTCATGACAAAAACCCTAGTTTTACCTATAATAGTTTTAGGTTAACTTTTACATGTAAAACATGTTTGCTTGATATGACTAAAAATTTAGGGTTTTTAAAATGTTCTAAGATGCCTAAGATTTTTAAGTGAATATTTTATGTATCATGCCGGTTACCAATATCATGTGATCGAGAAAATCTCTTAGGGTGTGTTCGGTTGAGGGGTTACCCCCCACTTAGGGTGGGTTACCCCCCAAAACCCATATTTCTAACCCACTAGTGGGGCCCACCATCTTTCCGTCAAAAAAATATTTATTATACCATCATATCATCTAAAATTCATAAAATACTCACCTTCTACTCACTATTCCAAACTTCACTACAATCACATCATAACAACTATCCACTTTTTCAAATTTCAATACAATCATATTATAATAACTATCCACTTTTTCAAATTTCACAAACCCTCCCAACTCTAAACCCACCAACTAAACACCAAAACACTAAATGGGTTATCCTCCCCAAGATAACCCACGAACCAAACGCACCCTTTGTACAATTTGTACCAATTGTGTTGTCTTGAAGTGAGTCGGTGATGGTGTCTAGGATGTGGATATGTTAATATGTTACTTAATTGGCACCTTGCACTGCAATGGAAGCACTCCTTGTTAGCATTATTTATCTGACTTGGCTTAATCCGTTTCAAGGATCAGTAGCATGAGAATTTTTGCGTACTTTAAACAACTAATTGGAATAATACAATTGTATATTGTGAGGGTGTATATTACATAGTAATATCGAGCGAACCCTAATTGTTTGTTGTTTGAATTGGATTGTTAATCAATTTAATATGATTAAATTAATTTAATCCAAATAAAGTAAATAATCTTTAATAAATGAATTCCCTTAGAAAAATTAATCGTAATGAATATGATTCATAATGATTAATTAATTGAATTAGATATGAAGAATCACATAAATGACATCCTTGGTCTCATGTCACTGCGAATGGTTTCGTCGTCATGGATGGTACATTGGATATGCGAAGTCATAGCTCCCATGTACAAGCGCACATGGACTAGTCTCTTTGCTTCTCGAAAGAGTAAAGCCATATGTGTATTGACCCTAATATTGTTCCTCATATAATTGAGGTGGTATTGGATTGCATGTAGCGAATTCTATTCATGTTGATGGTTGATTCAGTTAACAATGGGGTCAACATCACCTTAGAGGTGGTGGGCCCGGGTGTTAAAGACTGAATTAGGAAATGCAAGTTGGACTTGCAATGCAGAATGAGTTCTCGCTTCTTTTTACCCAAGTTGTAATTTCTCATATAATGGGATGTAACAAAGGTAAAAAGAAGATCCTGGATCTTGATAGAGATACAACAGTAACTATATATCTTGCTTTGAAATTTAATAAGAAAATGGACTTTTAGAGTTTAAAAGACACGACTAATTTGACTAAAAATTCTTAATCAAAGAATTTAAATTTGAGTACATAATTATCTACATGTTGTAATAAGTGCATTCATAATCTCAGATATGAAATCCATGAACCCGCTCAACAGGCTTTTGGAGGTCAACCAATTGATCTGACCAAATTATTCGGATTGGATCCGTAATTTGGAGCTTGTTCTCTCAGTGGAACGCATCGATTATATGCTCACTGAGAACAATCATACAAACCCTATGCTAATGGAAGAATTAAATTTCAATGAAAATTTTAATAAGGTCCACTAGTTGGTTCGATGTTATATTCTGAGGTTTGTCTAATGTGCTTCGGAAGCAACATATAGATATAGAGAATGCCCGCTATAAAATGCTGAATCTAAAAGAGATGTTCAGTGATATGAATTGCATAGAGCGTAGTCGGAAGTGTGGGTTTTAGAAGAGTCCGAGCCAACAGGTGAAGAAGAAGAGTCAAAGTGTTGACTCATCCTCTCAAGCTTCCACATATCCAACATATATATATGTATATATATCATCATTGCAAAAGTTCAGGGTACTGGAAAAGAGATTGTCCAAATTATCTGAAAACCTCAGAGAAGGATAAAGATAATGCCATGACATGTATAAAATCTACTTCTTGAAATCAATTTTCTCGTAGGTGAGAAGGTATTTAGGCCATAGATTCGGGTGCTTCTGTTTATGTATGCAATTTGTTGCATCTTTTTCAGGAAACCGAAATCTTGATCAAGGGGAGATGGTTTTCCAGATAGGATCTGATGCAACTGTTGCAGCAACCGCCGTCGGGACGCGCGGATTATCATTATCTAGTTGGAGATTCCTTGTACTTAAAGAATGTCTTTATGCTCAATAAGTTAGAAGAAGCCTTATATATGTATTTAAGTTAGTTAGAAATGGATATTCATTCTTATTTTGTGAGAAACTTGTCATAAATCGTTATGGTAAATGTTAGAAAATAGAAATGTGGAAGCAGAATGATAAACAGAGCAAAACTGGAAAGAATAAACTTGGAACACAAGATATTAATGTTGAACCCTACTAATTAAGGAGCGGGATGAAACCACGGGAGAAGCCCTTAAAGGGGCAGATATTGCATTCCTTTTTCTCATCTGACTACAGGGGTTTGGGGGTTTATATATAGCCTCCACTGAGTTTCCACATCTCCAAACTGGTGGTTGTGGGACTAAACAACTGGATAGGGTAAATGGATCCTGGAGGTATCCATTTACCCATCTACAACATAAAAGGCACACAACCAAATACTCCAACACTCTCCCTCAAGCTGGAGCATGCAATGCTCAGCTTGGACAAATAAAAATAAACTCAACTCACGCTACATGACACTACAGACAATGTCAACTCAACGCATACAACTGTCGGCTGCTACCGGGGACGTTGCTTCTTATGCCGTGCAAGTGAGGACGAATGGGCTGGAGTGAGTCAAACTGAGGACTCAAAATCTGACAATGGAGTCTGAAACTGCGCCTGGAGTCTCCTCGTCGGAGAACTGGGTCTCTCCCATCTGGCTCAGAGAATGGTACTCTACTCTGGAGTACCTATGATACCGCATGAAAACCCTTGCCCACATGGCATAGGGAATGGTCCTCTACTCTGGAGTCTCTATGGCTCACTTGAAAACTCTGGCCTGACAACAACAAGAATGGTGGGGATCACGCTGAAGATTGCACACTCGTGCGTCTTTAACTGCAGACTCGGAAACTGACGTCGAGTCTGAACATCTGAAAACTGTAGAGTCTGAACAATCTGGTTGGTTTGACGAATCTGAAATCGGAAGAATCTGGATCTGAATAGACCTGTGACTCTACATATACTCCCCCCTTTCTCCCATACTTGTTGGGAAAAGACATCGACAAAGTTGGAAGAAGACAAGTGAAATGGGGAGAAAAATAAGAAACCAAATAAGCCGATTTTGTTTTCTCTACTTTTCTCAATAAAAATATTTTCGGGCTAAACCATTTTTTAAATAGCCGTCATCAACTTTTTCAAATAAGTCGTTGACATTTTTTTCGGCTTTCTTACTTCTCTCTCCCTTTTTTGCAATTCTTTTGCGTGCAACTTTTTTTATTGTACGTGCCTTTTTTTCACACCATTTTTTTTGAACATTCGGCCCAAATGTGGGCCCATCTCTCTCTCTCTTTTAATATTAGGTCCTCCCCCCTTTTTTCTAACGCATGGTCTCGGTCCCAAAGATAAGCACATTTTTTAACGCACTGTCAGTCATAGTTCTCGCTCCCCACAATATTTTTTTAACGTTGGCGGGCCTTGTTTAGGGTTCCCATCGTGGGAACCCTTTCCTTCACTACAAAGAACACACGCCGTCGCATGGGATGGAGATGCTCGAGCGCATACGAGTGCGCGTGCCTGCACGAGCGGGAGAAGGGGGGCAGCATCGGAGGGGCGGAGGAGAAGCTGGAGGCTCCAGCGTCGCCTGTGCGTAGAGGAGGTCGTAAGGGAGAAGAGGATTCGCCACCAGGAGATGCAGAGGTTGATTGCGTGGGGCCTCTGCCGCTGGGAATCGCGGGAGATTGGGCTGGAGGATCGCCTGGAGGCTACGGCGCCTTCGCTCGTGCAGCTGCGTTGCCTGGAGGCTGGTGGCCCGCGCCTGGGGGTTCTTCAAAGATGGGGCTGGGGAGGGGAGGGTCCTCTCCTCCAGATAGCCTTGAAGATGCCGTATGAAGATGCGTCCTAGACCGATATCCTTGCGCCTTGTTGCGCCTAGGGTTTCTATTGAAAGGGGATAAGGGTTGCATGGGGATTGGAGCACGCCGTCGCCGGCTGATGGAAGGCGCGAGATGCCGCGGTTGGATTGTCAGATGCCACACTATGCAGCTAGAAAAGAAGATGCTCGAGGGCTTTGTTGAGCGCCTGAGACCTTGGGGATTGAGCGCACGCGCTGGATGTAGCGTAACCAAGGTCTGAAGGCAACGCGTCGACGCAAGGAGAAGAGGCTCCTCGCCTGGGAGCATTTCACACGGATCTGGAAAAGTGGGCTGGATATGCACAACTTGGAAACCGGATCGCGTAGGATGCCTTCGTGTAGATTTTGGGTTTCCAGGAAAACCCTAGAAAAATTGAATCTCTAATCTCGAACAAATAATAATCTTCAAATAACTCATTGCAATCGAATCTCGAATAAATAAAGAACATAAAACTCACCGAGAATCGACCCGCTTTGATACCATGTTAAAAAATAGAAATGCGGAAGCGGAATGATAAATAGAGCATACACTAGAAAGAATAAACTTGAAACGCAAGATATTAACGTGGAACCCTACTCTCTAAGGAGCGGGATGAAACCACGTGAGAAGCCCTCAAAGTGGCGGATATTGCATTCTTTTTTCTCATCTGAGTACAGGGGTGTGGGGGTCTATATATAGCCCCCACTAAGTCTCCACATTTCCAAACTGGTAGATGTGGGACGAAACAATTGGATGTGGTAAATGGATCCTAGAGGTATCCATTTACCCATCTACAACATAAAAGGCGCACAACCAAATACTCCAACAATCAATATATTGCAGATGGTATTCTAACTTCTAGTGGACTCTATGAATTGCACATTGATAAATCTATCATGAATGTAACACCCACTAATAGAATCCCCAAGGGCATGTTTGGTAACATGGTTGGGTTGGAGTATCCTCCTGTGAATAGTAGTTGTTTGGATGGTTGGGAGTGTTGGAATGATAAATATGATGTGATGTAACATTGATTATGTGTTATATTAACTTTGTAATGATTATAATATATTTTTATATTATTTTTTTATTTGAACACGGTTAAAAAATATTATAACAAAGAAATTGTACGGTCCATACAACTAATTCCAACACAGGAATGTAGGGATAGATCACGAGGTATGCCGGGTTATCCCGAGGTAACCTGACAACCAAACATGCCCTAAGAGAGCCAGACAACCAAACATGCCCTAAGAGAACTGGAGAGGATGGAAATAATTCTAATATGATTTGGCATCATAGGCTTGGTCATTTTTTTGTTGATAGGATCGGTAGATTGATAAAGGATGGACCCTTAGATTTTCTACCGGTTCAAATTTTACCTACATGTGAACATTGCATTCAAGGTAAAAGGACCAGAGCGCCCTTTCGTAATAACAAACTTACATGATGCGATGGTGTTCTTGACCTAATACATACTGATGTATGTGGTCCTTTCAGACTTTCAGTATCGCAACCTGAAATGGACATTGATATTATTTGACATTTATTTATGACAATTCACGATACGGGTTTATCTTCCAATTACATCATAAATCTAAAACCTTTGAAAACTTCAAAGAATTCATGACTTTGGTTAAGAACCAAATCGACAGGAAGATTAAACGAATTCGATCTGACCAAAGTAACGAGTACCTCTCAGATGAATTTTAGGAATACCTTAAAGGGAGAGTAATTGTATCCGATCTCACTCCTCCTGGAAGTCCCCAACTAAATGGTGTTACTGAAAGACGCAACATGACCATCATGGACTTGGTCCAATCAATGATGAGTGTTAGAAAACGAAGAATGCAGATGCGTAATATCATAGATAAAGAGTAAACAAGAAAGAACCAAGATTTTACGCGGAATCCTACTCCCTAAGGAGCGGGATGTAACCACGAGAGAACGCCTCAAAGGGTTGATGTATTCATTGCACTTTCTCAATTGTTATTAGAGTGTGGGGCTTTTTATAACCCCCCTGACTCTCCAAGTCCCACAACTGGTAGATGCGGGACTAAACCATTGGATGTGGTAATTGGACCCTGGAGGGATCATGTTACTCATCTACACAAGAGTAACATATATACTCCAACATTCCCCCTTAAGCTGGAGCATGCAATGCTCAGCTTGGACAAATGGAAAGAAATCTCAAACTCATAATACAAGACACTACAAACAATATAAACTCAACACAAACACAACTATCGGTTGTTGTCGAGGACGTTGCTTCTCATGCCGTGCATGTGAGAAGGAACAAAAGGGCTGGAGTGTAAGTCGAACTGGGTCTCCTCGTTGGAGAACATGTGCGCTTGTCAAAGTCACAAAAACTGAATGAGTCTCCTCATCGGAGTACTCTAGTTCGCTACATGTAGAAGACTGAATCGTGTGGACAACTGCTCTATCTCTGAAGGGATGAAATGAAAAGGTCATAGAAAACATCCTCGTCAAAGTCCACGTTCGCTGGAGAATGGAGTCTGAAAAGTCTCTCAGTCGGAGAACTGAGTCTCTTCCATACTGGCTCAGAGAATCGGATCCCTGCTCTGGAGTCTCTATGAAACCACATGAATATCCTAGCCCACGTGACATATGGAATATGATCTCTATTCTAGATTTCCTATGGATCACATGAAAACTCTGAGACCAAAAATAAAGATGGGGACCACACAAATGATGGGAAACATGTGCATGTTGAGTTTATTGTACATATTTGGTGTTATTTCTTATTTTATTTTCTTTATGTACCTCTCATGCTATTTACCCTGGGCTTTTCTCCTATATAAGGGAGCACTGGGGTCTCATGAATAATTAAGCTATTCATTTTCCCAACATGGTATCGGAGCAACGGTCCTAGATCGATGTTCTTGTATCCCACCCTAACCCTAAATGCTCCCCCCCCCACACGCGCCGCTAGGCTTCCTCCTCAACCCCGCCAGCAGCCATCATGCACGCACCATCGCCTCTACACCCACACGTGCTAGTGACCTTGTGCCCACGCTCTGCTCCTTGCGCACTGTGCCCCACACGCATTGCGCCCGTGTCTTTGCGTCTACGCGCATCGCGCACTGCGCATCACGAGTTTGCACGCACCTTGTGCCTGCACGCACAATGTGCACTGTGCCCCCGTGCACCCTCGCACTTGTGTCCGTAAACACTTGTGCATCTGCGCCTGTGAACACCTGTGTAACTGTGCCAGCATGCACCTGCGCCCACGCCACTGTTGCCCTTGCGTATGTGCAGTCTAAAGTCAAATCTTGCTGGTTTTTCGTGATTTTCAACATATAAATCACGACATCCGACTCTAGCTTACAACAACAAGAGATGAGGATGGTTGTATGAGTCTATAAATAGAACCAATCCTCTATATGTAATTGTATAGACTCATTCAGAGCAATCTACTCCTCAGTTTTGTTCCAAATATCGACGTTCTTGCTACCTTGTTAGAAAACAAGGGTGATGTTTTTTCATTCGGTGCCTTCAAGGGCCCGGCTCCATCGTAAAGATGGATGGGACCGATTACGAGTTATGATCCATGCAATTTCACACCCTGATGCAGTGCCGTAACAAGGGGCACATTCTGACGGATCCAGAGCTGGAGGACAAGACTAGGGCTAATTCTTCTTGGAAGAAAGATGATGCCTATGCTCGCATTTGGCTCTCCGGGACGCTCACCACGGAGATTGCCATTGATATTGTCAATCAACCCACAACAAAGGCTATATGGGACATCTTAGCAGACACGCATGGGCAGGCAAAGAATGAGAGCAAAATTCTACAGTTGCAGTTTGATATTTTTTCGACCAAGCGTAATGGTCGACCTCTTCATGCATGCTTCTCACATCTTATAGGCATGTTTGAGTGTCTGCATAGCTTCATGCCTATTACTACTAGCACTAAGCAGCTGCAGACATTTTGGAATGCTATTATGACAGGAGTATTTCTGTCATCTCTTGACTCTGAGTACGCTACAATATGCACTCAACTACTTACTGGAGAGACGATACCTCCAATGGAGGAGGTTTACAAGAGGTTGAGCATGATTACTACTTCATCCACTACTGTGGCTCAGACTCCCTCTGCTATGACAGCCTCTCGTGGCAGAGGATGTACTTCGCAGTTTCGTGGTCGAGGACCACGTGGTCGAGGAGGAGGATGTCAACGAGGTCCATGTTTACATTAACCACCGTCTTGGTCATTCTGAGGAGACATGCTATCATAAGCATGGGTATCCTACGTCTGCACGGGTTGCTGAGCAGACCGAGCCTACTTCTACTCTTGCTTCGACTCATGATGCACGTTTTGATGATATTGTTTCCAGATTACGAGAGATGCTGGCTACTCCTACTACTTCGACTGCAGGTTCTTCAGATGTCGCACACATTGCTAGAGCCTTTCATAGCTCGTCATGTATTGCTTATGCCCTTACAAGTAGTAGCAGTTCAGATTCATTTGATTGGATCCTGGACTATGGAGTATCTCATCATAAGTGTGGCGATCGAGCACAATTTACTTCTTACAGGTCTATTCCTCCTGGTATATCAGTGTTGATTGCTAATGGGGTTCATCTACCCATTGTTGGACAGGGGGAGATTATTTTAGCTCCCTCGATGCGTCTGCAGAATGTCTTACATGCTCCAACATTTCAGATGAATCTTTTGTCTATTAGCCAGATTACAAAAGATTCACATTGTCGTGCCATATTTGATCATTCTTCTCGTGTTTCAGGACATACTCACGGGCAAGGTGATTGGATGTGGCCGTAAGCAGAGGACTTTACATACTTGTCCCTCCGTGTGCTGGTACTGCTGCTATCTCTTCTGGATCTGTTTCTCCTTTCACGTGGCATCTTCGCTTTAGAACCTTCCTCTGCAAAAGCTGTGTCATGTCTTCTCGCAGATCTCTTCTCGTACTACCTTGGAGTGCGGGCGTATCAGCTTGGGAAGCACCATCGTTCCTCTTTTTCAAGTCGTCAGAGTTGTCATAATGGTCAGTTGTTTGAGTTGGTTCACTTTGATATCTGGGGTCCTAGTCATGTTCCTGATCATCCGGGACATCGGTTTTATGTGGTTGTTATGGATGATTTCTCTAGATTATCTTGGGTATTCCTGTTGAAGAATAAATCTGAAGCTGGTCCTGATATCAAATCTTTTCTTATTGAGATTACGAATATTTTCTCTGCTAATGTGAAATTTATTCGCACTGACGATGCCTTAGAGTTTTCTATTTTACAATTGTCTGATTTTCTTAGATCTATTGTTGTTGTTCATCAGACTTCGTGTGCTTATACTTTGTAGCGGGATGGTGTTGTTGAACGCAAACACTGTCATCTTTTGGATGTCACGAGGACTCTTTTGATTCAGAGTCGATCTCCTCATTCATTCTGGAGTGATGCGGTTCTCACTGCATGTTACTTGGTGAACCGCATGCCTTCTACTATGCTTGGAGAAAAAAAGTTCCTTTCTTGATTGCATTTCCCGAGGACTTATTCCCACTTACTCTCAGAGTATTTTGATCTGTGACTTTTGTCTACAATTTTACTCTTGGTCGTGACAAGCTCTTTCCTAGAGCTGCCAAATGTGTGTTCGTTGGTTATTCTCGTACCCAAAAAGGGTATAGATGTTTTGATCCTGTCGGGAGAAAATATTATGTGAGTGCTTATGCCACATTTTTTGAGTCTATTATGTATTTTTCTCCTACAGGTGACATGTTGTCTAATGCTGACTCTGGTGAGGACATATTTGTTCCACCACCTCCGTCATCACCAAGAACTCATGTTGAGTCTCAGTCACCAACACCTCCACCTCCTCCACCACCTCCACCTCCATCTACCTTGACTCATATGTAGTGAACACATTGTTTCTATTGATGGAACTGGTGCTATGCTTGATCCACATGATACTACATAAGAGGAGCTTATACCTGAGAACAGAGAGGTTGATGACCTCGATGTACCTATTGCCTTGAGGAAGCCACGCTACGATTGTGCTACGTACCTTCTAGTTGTGCATGTTTCCTTGGACCATTTTTCAGAGGAGTACATGTGGTTTGTTATGGGCCTCTCAGCTATTACTATCCCACGAAAATATCAGGAGGACATACAAGATAGGAGTTGGTGACTTGCCATGGAGGAGGAGATGGCCACTTTGCATCTCGTGGCACCTGGAGTGTTGTTTCTACCCCTTCAGGTGCTTCTGTTGTGGGGTACAGATGGATATTTACGGTGAAAAGTGTGGATGACTACAAGGCAAGGCTTGTAGCACGTGGATTCACCCAGACTTATGGGGTGGATT
Organism: Ottelia alismoides; assembly: GCA_037367405.1. NCBI lineage: Eukaryota > Viridiplantae > Streptophyta > Magnoliopsida > Alismatales > Hydrocharitaceae > Ottelia > Ottelia alismoides. The sequence goes on from JAZKJV010000991.1 coordinate 1,562,004, forward strand.
ATCAGGATATCTAGTGGTCAGACACTCGACATTACACATTCTCATATCTGTTGCTATTTCACCGGTCTGGCTTCTTACCGACTTGATGTGAAGAATGTGTTTCTTTATGGAAATCTACAGGAGGATGTTTATATGCAGCAGCCACCATGGTTTGCTGCTGAGGGGGAGTCTCAGATGGTGTGTAGGCTCCACAAGGTGATCTATGCCCTGAAGCAGAGACCCGGAGCTTGGTACCAGAAGATTTCAGAGTTGATAGAGCATCAGGGGTTTACCTGGTCCACTGCAGATCACTCACTTTTTATTCAGGGGATACAAAGAGGTATTGTTGCTATTCTCTTCTATGTTGATGGTATTATTGTCACAAGTGATGATGAGCATGGCGTTCAGGTGGCCAAGGAGTTCCTAGATCAATAGTTTGTGACCAAGGACCTTGACAATCTTAGATACTTCCTTGGATTAGAGTTCTCTAGGAACCAGTGTGGTCTTGTGATGACCCAGAGGAAGTTTGTTACTGATCTTCTAGAGACATGTATGACAGGGTGCAAGCCTGCTACTCCTCCTATGGATCGAAGTATGAGACTATATGATGATGATACTGAGGAGGTAGATCAGAGGAGATACAAAGAGATGGTTGGGAAGCTTCTATATGCTACCATCAGCAGACCAGATATATCCTTTACTGTGAGCAAGGTGAGCCAATTCATGGAGCAACCTAGGAAGGTTCACCAGGTAGTGGTCTTATATTCAGCAGAGGCACTTCTCTTGATCTAACAACGTGTGCAGACGCAGATTATGCAGGATGCCCTAGGAACAGGAAGTCTACTTCCGGTTATGCTATTTTTATTGGCATCTCACTCGTGTTATGGAAAAGTAAGAAGCAGATAGTGGTTGCTAGATCTAGTACAGAGTCTGAATACAGGGCCATGGCTCAGGGAAGCATAGATGAGGCCGGTTTTGACAGATCTTTTAGTTGATGTACCTCTTCCTATGCAACTTCTATGTGACAATTAAACAACACTTTTTGTTGAAAATAATCCCGCATTCCATGAACGTACAACGCATATAGAGGTGGATTGCCACTAATACCAGAGACATGATCTAGAAGGGTCTCATATCTACCTCATGTTTCTACTGGAGATCAGATTGCCGATATATTCACCAAAGCTCTTACTAAAGGCCCTTTTCAAAGATGTTCCAAGCTGAGCATGATAGACATATATGCTACAACTTGAGGGGGAGTGTTGAGTTTACTGCACATCTTTGGTGTTATTTCTTATTTTATTTTTTTATGTACCTCTCATGCTATTCACCTAGGTCTTTTCTCCTATATAAGAGAGTCCTGGGATCTCATGAATAATCAAGCTATTCATTTTCCCAACAATGCACATCAAACTGCAAACTCAGATTCAATCTGAACGTCGAGTCTGAAACTGAAAATCTTTGCAGAATTTGAAATTTGGTTGGCCTGGAATCTGGAGAATCTGAACATCTGGTATGTAGAACTCTACACAATACTCCTCATTTATCCCATACTTGTCGAAAAAACAATGATATCGACAAAGTTGGGAAAATGGGGAAAACAAAAACCACATAAGCCGATCTCACAATTTTTCAGCTTTTTTTCATATCATTTTTCCTACAAAATCTTTTTGTAGGATCGTCTTTTTTCCTAGCTATTTCCTTTTTTAGCCATCTCTCTCCCTTTTTTGTAACAAACCCGTTCCATTCTTTTTTATTTGGCTTTCTTCTCTCTCTTTTTCACGCATACATGTTTTTCATTCATACACAACTTTTTTTTCAAAACAAACGTCTTTTTTTCAAAACAAATTCACAGGCTCATTTGGGCCCAAAAGAAGCAACCTCTAAATTGGGCCCATTTTTTTTGAAATACAAAAGGCCCAACACCTTGCATTTCACGCAGTTTTTTTCCTTTCTTTCGGCACCAACTTTAGGCCCAACCCTATTTAGGGTTCTTCGATTGGGAAAACCCATCCCACATCGCCTCCTACGGGGCTCCTTCTTTACGACATTGTTGTCTCCATCTCTCCAGATCGAGAGGATGCCGTCGCTATGGAGAGGAGCATCGCTGTTTGGCGTCGTGTTGGAGGGGAGCCGCCTTGATACGACAATCGAGATCGGCATGCTTAGCGGTGTCGCTGGAAGCTGGGAGGAGGTGCAACAAATTTGGCGCTGCCTGGAGGCCTTGAGAGATCTAGATTGAACGCCGCCGCTTCTTGAACCTAAGATCGGGGGGGGGGGGTGCGTCGCCGCATTAAGAGGCCTTTGAGCACCGCTTGGATGTAGCGTACGTCACCTGGAGAAGGTTGCACATTGTCCTCTTTTTCTCGTGGAGTGTGCGCAACCAGATCTCGCGTGATGGATGTTGTGCCATGGAGATGCGATGCGAAGAGGCTCGCCTTCGCCCGAAGCTTGCTCATCGCCTGGGTTGAATTGGAGGTCAATGAGGCTATGCCTCATGCACCACCTGAAGATCGATCCCAAAATCGATCGCTGCTTGAAGATGGATCCCAAAATAGATCACAAAATTAAAAGCAAACTCTATTGTAGATCGGGGAACTGGACTTGATCGGTCGTAAAATCGTAAGGAGGCTTATGCTTCACGCGCCGCATGGAGATCAAGGTTATTAGGATTTGCGTTGCCTTGCCCGAGTCTGTAGAAATTAGGTGGTGTTGATGATGAGGAAATAGGGTTCCAGAAACCCTAATTTTCTTGCTCTCAAACTAAGCAAATTGCCACCGTGACATCGTTGAACCTTCTACAATATTAGGATTTTCAAAATAAATCCTAGAATTTTTGGGATACTTTTTTTTGAGGCTCAAAAGAGGGGGATACACTCGTTGGTGTTCGCCCCAGTATAATATATTACGTAAAGTTAAGAAAGAAAGATACTTACAGATTTAGGAGTGGAGGAAAGAGAGATAAGGGGGACTAAAATACAATGTAAACAAGCGGCTAACGAAAGCCGTGACCCAACTAATTACACCAATCTGAAATAAATCTGATGGCCGCAATCGTCACATTCTCCTTGTAAAAACACACCCCCGAGAAAATAGCCTCATTACGAGCACGCCAGATGGACCAAAGGCGCGCAATGGGGCCCAGCAAATCAGATCGAGCCCTTGTCCTGTTGAGCCATAGGATGTCGCAGAAGTCGTCAATATTGTCCGCACGAGCCTAAGCAACGTCGTCCCATACCTGAGTCACCGACAGACATTGAAAGAAGAGGTGGTCGGCCGATTCATCCCTCACCCCGCAGAGATGGCACCGGACATTGGAGGGAGGAAGAAATGTGGCGCAACGGTCCCGGGTCATCAAACGCCGATGACGAAAGACCCATAAGAAAAAAGTGATCCGCGCGGGCAGATGCAGACCCCATAAAAAGGCGCAGTCGCGCACCTGGGTAGCGGCCAGAGCAGGTGGAGGAGAGAGCAGAGCAAGGAACGCCTTACGAGAGGTGAAGGCCCCGTCCTTCCAAGCCCATTGGTCCCGCAGAGTACCGGGAGAAGCGGAAAATGAAAGGGCCTCCAGCAGCGAGGCTAAATCGATCGCGCGTTGATCCGAAAGAATGCCCGAGAATGATGGGCACCAGCAACCGTTGATCCAATAATCCGCAACAGAGGCCAGCCGATTCTCCGCCAGAGCAAATAACCTCGGAAAGCGTGTCTGAAAGGAACCACCCCCCGATCAGTCGTCCTGCCAAAACTTGAGGACGGTACCCGACCCCAGCACAGGGGTGAACAAGGAACGGTTACTTCTATATGTATCAAATACGCAGCGCCAGAAATGAGAGGAGCGGGCAGGGCAAACCCCACGTATAAAGCCACTCCAATCCTCGCCCAAAATCGCCCGCAGCACATTACATAGAAAAGAATCATCCTTGCCCCAGATCTTAGGCACCCATTTCAGAAGAAGTGCCTCGTTGACGCGAACCAAGTTACTGACGCCAAGACTGTCGGAGCTCTTAGGCAGGGTCACCACCTCCCACGCAACCAGATGCACACCTCTGCCACTGCCGTCAGAGCGACCCCATAAAAATCTCCGCATGCATTTCTCCAAGCGAACGCGAACACCCACGAACAAATAGTCTTCACGAACAATTCTTTAGATGAAACTTGCTTTGATAATAGAATATCGGACAAATAATAAATTAGCATAAATTAAATCCACGAGAATCGAACCCGCTCTGATACCATGTTAGAAAACGAAGAATGCAGAAGCGTAATATCAAAGATAAAGAATAAACAAGAAAGAACACCGGGATTTTACGTAGAACCCTACTCCCTAAGGAGTGGGATGAAATCACAAGAGAACGCCTCAAAAGGCTGATATGTTCTTTGCACTCTCATATGTTACAGGAGGTGTGGGGCTTCTTATATAGCGCCCATTGACTTTCCAAGTCCCACAACTGGTAGATGCGGGACTAAACCACTTGATGCGGTAATTGGATCCTGGAGGGATCCAATTATCTATCTACATAAGAGTGACACATATACTCCAACAATGAGCAAAGCACATTTACATCTTAGTTTTTGAGGATATGTAGTAGAGACTGCAATATATATTCGAAACAAGATTCCTAGCAAATCTATTCCCAAAACCATCATGAGCTTTGGTTTGGAACCAATGCCGATCTTAGACACTTGAGGATTTGGGATTGCTTGGTCCATGTGAAGAACATTGATGCAAGTAAGCTGGAATCTCGCATTCAAGAGTGCTACTTCATTGGGTATGTGAAGGACGGTATTGGATACCAACTTTATGACCCTGCGACTCAAGTGGTTTTCGTCTCTAGAGATGTGAAATTCTTAGAGGATGACTTCCATAAGAGTCAAGACGAAAATGAAGTAAAGGAACTCATTGAATCTCCTGAGAATATTGAGCTTCCTGATCCAGAAACTAAAGATGTGAATAAAGATGAAGCATCCGTACCTCTTCGAAGGAGTTCGAGGGTGGTTGTATCACTTGAAAGGTACGAATTCCATGTGTCAGCTGAAACTGACAATGATCCACCTTCATTTGATGAAGCACTCGTGGATCATGACATGGATAGATAGATGTTAACAATGAAGTCTGAAATAGACTCCATGTACGAGAACGATATATGAACCCTAGAGGATCCACCTAGAAGGGTAAAACTCATTGGGTGTAAATGGATATACAAGAGAAAGAGGGGACCTGATGGGAAGGTAGAGACCTTCAAGGCGCCACTTGTAGCCAAGGGCTACATAAAGAGAGAAGGCATCGGCTACAATGAGACATTTTCTCACGTGGCTATGCTTAAATCCAACAAGGCATTGTTAGCTATATCTGCATATCTTAACTACGACGTCTGGCAAATAGTCCTCAATGGATACATTGAGTCATAACCGAAGAAAGCATAGTATGCAAGTTGAAGAAATCCAGTGTTCACTAAATCGGCTGCACAGGCCGCATATGCCCGTGCAGCATGTAGACCGCATCAATTACTTGAATCAGTGCATTATGCGTCCTCCCCGCATATGCGGCCCGCATATGCCTCGTATATCCCGCATATGCCCCGCATACTGCTTCAGCAGCTCCAACTTTTCAATCTTCTCATTCAAGTCCTTAATTACATAACTCTGTCTCTTCATTCAATTGTTAGAATATGACATGCATTTATTTACAATTGCAATGCATTACCATTATGTATATGCAATGTTTTATGTTTTTCTCATGTATTATTTTCACGAGTATATACAATGTATTGTCGAATATTTTTTATATATGCCGATTGAGGTTTTGCTCATGTAGTGCATGTATATGTATTGAAGTTTTGTTATTACGAATCATATAATGTAAAGTTTTTGTGGTAAATATTTTTTTGTGATTAAGTATGAGGCAATTAAAAGTATACACACACACCCATCTAACATGAATCGTTTTTCTTAGATCTTCTTTAACTCCACTTAGATACATAACTTCAGTGGTAATGTTATTCATAGATATTTTTTATTTTTAAACTAAAAATTAGAAAACCGCTTAGAACCGCATATACCCCGCATATGCTCCCGCATATCGCTTATTCAGTATTCAGTGACCAGTCCGAACGCATACGCATACCGCTTTCCTGAACCTTGAAGAAATCCATGTATGGGCTTAAACAAGCTTCTTGTAGCTGGAACATCAGATTTAACGTAACCATAAAGAGTTATTATGATTTTGTTCAGAATCCTGATGAACCATATGTATACATGAAGCTTAGTGGAAGTGTTATTGTGTTCATCATGCTTTACGTAGATGTCATCCTTTTCATTGGGAATGATACATGGATGATGACTAGTATTAAAATCTGGTTGTCCCATATTTTTCGAGATGAAAGATCTTGCAGAAGCCTCTTATATCTGGGGGTCTTTTGCTGCCATGATGTTAGGGTGGCGTCTCGTGGAGCGACATCGGAGGTGAAGCCATGCGGGGCCTTCTCGGAAAGGGCAGCCGTTGCTGAGCCCCTTCGGTTGTGGATGTTATCGGTGTGGCGGCTTGGACTACTGGGCGAGGGCGTGTCGGGAGCTGATGCGCTGCTTCTCGTGTAGGCGGTTTGGCCACTCTCGGAGAAACTGTCCGGCGGGTGATTCCAACGTGTCCCTGCTTATCGGCGAGGGTGGTGGTGAGTGGGCGCTCTTGATGGCGTCCTCGGACGTGGGCCTCGTTTCCAAGGCAAGTTTTGCTGGTGACGTTGCTCAGCTCTCCCCTTGGCAGGCTATGGCGAGGGGTCTTCGCAAATCTGAGGTGCGGACCTTATTGCGTGGTTCGGAGGCTGGTTCCTTGCAGTTGAAGTGGCGAAGGCCAAAGGTTGGGGAGTGCTGTGGTTCCGGGAGAGGTGAAGAGGATCAGGGTTATGGGCCTTCCTATGCGGGCAAGGACGCTGCGTTGCGTGTCAGAGTTGCTGCGGGGCGTGGTCGTTGTGGAGCGTGTCGAAAGCACTAGAGCCATCCCAGGTAATCGCTGGACGTTCTTCTTCGGGTGCGGCGGGTAGGAGCTGAGAGGATGGGTTGGTGGGAGGTGGATTTCGAAGGACGGTGTGTGCTTGTCGAGTTATTTGCCGCAGGTGGTAGGCCGATTGAGAGGATTGTTGATTGGCGGCGAGGGGAGGTCGATGTGCCAGAGGCGAACCTGGGTGGTGGGGGCCCCCTAGCGGAGCATCCGCAGATGGAGTTGCCTTGGTTTCCGGAGCAGACAACTATCGGAAGGGGGTTGGTGTCCGAGGAAGGCGCGACTTTCGAAGGAGCGGATTTGATTCAGCGTTGTATCCGCGGTGGGCGCTTCGAGGATGGCGTCTCTTCATCTCCCTTGGCGTGTTGCGGTCGATGGTGGCGGTGCTTCGGGAGTTGGTGGGGCCTTATCTGTTCCGCCTCGGGTGACGATGCGGGCTTCCGGTGCGGGTTCGGAGCAGATCCGGTTTTTGGGTGCTGGAAGCCTGTCGGGTGATCGGGCCGGGCTTGCTGCTTCGGATCCGGATCGCGAGATGGGGGTTCATGTTGGGGTTTGTTCAGGTCTTTCGTCGGGTGGCTTTCCGGGCGGGACTCAAGGTTGGTGTTGTGCGGCACCTATGGTGGAGGTGGTTGGCAGGGGAAAGGTCTGGACGGAGCTTGGGGTCCGGGCAGCTTCGTAGTTTGGAGGTGGAGGGGGTTTTGCCTGCCTCGGGTCTGGCGAACTCGGAAGGGGGAGGTCTCGGTGTGCGTGGGGGCGGGGTCGCCCTGCTGCGGAGGGAGGAGAGGGCGGGTGCTTCCGGGGTGGTGAAGGTGGACTCAGCCGTGGGATGCGGCGTTGGCTCTAAGTTGGCCATCGGTGGGCGTTCTCGTCCAGTTGCAATGGACGTTGGTGGTGCGGTTGGCGGACGTGAGCCTGTGGGTTGGTCCACGAGGGGGCGGGTCTGGGACCGAGGCTTTTTGGTTGGCTTATGAGGAGGGGGGCGCCCGGAAAAGGTCAGGGAAGGTGAAGAGGGTTGCGCTGAGGGTCTCCTTGGTGGCGTAGTCACTTGCCGAGTCTTTGCATCAGGTTGCTGTCAGTCCGTTGCAGATTCGGAACCGGTTTGCAGTGCTGGATAGGGATCTCGTGCGACGCTTGGGGGTCATTCGCCCAAAGAAGATGGTGCTCCAGGTTGCTAAATGAAGATCTTGTCGATGAATGCGAGGGGCTTGGGCTGCCCCGATAAAAGGCTTGGAGTGCGGAATCTGGTGAGAGAAGCTGGTGCAGATATCTTCTTGTTTCAGGAGACGAAGTTGCAGTCTCTTGATGAGCGGTTGCGGCGGGAGTTGTCCAAGGGGAGCTTTTCTCGTTGGCGGATAATGGGGCCATGGAAGCTTCTGGGGGTCTCTTATCTGGTTGGCGGTCTGATTCCTTTGATTTGTTGGGAACTTCTTTCTCGACGTTCTCTTTGACGGTGAAGCTGCTGCGGGAGGGCGGATGGGGTTCACTTGTGAGTCAGCAATGCTTATGGCCTGTGTCGGTGGGAGGATGGCTCGCTGGCTGCGGACTTGGCGCTTGTTGCTGCGGAGGTGGGGGTTGGAGTCTGGATTATCGGTGGGGCCTGAACATCACATTGTTTCCTGACGACAGGCCTGGGGGGGGGGGGCGGTGACACAGGGTCAGAAGAATTCAGGCAGGCGTCAAGCTCCTTGGGCCTATCTGTTGTTGATGCAGCTGGATGCAAATTCACTTGGAGGAATGCGAGGTCGAGATCCAGGCTTGACAGGTTCCTGATGTCTATGGAGGCAGGTGAGGCCTTTCCGCTGGCGAGGGCTTGGGCTCTACCTAGAACACTTTCTGATCACACTCCCATTCTTTGGTTCTCCGAGGAGGAGCGGATGGGACGGTTCTCCTTTCGGTTCGAGAGGAATTGGTTGTTGGAGGAGGGCTTCTGGGAGCTGGTGGTTGATCATTGGAGGGGGTTTAAAGTGTTGGGTTCTGCAGTGTCGCGGTTCGCATCTAAGTTGGCTTCGCTACGGCGGTTGCTGTTGTCGTATGGGAGGGAGGTCGTCAGGAGGCGAAAGGCTGTCAGGGCTGAGGCAGAGGCGGGGATCAACAGGTTGGATGAGGTGGAAGATGAGCGGGGGTTGACTCCAGAGGAGGTGGATGGGAGGGTAGCGTATTTGGAGGCAGCATTGCTGGAGGACAGGTAAGAAGAGGTTCATTGGCGGCAGAGGTCAAGGCAGAAGTGGCTGAGGGAAGGCGATGCGAACACGTGCTATTTTCATTCCTTGGCGTTCAGCCGAAGGAGAAGGAATTTTCTGCACGAGGTGGAGATAGGAGGGGTGAGGGTGTCGGGTGAGAGGAGCATTGGTGGTGCCTTGAGGGAGTACTTCGTGAGGGCATCGCGTAAGCTGCGGGAGGATTGTGTCTGGGGGTGGACGGGTCTGGGAGTGGGATCTTTGAGCGGGTCACAGGCTGACTCATTAGTGGCGGCTTTTTCGGAGGAGGTACGCAGGGTTGTTTGGAGCTTAAATGTGGATGGGCTCCTGGTCCAGATGGCTTTTCTATATCCTTTTTTGGGAGTTCTGGGATTTGCTGAAGGGCGACATTTTGGAGGTTTTGGATGAATTCAGGAGTGGTAATAGGGGGTTTGAGAAAGTTAACAAGGCTTTGATATTTCTGTTGCCGATGAAAGAGACCCCAGTGGGGGTGGGGGATTTCAGGCCTATCTCTATTTCTTATGGCATCTATCTCATTGTCGCAAAGGTGCTGACGAGCAGGCTTAAGGTTGTGTTGAGCTCTGTAGTCTTACCTGCGCAATCAACTTTCATTTCGGGGCGATGTATGGCGGATGGGATCGTGGCGGCTTCGGAAATTTGTCTTGAGTGGAAAAGGTCCAAACAAAAGGGGGCCGTTTGGAAGATTGACTACGCCAAGGCCTACGATTGTGTCAGTTGGAAGTTCTTGTGGGTCTCGTTGCAGAGGAGGGGGTTCCCGGAAGAGTGGATTCGTTAGATCAAGAGATGCGTCACTACTTGCTCGTGCTCCATCTTGGTCAACGGCAGGCCGGAAGGTGGGTGGTTTCCGCCGCAGAGTGGAGTTTGACAGGACTGCCCCTTAGCTCTTCTGCTTTTCGTGTTGGTGGCAAACTGTTTTGTGGTTTTGTTTCAGCGTGCGGTAGGGGAGGAGTGGTGTGAGGGCTTCCGGCTAGGGGACATCTTAGTACCTGTGTTGCAGTATGCAGACGACACGTTGATCTTTCTGGGGGGGACGGAGGAGCAGAACCGCAATGCTTCTATTCTGGTGGATATTTTGGGTGCCTCTCGGGTTTGCAGATTAACATGCAGAAGTCGGTGGTGATTCCGTTGTGGATGGATGACGAGGAAAGCTGCAGGCTCGTTGGGTGGACGGGGTGCCCCCTGGGGCGATTCCCGATCTCCTATCTGGGGCTGCCTCTGGTTGACGGTAGGTTGAGGAGGTCGGACTGGGACTGTGTCCTTCGGAGAATGGATGAGCGGTTGGAAGGCTGGAAGGCTTCTACTTTGTCCAAGGATGGGAAGCTTACCCTGTTGAAGCACGTTCTCTCTGCCATTCTGGTTTTTTTCTACTCGACACGTTTGATGCCTGTTGGAGTTAGAAGGAAGGTGGAGGCTTTGATGAGGTCTTTCTTTGGTCGGATGGGAGGCAGACGAAGAGGGGCTTGCATCTTGTTGCTTGGGAGGATCTTGCTAGGCCTGTTGCTGAGGGGGGCCTTGGTGTCCGGGATGTGGAGATGGTGAACAAAGCTTTGCTTGCCAAATGGGTGGTGCAGATTTGGGGCTCCTCTGACTCGTTGGTCTCCAGGCTTCTGAGGAGGATCTACGGGATCATTGGGGAGTTGGTGGCTGGGAGGAAGTCTGGGGAGTCTCCATTATGGATGGGGATCCGTGCCGTGCTTCCAGAGCTCAGGTCCTTCCTGCGGTCGAGGTTGGGGAATGGTCAGCTCTTCAGGTTTTGGATCGATGACTGGACGGAGGAGGGGGTGTTGGGTCACCGTTTCCTGAGGTTGATGGCATTAGCAGCTAACAGGGGGGACGCGGCTGGCGGAGGTGGCGGACTCGGGGTTGTGGGCCCCTATCTTTCTTTCGGTTCTGTCGGATCAACGACTGGATGAATTCTTGCAGTTGCAGTCGGAGGTTCCCTCTCCTGGGGAGATGTTTTGTGAGCCGGACCATTTTGAGTGGGCAGATGGAAGATTCTCTATAAAGAGCGCCTATCGGAAGCTGTGTGCTGGAGGAGTAGGGTATGATGAAGACCTCTGCGCGGACATAAAAGTTATTTGGGCGGCCAAGATTCCTACTCGGGTTAAGGTATTCCTGTGGTGTCTAAGGAGAAACCGTCTGTGTGACAAAGTAAGGAGGGGGAGATTGTTTGGTGTGGCAGATTTGAGCTGCGATAGATGCGAGGAGTGTTTGGAGGATGCGGAGCACATATTCTTCGGTTGCAGCCTGCAGGTCTTCGGTGCAGGTCTGGGAGTCGTTAGGGCTGACTTGCGTCCAGGCATCCAGCTTGGAGAATTTCTGGAGATCTATTCGATCGGTGGGTCTTGGGTCTTCGGACGACGTCTTGAGGTCATTTGCCGTCCTCTGGCCTATTTGGGTTGGCAGGAATGATAACATATTCAAGGGACATCGGTTCTACTATGAGAATGTGCTCGCGCATTGTAATGCTTTGTACAACTCCTGGATATCCAACTGATGTACCTTTTTGCTTTTAATGAAAGAGTTGGTGTGGTGACTCCCGCCTTGGGAGGGCTCCCCCTTCGTTTTTTGGTCAAAAAAAATATCTTGGGTCTGAAACTTTTCAGAAATAGAGAAAAGAGGATTTTTGGGATTGTCATAACATGGATACAAAAGTGTTGAGAATAAGAAAGCTATGGCTGGATGCCCTTACACATCTGCCTTGGGAAGCCTGATGTATGCCATGATGTACACAAGGTTAGGTATCTACCATACAGTGGGAGTGATAAGCTGTTACAAATCCTGCTACAGAGAACAACATTGGAATGTTGTAAAGAATATCTTTAAGTATCTAAGACGGGCGTGAGATTACATCTTGATCTATGGAGATGGTGATCTCCATGTCTTAGGATACACGGATTTAAACTTCCAATTTGATATAGATGACCGCAAGTCAATTTTAGGGTTTGTGTTCTTGTTAATGATGGTGCTGTGAGCTGGAGAAGTAAGAAATAAGACACTACAACTGATTCAACAACAGAAGCCGAATGCATCAGATGCTGCAAAGGAGGCACTGTGGTTACATAAGTTCATTTTGAAACTTGGCATAGTTTCCTCTGATACTCCCATCCGTCTGCTCTACGATAACACAGGAGCCATAGCTCAGGCGAAGGAACCAAATGGCATCAGAAGAGTAAGCACATGGAATGGAAATGCGACATCATTCGGGAGATTCAAAAGAATTGTGACATCATCATCATCACCAAGGTGGCCTCTGCCGATAATAGTGTTGATCCCCTTATCAAATCTTTACCCTAAAAGGTTTTCGACCGATGTGTAATGACAATGGGTTTGAAGATTGTACATGAATGGTTCTGAGGGTTAGTTGGAGATTGCTTGTCATGTGAGCACGAGGCGAACCATTTCTACAATAATTCTTATTGTAATCTTTGATATATCAATAAATGCTTTGATTTATTTTCACTTCTTGTCTAAGATTAAATGAATGAATGCACTTATACGGTTCGTTAGTACATTTTGGGTTATGTATCATGGCCATCTTAATAACCACACAACTGTTGATTCAATGGTTGAATCATAGGGACTGGTGCTTGGATGATATCTAAAGAGTTAGATTGAGTACTCATCAAATACCGCCAAATGATTGTTAAGAAAAGATCTCCAAGCTCAAAAGGAGATGACAGTTCCCCTCTAAAGGTTGATATCTGACCGACCTCTTGATGCACGTCCTCTACATAGGGATAAAGATTCATAAGGTATTGAGACTGATCAAATTTCATGTGTGATCGTTTTGCTTTGGAAGCATGACAAGGATTTTTAGATACGATATATATTTTTGAAAAGCATATGATCGATACCAACTCCCAATGACCGAATGAAAAACTTAATGATAAAAGCCTAAAGAAGACATTGTAAATGTGATATGAAAGTTTGTATTTATTCTAGGTCTTCTAGTATGCAGGATGTACGGGTATTAGGAATACTCGAGGGTGATGTGATCGTAAACGATTGTATAACCATGACACTTCCATTCCGAGGGAGTGAAAACATGATTGCTTTTAGTGACTCCTTTCAGTAGATTAGTAATATGATCTTAGTCCAAATGTTAGACATTGATCTGAATGTTATTCGGATGCAATGAGAAGATTAGATTTACAGTTTGATTTAATCAAACATCTTTGAGAGGTTGCCTTGATCTGGATATGAGATATGATCTCAGTATCCAAGTAACTATATATGGAAAGTACAATCGTCCTGCCCTTATCTCCAAGTATCTGCGGAGAAAGCACATTATTCTTGAAAGAGTTCAAGAATAATTCTATTGTTGATAATATATCCAAGCATTGGAAAATTGATAATTAAATATGATTAAATTCATAAATAATGTGAAAATGATTCATATTATTTTGGACACATGAGAAGAGGCATCAAAGATAATTAAATATGATTTAATTATCAAAGATATGATTAATGTGGATAATACTATCCATAATAATCATAAATATTATAAATACGATTTATAATATCCTAGAGAGATTTAATTGTAAATATCAATTTATATGTTAATGTGGATTGGATTCACATTATACAATTAAATGTGAATTGGATTCACATTGTACAAATAAATGTAAATGTGACTTACATTAAATATTGAATTGATGAATATGATTCATAATTATCAATGACATGATTGAAATTATCATAAATAACATGAAATTTATTTGATGAATAATTAAGCAATAAGAGTTGTTGCACATGTGGTATTTTTAATGAGATATGAGATCTCGTCATATTTGCAATGAAGAGAAGCCACTTCCATAAAGAGAGTGGACGACCACATGGTTGCTCTTTCCATGGTGGTTGTCTACCCCTCATATGGAAGGAGGCTACTCTTCTTTCCAATGATTCCACATGGATTGATTTAATTCAATTAAGTTATGTTGAAGATTCTTCAATATATTTAATTTATTTTAAATTAATCATTGTTGCGAATTGTTGCAACAAGAATCTAGGCCATTGATGTGAAATCACAAATTAATCTACACCATTGATTATGGGTGCACATGGATGGAGATTCATGGACATCCAATTTGTTATAAAAGAAATGCTAGATCTAGCTCTTTCTTTACAACAAGGAGAAGCAACAAATCTCTCTCTATTCTCATACATGCCCAAGCTCTCTCTCTCTCTCTCAATATTGTGGTCGTCCACTATATTGACCTACAGAGCCTTACAAGCGTCGTTGTGTTTCCAGATCGACTGCTTGTGGATCTTCTCCTTCTTCGGTGCATCTTGCCCGTGAGGAAGGCTACCAATTTCGTGAGACGAAATATGGAGACTCTGCGCTCAGATCATCAACTCGGATTGCGAGATCTACGTATCTCATCCATGCGCCTGCAAGTGCACCCTTCATTGGATCAGATTTGAAGCAAGAGGTCTCTTCGTTTAGAGACACGTGATCGCTATCATTCTTTGACTCGTTTGTGATCTTGAGTAAATGATTTGAGTAGTGTTCTCATATCATATTGTTTCATCTAATTAAAAATTTTAAAATCCGTTGCCCATCGCAACTAGTATGACTAGTTTCCTTAGATCGTATTTGATGTGATCTACAAGCTTCCGTGATGCGCTAAAGCTCAAACCCTGGCCTTCAAGACCCTTCATGAAGACGCAAAAATGATCCACCTCGAGATTGGATCTATCCTGAAATCTTGGCCGACACCACATGTCCCCAAACCAACAACCAATCATCTGTAGAACTGTTCAACACTTTTCGCCCAGCTTGGCAGGCACACCCTTGAGTCACACGATCCACGTGCCCAACTTCAATACATCTCCAGCGAACCCCATGGCCGACCTCTCAAGCATCTTATCCACATCAGAATTCACACGTTCTCTTTTGAATATCGCTTCCAATAGGAAGGTCGAGGTTTGATCTTCCGTCCTCAAACACAATTTGAGATGCAATCCAACTTTATGTGACCCATAATAGGCCCCCTTGCATATCTTCTCAACATGTCCTTCACACCCACATCGAAAACACCACCGACACGACTCCCACGAGCCTCGATGCCTCTTCATCCGTTTAGGCTTGACTTATTCACCTTCCTCAAGTGCCACATCCACATGACAATGACGGTAGGTGAGTTGAGAAGAAGCCCGACTTCATTAGCAGTTTTGAACTCCCCTTTTCCCCTTCAATAGGTACCAGAGAATCCCCGACCATCACCTCCGACTACCGCCTCTGCGAAGAAGTGTCGGCTCTGTCGCCAGCTGCCCCATCCAGAATAATAGGGTTTCATCGCTATCAACAACGGTCGCCTATCGTTCGTCAGAAAAGTCACCACCACCCTAGCGTATAGGGGTCACCCCCTCCCCCCGACTCCTCCCAAGCAACGAGAGTCGCTCCCAATAGGGTTAAAATGACTCTTGAAGGTCGTCTTCAGAAAAGGGCTCCACGAAATGATGCATTCGGTCAATATTTTTTAACCTGATCAATCACTTTTGGAAACAACCTTCCAACGTTTAAATTCTAATTGGTCAACTCTACTTGACTGACCAATCACTTTTTGCATTCCGATCAAGCACTTTTTTTACCCGATCGTTTCCCCTGTAACAACTTTCCCCTGCTTCCCCTTGGATGCAATGTCTTGATCACTTCGCCTCATCATTACAAGGTTTGAGATGGTCACATTGACTTAACAACCATCTCAAACCTTGTAATGGCTTGTGAACTTTTGGAATAACCATTTGTCTACATGGGTAAAAGCTCAAACGTCAATCTCAAAATTTTGGGGGGGGGGGGGAGCAAAAGACTTTTAATTTAGTCCTTCAACGATCTTGATGCTCTAGGTAGTCACCAACGCTAGCAGAACTTGGTGAAACATAAAGAGCTCGATAGCTGGAGAGTAAAGGGATCAAGGTCCCTTTGTTTTTCAGCCCATGGTACTAAAAGCATACCCACGACTATATAACTACTCTATTCCTTATAATCAGATAAGGAACCCCCTCCAAGACCTGCTACGTCAATGTATCAGTATTGCCACGTCCTCATGCCAAAATCACCCACCGAAGGTGATCTTGTCACAATTACATAGCCCATTTCCTGTGGAAAGGCATGTGACAACCTCCTCCCCTACTTCATACTTTTCCTGACTCGTCAACATGAAACAAGTGTTTATTTAAAAAAAAACATGAAACGAGTGTGTGGTTGTGGGGTAACGGACCAAAACCTGTATACGACAAAACTCCATGGCCTTCGGCATCACCATGTTTGCCAACTCAATTTGGATGTCCGTTGTGGTAGAAATCACAAGGCGGAAATGGCATTTGGAGAAGGCCTTTATAGGCTCTAAATGACACCCAAAAAAGAGCTTTCAAAGCACTAATTAAGGCTCCTTGCTATTACCTTTGGAAGGAGGGGGCACGTGATCATGAAAACCATTTTCTAGTTTAGAAGATGGAATGTATTATTTTTACCAATATGCATCTTGATCATGCAACTTGCAAGTGAAGTGTTCATATATTAAAGCTGGGTTTTCACCCAGCTTTTTGACATGTGGATAGGTTGTCCTTCCATTCTTGCATCGGTGAGAAAGAGAGGGCGTGTGGTCATGTCCTGTTAATCCATCATCCCACCTTTCTCTCCCATTCTTCTCCAATAATCTTTACACGTGTAATCCTCTCCTCTTTCCATCTAACTCTCAATCCCTCTCTCCCCTCAATGTGAAATCTCTCTATCTCTCTTCATGCACTCTCTCTCTCCCTCCTATCTCTCTTTCTATATATAGACTATGTAACGTCTTCTTTGCATTATAATATCAAAAGTTTCTCTCCCCACGTATCTCATTACTCTATTTGGATTTATCATAAGGGTTTTATTGAATGACATTGTTAATTAATAAAATTCGCATGTAAACTTTCTAAAATTTATTTTTAACATGAATTATATAGTTCTTTTCGTTATAATATAGCCTCTTCATAATGTAGCTCATTATTCAAATAATGGTTTATATATTTTAGTTATACGCATGAGATGATTATTAGAAATTTTGAAAAATTACATTGTAAAATTTATATTTTTTACCACATGCAAAAACCGTCTGGGAAGACTGGCTATTTTGACATCAACATTGGTTTACATCAAGGTTCAGCTTTGAGTCCATTTCTTTTTACTTTGACTATGGACGAGTTGACAAGTCACATTCAGGATGAGCTACCTTGGTGTATGTTATTTGCTGATGATATTGTGTTGATTGACGAGACTAGAGATGGAGTAAATGAGAAGCTTGAGGTCTGGAGACATGAGTTGGAGAGTAATGGATTTCGTATAAGTAGGGTTAAGACAGAATATATGGAGTGCACCTTTGATGGAAGTAATGGTGAAGGAATTGAGGTGAAGATTGGTGATGATAACATTCGGAAGAGAGATTCTTTTAGATATCTGGGATCTGTTTTGCAACATGATGGGGAAATTGATGGAGATGTTACTAATAGAATAAATGCAGGTTGGCTAAAGTGGAGAGGAGCCTCTGTTGTTCTCTGTGATAAGAAAATTCCTTTAAAAATTAAATAAAAGTTTTACAAAGCAGCCGTGAGACCTACGATGCTCTATGGATCTGAATGTTGGCCTGTGAACCATAGACATGTGCAGAGAATGGTTGTAGCAGAAATGAAAATGCTAAGGTGGATGTGTGGGCACACACGTAAAGATCGGATTCGAAATGATGCAATCAGAAAGAAAATGGGTGTTGCTCCGATCGAGGATAAGATGCGAGAAAACCGCTTAAGATGGTTTGGTCATTTGCAAAGAAGATCAGCTGATGCACCAGTTAGGAGATGCGAGTGTTGTTACTCCACTATAATTAAAAAATAAATATTATAAAAAATATGCATTCAATTAAAATGATTCTATTAATTATTATAAATAACTCGATCTATATTTTTATATTTTAAAATCAAACCTTATCAACAAAAATTTTTTAAAATGAAAATGAAATATATCAACATGTAATACCAATTTATTATTGTATAATTAATAGGTGGTTGTGCATGACGATCCATCTCACAAACTTATGTAAAAAAAGTGTATTTGTTGAAATATATTCCATACTAATTATTATTTACGGTCAAATATTCGATATTTAAAATCGATATTTTTATCGAATTTTGAAATCCAACTTTCTGCATTAAATGTTATAGTATTAATATTACTATTATTTTTGTATACATAATACCTTTATTCTTGATTTCAAGTACACAATAGAAAATATTCATTCATATGCAGAATTTAAAGAGATGTATCTTAGTTACTTCTTGCCAATTATCAATTAATATAGAATATAGAGTTTTAATCCATATCTTCAAAATATTTTTGTAGTTGTTGATAATTAAAAATTTTAATAAATAAATCTCTCTTTAGATCCCTTTCTTCTCTCTGATACTTATTTGAATACTTTGGCTAAAAAACATGCCATTAATTTTAATTATATATGTATAGTAATTAATCTAATAATTATCTCCATATTATCCTTACTCTAACTCTTATGATGCAAAATAATTACTAAAATAATAAATGACAGAGTATATATATGCCAAATAGGTTTTCATTTGCATATCAAGAGCATTCTCAAAATAGAGTACCATTTTTTAATCTTATCTTATACTCCACTTTGTATCTTTGTTTGCTACCAAATAGGTTTTTTAATCTTATCTTATCTTTCTTGACCGGTTCTTGGCGAATGGTAAGTTGATGGATCTTTTCCCTTTATGCTTGGTGGACTCTCGACCGCGTGCTTTATCAGATCATAATCCAATTATTTGGGACTCGGGGGACGCTTTGCCGCTCAGGGGTATGTTTCGCTACGAACGATGTTGGCTCCTGGAGCCGGGGTTTACGGAACTTGTTGGTAACCTTTGGCGCCAGTCCACCATTGTGGGGGGCACTGCTGCGCGCTTGGATCAGAAATTAGCTTCGCTGCGGAAGGCCTTGGCGACTTTCAAGAAAACTACACATCTTGCGCGTGCGGCGTCCAGGACTGCGGCGGAGTCTACTATTGTGTGGCTGGACCGCGAGGAAAACGTGCGTGACTTATCGGTGGCGGAACTTTTGGAGCGCGCTTCAAGAATTGATACCGTTAGAGCCGAGGACAAGAAGCGATCAATTGAATGGCGGCAGCGCTCGCGCTTGCGTTGGCTCAAGGAGGGGGACGCGAACACTGCCTACTTCCACCGGGTGGCGAGTGGGAGGCGTCAGCGAAATTGCATTCGCTCTATTTTGGTTAATGGGTCCTTGTATTCTGGGGACAGGGATATGGGTTCTGCAATTGTTGGCCACTTCAAAAATGCTTTTGGCTCTAGGGCGCCTCGCCTGTGGAGGTGGCTGGGTCAGGGGGCTCCCTCCATTTCCGATTCTGAAGCTTCGGCCCTTTTGCGGCCTTTTTCTTTGGGGGAGCTTAAGGCCGCCCTGTGGGACCTAAATGCTGATGCCGCACCGGGCCCTGACGGGTTCTCCGTCGCTTTTTATCGAGATTTCTGGGATCTTGTGGCTCCTGATGTTTTGGAGGTGGCTCAGGAATTCTACAACGGCAACAGTGGCTTTGATCGGATTAATAAGGCCCTCATCGTCTTGATCCCCAAGGCTCAACCGGCTTGCCGCATTGAAGACTTCAGGACGATCTCTATTTCGAACGGGATTTATTTAATCATCGCTAAGCTATTAGCCAGGCGGCTGGCTCCACTTTTGCCGTCCCTTGTCTCGCCTTCGCAGGCGGCCTTTGTCCGTGGCCGTCACATTTCCGACTGCTTTGCGGTGGCTTCTGAGCTCATCGCGGCTTGGCGTAGGTCAAACGCTAAGGGGATCTTATGGAAGATAGACTTTGCTAAGGCGTACGATTGCCTTGATTGGAGATTCTTGTGGTCCGTTTTGAGGCGGCGAGGCTTCCCTCCATCGTGGATCTCTTGGATGCGTAGATGTGTATCCACGGCCTCCCTTTCCGTTCTCTTGAACGGGGGCACCGTGGGGGGCTTTTTCCAGCCAAGGCGGGGCATTAGACAGGGGTGTCCTTTGGCAGCACTATTATTTGTTTTGGCGGCTGATGTTCTTCCTCGCATGATCGAGGGCGTGGCCTCGGCGGGTTTGACTCGGGGCAGCAGGGTTGGTGATCTCCATGTTCCATCCATTCAGTTCGCTGACGACACTTTGTGTTTTGTTGAGGGGGGCCCTGATGCTGTGGCCGGCATGGCCACTACTGTACAGCTTTTCAGTGAAACCTCGGGCCTGGTGATAAATGTCGCTAAGTCTAAAATGGTGCCTTTCGGCATGTCTCATGAGGAGACTTTGGCTTGTTCGCAAATCCTCGGATCCGGCCCCTCTGCTCTTCCTATGGACTATCTGGGGTTACCGCTGGCGGTCGGTCGTTCTCGTCTTCGGGATTGGAAGGTTGTCGTGGAGAAAATGGAGGCACGTCTCGCGGGGTGGCGCGCGGTGATGCTGACCAAGGGTGGGCGTTTGGTGCTTATTAAAGTTGTGCTTTCCTCGATTCCTATCTACTCCTTCGCGGTTCGGGGTATGCCAAAGGGAATACGTCTGAGGATGGAGAGGTGTATGCGTGGATTCCTCTGGGGGGCTAACGGGTCGGAGAGAAGAGGGGTTTACCTTGTGGGGTGGAATGTGGTTGCTCGGCCCAAGCATTTGGGGGGTTTGGGTGTCAGGCACCCACATCTGGTGAATGAGGCTCTCCTTCTCAAATGGGTTGCTCGGGTGTGGGGGAAGGAGGAAAGTTTCATGCTTAACGTCCTGCGCGCTTTGCTGGGTGCGCATCTGATTGATGGCTTTGCTGGGAATTCTATTTGCTTGCTTTCTCCCTTCTGGCGTGGCGTAACGGCGACTTTCCGTCTTCACCGTTCTTTCTTTTCCCCGGTGTTGGGCGACGGTTGCTCCTTCCGCTTCTGGACCGACGACTGGTCGGGTAGGGGTCCTTTGGACATGCTGTTTCCGAGGCTTTTTGCATTGGCCCAGGACAAAGAGGCGTCTGTGGCACGTTGCTGGGACAATGGTGGATGGAACCCACCGATCGCTGTGGCACTTTCCGATCAGCGGATGCAAGATTTTCTTTCTCTTTTGGCTATTCTTGGTGACGCTCCTCGCCCGACTGCTGGCCGCGACCATTGGACTTGGAAGGAGGGGTCCTTCTCTTCTCGTAAGGCATATACTGCTCTTGCTATCCCTCTCATTGACGATGATGATTTATTGGTGCGCGATTGTCGTTTCTTGTGGGGCCTTAAGCTTCCTGAGCGTATTGAGATTTTTTTGTGGCTCCTTCGGCAGGGGAGGATTTTGACTCGCGATCGTTGTGCGGCGTTCTTTCCGAACGTTAGCCCACTGTGTGCACTTTGTGATGCGGAACATGAAACAACTACTCACTTATTTTTCGAATGCAACCACGTTTGCTCGATTTGGGCGGATCTCCCGTGGATCAATTCCGTATCCTTCCCAGCGGTGTGCGAAAGCTTGATTAATTCGAGGGGCAGGGAGAGGAAGGCTATTCTTGATCCAATCGCTCGGGTGTGGAGCATATGGCTTGGGAGGAACGAAGCTATCTTCTCTGCGCAGCGATTTTACAAGGAAAATATTATTCTTCGCGCTCAGCGTCTCGCAGATGATTGGGATCATGGTTAGATTACTGATGGTTCTTGGGGGTTGACTTTCGTAGTGGCCTCCATTCTCGGAGGCCAGTCTCTGTACAACTACTCTTTTTTCAGTCCTTTTGTAACCCTTTTCTCTCTTTATTTTAATATATTGGGGCGATCACCAGCGAGTGGCTCCCCCTTTTTTTTGAGTTTTCAAAAAAAAAATCTTTGTTTGCTACATTGATTATGTTTTGTTATGAATTTTTTATTTACCTTAATTATTTATATCTATTATCCATAATTATTACATATATCTAATTTATATTTTACGAACGTGCCTTATGGATTGTGATATAATATGATTTTTTTATATTAATTTGTCAAAACATCTGGATTCTACCTCATCTTCTCAAGTTATATAATGTGGCAAAGTTATGGATAATTCTTGTTACAAAAATGAGTACAATTTGAACAATTTGTACGGGAGAATCATTTGTTTAGGTCCCAATAAAATTGACTATTTCCATTCTTTATCTTTCCAAAATTATCGCATATCCATGTTTACAGTAGTATACTAGTTAAACATCTCGCCTCTTCTCCATATTCTCAAGTTATATATTGCTATAAAGCACATATTATTATTGATGAAAATGAGCGAAATTATTGTATGTGATCCACTAAAATTTTTATTTTCCATCTATATCTTTCATAAATTAAATCACATTACCATATTACCAATGGCTTATAAATAAAACATTTTCGATTATCCGTCATCTTCTCAAGTAATATAGTATGGCAAAGCAAGGGATTAGTATTGTAATGAAAATGAGCACAATTTGAACAATTAGTATTTGAGAATCAATTGCAGGCCATTAAAGTTGATTATTTTTATTTTGCATTTTTCATAAATTATCATATATCCATTTTACCATCTTATAAAAATAAATTCTTTGCCCGCAGCGAAGCGCGGGTAGTGTTTCCTAGTTAGATTTTAAGACAAGAAGGTTTCAATCTTTACATTAACTGAAAACTTGTCATTTCAAGAACTTTTAGGAAATAACAGTTTCATGTTACTAAGTTATATGCCTTGAATCATAATTTAAAAATCATGCCCCGAGGCACTGAAGTGTAACAATGAGGCTATTTTTTGGATGAAAATAGCATCGAGCCTATATCATTAGGCTACCAAAGTGAAGTGTAAGCTTTGACTGGTCAAAGCAGTACTGAGCTAGTGAGACAGAAAAGTTAGGTTCTGGCTCGGTTGAATAGGTTTAATCCATTTTTTCTCGGAATATATGATGTATTTCTTCAATTACACAGCATTTTATAGCTGACGGGATTCTTCTTTGATTGGATAAATGTAAATATAAAATGATTAATAAATTGATGTCTTGATTAGGGTATTTTTTTGTTGTTGATTTACTCTAATTATCGTGTTCCTTGTGGAGCATCCCTACCTTTTCACCTTCTGATAATATTGAACGGATATAATCACTAGTTTTGGGGAAAATATCTTTTGGTAGTATTTCTTTATAACTATGGAATGTTGTGATAGAAGCTCGGATATGCACCATTTCAGTGTACGCCCTTTTTACTTTAAAAAACTATGGGAGTTTGCTATGAATCCAGTATTCAAAAGTTCATCACTTTCATATGGAAGTTCTTGTATTGTAAACTTTTAGTCATACATGTAAATCAAATCTTTTTTTGAGAGCACACAACTTGAAATTTTTTTGGTGCAATCAAGTTTCTTATAATTTTAGAATGAATATGCATAAAAATGGATTGTACTTTCACTCCTTGATGTGAGGAATTAAAATCTATTGATGTACATATGTGATCCTTGTAAAAACGAGCCTTCTGGATTGCATTGAGGTTCATGTCTGCCTTACTTTTCTTTGAAACCTTGTTTCCAATAGTTCGCCGTACTTAACTGATTTGGAGATAGTAGTTTGGGTTAAAACATAGTAATTTGGGCTAAAACACCATTGCCAACATATCATCATCCGAGATCTCACATCTGCCGAATAGAGTTGACTTGTTTCTAACATGCTGAGTAACTGAGGTGAATGGGAGAGGTTTTACTGCAGGCAATTGTGTTATCCATATCAGAAAAATGGCAAAGACTTTCCCACTATAAGTAGGGTCGGCTACATGGATTCTTGCTCAAATCCATGTTGAAAGATTCAACTATTTTTTACGCGAACTTCCTAACTCAACTCCTACAAGGTGGGATTTGAACCTTGTTCTTAGGTGAGAGGCACACTGCACTACCACCAAATCATTTAAGCATGTTACCCATATCAGTGAATTCAGATATATGAGATAATATTAGGTAATTAAAGTTGCCTCTAGTCTGAAAGGAAGAGTAGAACGAGGATTAACACGGGCCCCTCTTCTTAAAGTTTATGACTCTAGGTCTGAACATCATTGCAACATAATTACATGAGTTGATTGTTGTCAATTTTTATTTTAAAATTACATACTAGCAAATAATTTTATAGTGGGAGAACAGTGATTTTGATTACAAGCACCGAAAACATGGCAACTGCTCATGGTTTCTACTCTACGTTCTAAATAATTAATATTATTTTTATTGAGAATAAGAGAAGTAAACTTTGTTGTCATTTTTTTAGAAGGAAGTTGTAGTTGGATTGTTTGGACCATGGTCCATTGGGCAGTAGGCAAACTGCTCGCCTACTAATTCTAGTTTAGTAGGCTCATGCCGACCGCATTTCTATGTTGTAATTTTAGGGGTTTGTCTTTGAATTTGTTTGGTGTTATTTAACATGGAGTTAACTGATGATTAACATTGCACTGATTTTTTTGCCAGGTTATCTGTTGAAGCAAAAGAGGATGAGGCTGTTAAGCATGCCCTGGCGGTCCGTGCAGCAGTTACCTCAGGAAACTACATTCTGTTTTTTAGACTATATAGGGGGGCCCCAAATTTGAATACATGCCTGATGGGTAAATTGAAGCCTGTATACTTTTAATTTGATGAGAAAATACGACCTTATTGATGCTGTGGATGCAACGTTATATTTTTTGTATTCCACAAATTATTTTGCATTGACTTTAGTACCGGCAGACTATACTGTGTTTTTTTTAAATTTGTTACCACCTATGCCTTCATCTCCGGGACAAGATTTTGACACCTCCAAAAAAAGTAAGCTAGGCAAGTTTTGATGACCTTTGATGACCCCAATCTAATGTCCGTGATATTTAAAAATTCCAATAGGGGACTATATCCGTTGGATTCATTGCCCATGATTACATAACCTTTTTTTTCAGTGTTATTTTGTCCAACTGATTTATGGTGGATGACCCCAATCTAATGTCCGTGATATTTAAAAATTCCAATAGGGGACTATATCCGTTGGATTCATTGCCCATGATTACATAACCTTTTTTTTCAGTGTTATTTTGTCCAACTGATTTATGGTGCCATTATGCCTTACATTATTAAGTTTAGTTACTTAAGTGCTTTTCATGGCGTTGATCTATTGATTCCAATGCATGGCAATGGCACCTCATCTGTAGCTCTCCATCAAGTGCTGATAACCACCGATAGTATTGCTTAATTCATGTTGGGTGATTGTCGACCTCTCATGAAACCCAATGAACTGACCAAATTCAGTTGTTGAAAAGCCAATATTGATCATTGGTGATGCCTCTAGACATGGACCTTGTTATGAGATTCCCCGCGTAAACTTCAACGGAAGAGTGGATAGGTAGAAACTAGAAAGGATGGTATACTTAATCCAGTTTCCAACTGGTTGTTAGACTATCTTGTTAGTTATAGAAGACAATGCGATTCATTTTACCCCTCTCAATGTGGGTGTGGAGAATAGAACGAATCATTGTGTTTATTCCATGGGTTTAGGGTCTTATATAGAGAGAAACCCTAAAGAGCGACAAAGGAGAAAGTACATATATGACCCTAGGGTTACATGACTTAAATAAAATAAACCGGACAATAATTCTAACACTTCGCCTCAAGTTGGAGCATATTTGTTGATCATGCCCATTTTGAAAACAAAAAAAGGAGATACGCTTCTGTGGTAGGGCCTTTGTAAATATATTTGCAACCTGGAGTTCGGTGGAGATGTGTGGAATGATGATCTTTCCTCGTAATTGCATCGCGGATGAAGTGGCAATCAACATCAATGTGTTTAGTCCACTCATGGAAAATAGGATTAGTGGCGATGTATGTAGAAGATATATTGTGACATTATAGTACTGAAGTAGTAACTGGAAGTTCAAGTTCCTGTAGAAAAGTGTAGAAAAGAGACATGCCATGTGATCTCATAGCTTGTTTGAGCCATTGCCCTATATTCTGCCTCTGCACTTGATCTGGAGGCCATTGCCTGCTTCTTGCTTCGCCAAGTGACCACATTATTCCCAACAAACATGGCATATCCTGTAGTGTATCGATGATACTCAAGTGAACTGGCATAGTCGGCATATATATAGGCGGAGACATTAATGTGGCCATTGGAGACATTAATGTGGCCATTCACCTCATAGAAGAGTCCACGTCTAGGAGATTCCTTCAAGTGTCGAATGATCAGAAGAACATCCCGCCATTGACTGTAAAGGGGGCCTCTCCATGTGCTGGCTGGCTTTGCCCACAATATATGATATATTTGGCCTATTAACCTTGAGATAGAGAAGTTTACCAACAGGCTTCTATACCATGTAGTGCCCTCAAATGCTGGATTGGTAGATGTGGGTGTTTTCTCACTTTTGGAGGGATGCCAGATGGCTTGCATCCAAGTAATCCTGCTTCGTTTAGAATGTCAAGGCAATACTTCCTCTGTGAGAGATGGAGGCCCTATGTAGTTTACCTCAATGCCAAGAAAGTAATGGAGTTGGCCGAGCTCCTTCGTGACAAAGACCTTCTGGAAGAAGGTCTTGGTTTCTTAAATGTCGGCTTCATCATCTCCTATGACAATCATATCATTAACATAGACAACAAGTTTGACAATGCCGACAGACCGTTGTCTGATGAAAATATAGTGGTTAGATGGCATCCTTTGAAACCTAAGAGTGTTGATCTCAATAGTATCTCTGTCAAACCATGCCTTGGGGCTCTGCTTCAGTCTATAGATGGCCTTACGTATTCACCATAGACACTCCCCCTCGACTATGAAACCCAGAGGTTGCATCATGTAAACTTCCTTCTCGAGGTTTCCATATAGGAATGCATTCTTCACATCAAGTTGGAAAATAGGCCAGGCCTTGTTTGCAACAACAAAAAGAATGGTGTGTATGGAGCCCATTCTGACAACTGGAGGGAAAGTCTCAAAGTAATCGATCCCATAAGTTTACGTCTAATATGGCTTTCAATATGTCAATAGACCCATCAGGCGACTGTTTGGTCGTGAAGACCCATTTGTAAGCCATGTCAGACTCCTCGGGGGCACACACAAGATCCCACATGTCCCGAGAGGTAAGTGCATCCATCTTCTCATCCATGGCATATTGCTAACCCTGATCCTGCATCACACTGTGATGGCCTCTAGGGATTGAGATAACATTCAGGGCATCTGCAAACCTCTTGTCACAACTAGATAAACCATCAGTTGAAGTAACATGTGACATAGGGTGAATCGTGCATTATTCTTTTTATTGCGAAGGGCTATCAGAAACTCATCAGGTACATCTGGAACAGTATTGGTGGGAGCACTTGAAGTAGATGTATTATCCTGCAAGAAGGGGACATTCAAAGAAACAGACAAAGGTACATGTGAAGTGGTAGTGATGCGTTGACGAGTGTAAACGATTGGTGGAGGAAGATCCAAAGAAATGTCATCCACCGATTGTGTGGAGAAGCTAGTTTGCTAAAAAAGGTGGCATCGATAGACACATAGTATCGACGTCTAACAGGATCATAGCACCAATAATCTTTCTAAGTTCGAGAGTATCCAAGAAAAACACACTTGATGGCATGAGGTGACAATTTATCAGTTGCATGAAAGCAGTGAACAAAAGCAATGCTATAAAAAATTCTCAGAGGCAGTGGAAAAGTAGACGAAGTGGGCTAGAGAAGAGAAAAGAGAGTCCTCCCTTTGAGAACAAACAGAGGGATTCTGTTGATGAGATGAACAATGGTAAGGATTGCATCCCCACCAATAGTACTTGGGAATGTTTATATGGCTAAGGGACCTGACAATGTTAAGCGGATGTCGGAGTTTCCTTTTCGTGACTCCATTCTGTTGCGAGATATAGGGACATGAGTTTTAGTGAATAGTCCTCTAAGACTCAAAGAAGTTAAACAAGTCTTGTTGGATGAATTCAAGGGAATTATTAGTCCGAATGATCTAAACAAAAGTAGAAAATAATGTTTTAACATATTGAAAGGAATTTCTGAAAATTTTATTAATCTTCGAATGCTCCTTTATTAGCTATACCCAATAAGATTTATTATAATTATCCACAAAAACAATAAAGTAGTGATAACCACATAAGGTCTTGGCCGGAAAGGGTCTCCAGACATCACAATGAACTAAATAAAAAGACCGGTACTACGGGACTTAGGATGAACATGAAATGAAGCTTGATGATGTTTCCCAAACTCATATGCCTTGCACTGAAAGGGCTTCAAAGTAGAGCGTTTAGCGAACATCAAGGAGAGAGCCTTGACAGAGGGATGTCCAAGGCGTAGATGCCATAGGAGCGGGTCTTCGGAGATGGACGCAACACCAACAAACTGAGAATCCGATGGTATATTGAGATAACACACGTCGTTCTTCTCACGACTCCCGCCAAAAAGCTGCCTCATCCGGATGATCTAAAAATAGCAATAGAAATAATCAAATATCACTCGGCAATTAATCTCAAGACAAAGCTTATGAACGGACAATAGCTAATAGGGAAATCAGGAGCACAGTGAACCCCAAATAGTCGGAGTTTGGAGAACTCCATTGATCCAGCTTTAGCAACTGGTGAGTGAGTCCCATTGCAACTCGAATTGACTTCACTGAGGATGGAACGTAGGAGGTCAGTACACTACCTTCTCTAGTAAGGAAAGTAGATGCTTTTGATTCAATAATTCAAGTTGTAGCAGGAGTGATAGCAGAGTTGGCTACAATACTTGAAGGAGTAGCCAGATAAGCAATGATAGTCTCATTAACGGTAGTATTGGAGCTTCCGAGAGTTTGGAGAATTTGTATTATATGAGAATAATCTGCATCATTGAGATGGACAGTCTTGCCACTGGGATTTTAGTAGTTGACGCCTCTTCCCCATCATAGACGTCCTCATAGGCATTATTGGCGTTATAAGGAGATACGTTAAATTTCTGCCAGCATTGTTCGGACGGATGGTTCCAACGACCACAATGAATGCACTGTGGAAACTAGGGAGCAGTAGAATTACATCCACGTCCATGTCCAAAGTCTCACCCACAGCCACAACCAAGTCACTGCCATGTCTTCCACAAGAGTTGTATCGACCTCCTCTTCCAGATGAGGCTATGCATGCAGAACTCTCTATTGGAGGCAAGGTGGGAGGCCGAGCAGCAGATTTCTCCAGTTCTTCAAGATGCCCAAAAAATACCTTCACTGTTGGCATGGTATCTGATATAAGAAATTGCTCCGTCGTTGTCCAGTACCTGTAATGCATGTCATCAAGAAAACGATATACCTGCCAGTCCGAACGCTCTTGTACCTGTTTGGTACAACATGAAGGCTGGAATATTGCAAGCTCCTCATACATGCTAGTGAGATACATGCAGTACTCAACATTGATTGAATCACCATGAGATGCAGACCGGATGCGCCTGTAAATATCTGCGAGACGTGACTTTATCTGCTTACGGGAGTATGTCTATTCAAGATGCAGACAATATCTGCTTTTGGTTGAATCACCATGAGATGCGAGGGTGCTTGAATTTTCTTAGCTGATTATTTTTCTTGACGCGGCGATGTTGATGATGAGATTGTTGATACTTGCGAGCTCGGGGTGTGCACAATCTCGGTATCGAGATTTTGCCTTGAATTGTAGATTGATGTTAAAGGACGTGGTGCCTTTGAAGGTTCTGTTGTAATGTAGTGTTGGCGATTTAAAAAAATGTTGGTTCAATGGTATTATAAGATGCAGCGTGTGGATTAGGACTAATCTTATCCTGTTTTTGGTACAAAGGAGGCAGTTGTGAATCACATGTTCTGTTGTTCCGGAACTGGATCTCTTGTGTGGATGCACGCATCTTGAGTAGCTTTTGGATAATCTTCAGATTTTGAAGGGTGGATGATGGTGCTCATCTGTATACACTGAGACAGCAATAGGTCGTTGGTGGTTATTGGCCTTGTGGAGAGAAAGGAAAACAATGTTTTGCAGGTATGAATGATATTATATGGAAAATGTGGTGCATGAAGCAAGGACGTTGTATGCGTTTTGATTGTCATTGTGTTACTGGAATTTGGATGACGTCCAGTGCTGGGTAGTCATCCTTTGGTTTCTCAAAAGTGTTCCACGTGTTGGGAGTTTTTGTCTGTAATGGTTCCTTTTCGTAGTTGAATTAATGAACCGTCTGTGACTATCCATCTGGGATATCTATCCTTTGGCTTTTCAAAATAACATAAAATACAAGGCCCCAATGGCCACATCAGCCAAAAAGATTTCTGGATCAGATGGATATTTATTCGAAGGGAAGGAACTGAAACAAATCATCAAGAAGTTAGGGTACTGCATTGGCACTTCAGAATGTTGGTGAAGTTATTTTGAAACCAGGATCCTATTTCAGGTACCCTGATTTCAAATAACTATATGAAGATATCCATGTTTCAGGTCATGCTACTTATGATTACGTTCATGAAAGTAGATCTTCTAGCCTAAAATGGACATAGATGTATCCCATATCTCTAGTTTGAACTTTCTTTCATTGGATTATTCTTCACTTCATATATAATAATGCAGATCTATATGCGGAGAAAATGCGATTTGCTGCAGTGAATTGCATGTGCAGATCATATCGTCCCACAGTTCCAATTGCATATATTTCCCAGGTTCTGGGCTTCTCTAAGGTCGCCGTAGATGAAGAGGCTGACGGGCTTGATGAATGTGAGAACTGGTTGAAATCCCATGGTGCTAGCCTCACTTTTGGCAGCAATGGAGAAAAGCTATTGGACACCAAGGTATAGTCCCAGTTTCTAGTTTTTTTTATACAACTTTGGTATAAGCCTCTTCGTTTAGCTTCTACTCATTAAAGAATAACACATCACTATTTATTAAGTTAATTGATTGTTTGTAAATATTTTAAACTTTAATTGAATCATGTCTGCCTTTCCATCACTAACTTTTTTCAAGCATGAGAAGTGTACGAGGGCTGTTGCCAGCTGCCTACACGATGATCGAATCAGAAAAAAAGCTTTATTGCACAATTCAAAAAATCATTCCAAAATGCAATTATTGGTTCTGTGCATCAAATTTTTTATCATTTAGGTGATATCATTGTACTGTTTTTTTCCTTATTGGATAATCATGAAATGATTATTGATACTCCTTGAAATGAAAATTAACCTATTATGAACAGCTTCTATAAACCCATAGATGCATCAGATGATGTATGATGTAAAGTTCCTTATGAAATGATCCTCCTCAGAAGTTAATAGAGGTTAATGGACAAGCAATTCTACAAAAAGTTGCTAACAACGTTCGAAATATCGATATTTATATCATATTGGTCATCCCGAAAAGGGATATATCAAGATATATCTATGATATAAGTGGAAATCTAAAAAAAATGACATAAAAGTGATTTTTCACAAAATATGATTATCGTAGTTCTTAAAACAATGAATAACATACAAATACACACTTATATGCAAGAAAGAGGCGTACTAAGTACATAAAAACACGTTATATCGTACATATCTTTGCTGACTGTTGACTGTTGAGAGGTATTGGGAAGGAAATGATGAAATTCGAACAATATCAACTTAGAGATTAATAAGTTGAATTTAGCACACGATTTGTATTACATTGCATATTACACATAAAGAAAATGTTGAGCTATATTGGAAACCAAATAAACAAGAAAGTAAGCAAAATAAGATATAGTTTTTAAAGAACATCATTCATACTAATTATATTTTTAATGAAAGAAGATGAATTTAAATAGATTGGAAGCAAAACTTTTCGAATTAAAGAAAATCAATATTGGAGTATTGAGTATGTTATTAGTCTGTAACTTTGGATCAATGTACTAATAATAGTTGTACTAATACCGATTTGGGTATAGTTTGGATATGTGATTTTAACTTGATCAGTTGTAGAGTTGTTTCAACTCCATTACCAAAAGGGGGCGGAGTCCCCTGTATGAAAAGGAAAATATTGAACAAATCTATCATTAAATATATTAAAAGGGTAATATTGAGTAATGTATGCCCATATCGAAGGTATCAATAGATATCACCAATATCAAGGAAAAATTCAGCTGAAAACTCCAAATTTCGATCGATATGTATAGATATTGGTGATATCGTGCTGATATCTCCCCAATATTTAGGAATCGATATGCACTAGAGTATCGACATACCCAAGCCGTTGATACTGATATATCAACAATATGTCACGATATTTGGTACCATGTTGCTAGTGACATTCAATTGGTCGGGTCATTAACTAAGGATCAAGTGATTAATCAGATTTATTATTCTTATATATTTACGTAGATTTAGACATATTTCGTACTATCATAATGAAGTAAGAGAAACTATTGCATTCCAATTTGTCATGAAGCATCTCAATTTAGTTTACCTTTTTAAAAATTAGGAAAAACACATAAATAACCATAACAAAAGTTGGTCGGTTAATCGGCCTACTAGATTACAGCCAGTCGAGTTGGTGAATAACAAGTGGCCGATCGGGACACGTGATTGATGATGGGATTTAAATTAGCAAGGTGGAAATATGATGACGTTTTGGGGAGGAGATCAAGGTTGTGGGGATCTATTGACAACTTGCTATGCTGACTTCTTAGAGGCATTATGGGTCCTCTACCATGTTGGATGTCACATGGAAGCATGCATTTGCTTTAGTTTGCAGGAGTCATATTTTTGCGGTTGATGCTCTGAGATGGAATGTCCTCCATATTTTTGGAAGGATGACTTGTCGGATAAGGATGCACTTTGTGCTTGCATGGTCCCTTGCCTTCTCTTGTAATATTTTTGGAGTAGAACTGTAGAAGATCATGGACTATTTGTGGATGCTCTGTAGGTGGCCCTTCATCTGACCCTTTTTTATTCAACCCTTATCTGACTAAAAAGACCACTAGGTGTGGTGGGGGATTTGTCCATTGAAAAGGCCTATAAAGCACTTACTGCACGACCGTTTCGGTATGCTACTCTTTCTTGGATAATAGATTGATTTGGAGATTGAGGGCTCCTATGCTGTCTTTATATGGTGCGATGGTCTTGGGTGACAACGAAGATTCTCAAGGCCAAACGTTTATCAGTGATGTTGCCTGACCATTCTGTCAGGGAGAGTCAGTAAATTGATTTTCCCACTTTTGTCGATGTACTCAGGTTTGGAGGAGGTGTATATGACATGTGTGTATTCTTGTTGTTGAAGGACTTTGGAGGTTTTGCCTGCACTGCTCATCATTCCATGGGTCGGAGAGCAAGGCCCTCTACCTTTTTATAGCTGTTGTAGCTGGTCAGGAATGACCTGATTCTTCTTTGATGAGTGGTTCTAAAATTCTTTTTTTTAGATCAAACAAGGGGGAGGCACTAGGTGCACCCTGGATATATTATAAAAAGGAGTATTTACAAGAAGACTTATAAAAGCAAGACTCAATTAGAGACTTGGAATGAGAGGTTACATTTCAGGATAAAAGTGCTGAGGTAACGAATTCATCATTTCTAGCTAAATAGATTGCCTAAATGTTTGCGACTGGCAGTAAAAGCTCATTTCTTGGCTTGTTCTTTGCCGCAACAAAAGAATCCCAGAAGAGGTTCATGCTTTGACGGTTTAGCCAATCCAAGTCAAACTCCTAAATTTTAGAGGTCTTCTTATACTGAAAAAAGAGATGTTCAACCGTCTTCACATTCATGTCGCAGAGTGGGCATACATTAGATACCCCAGCAAAAAAATCTTGAGCAACGATCTCTTGTCATAATATGTTTACACCTCAACAACCACATAAATGTTGATTATGCTCGACATGTTTGAAGTTCAGATGAAATTGCAATCATGAACTAAGGCGTGTGGCATTGGTAACGGTGGTTTTGTTATAGCTCTGTAAGCTTGTTTGACTGTAAAAGAATTCTCTTTCCATACCCAATTGCCCCTGGCAACTATTGGGCCCTCCACCCTTCCTAAAGCATCTAGAAGGTGAAAGAAATCCTCTAAAAACTGCTCTGAGAAATCTGCCAAGAACAAGGGAATCCATGAACCATCAACCCAACAATATCACCCGAACCTCACGGCTTGCATATAATGCAAAAAGGCGTAGAAATCTATTAGAGAGTTTGCCATTACTAGTCCAGTTATCTATTCAGAAGGCAAAAGATGTTCCGTCTTCAAGAGCTGGACGAACGAGGTCGGGAAAAAATGGCATCACTCATTGATACCTTTCCAGAAGGTTAAGGCATAGAAAGATGATTGTTGAGGGATAGTGTACTACACTCTGATGCTATAGGTGATGCGAATGAGTGTGTAGCAGATGGCATCATTGTTGTCCCAAATCCTACTTAAGGATAAGTGTTTTATTCATCGTTTCTAAGCTGGAGATCCTGAGACCACCTACCCTCTTTGGTTATGTAGTCATCTCCTAGTCAACCAAATGCATTCCTGGTCATTTTGGCTTGTTTTACCCCAAAAGAATCTTTGCATGTTCTCCTCCAAATGACGTCAGATACCGGTAGGTAGTAGCTGGGATGACATGAAAAAAAACAGGGATAGCTGATAGCACAACTTTCACAAGTACAGACGACCGCCATAAGATAAGACGGAGGCCTTCCATCTCGACAGCTTTCTCTCCATCTTCTCAACAACTGACAACCAATCAATCATTCTAAGTCTACCACTGGTCAGTGGCAGACCTACATAGCGAATCGGTAGCGAACCACACTCTGTTCCAAGAACCTCACATCAGCTTGAGCGTCATCGTTTGACGACCAAATGGAACAAGTACAAACTTCTGATAATTAAGCGCAAGGCCTGACAACTCCTCGAATAACTCGACAGTAGACACCATTCCTCTAGACTCCTCCAAACCACCTTCAATAAATAGGATGGTATCATCTACATACTTTAAAATAGGAATGCAAATATCATTAACTGAGTATCTCGTCGTCAACCTACTACGCAGCACCTGATCGACCATACAAGGTAAGATATAGCCACAATAACAAAAAAGCATGGGTGCCATGGGGCAACTCTGTCTCACCCCTCTCTAATGCTGGAAGAAACCTAGGGCTGTCAGGAAAGCTCGAATTCGACGAGTTCAACTCGGGCTCGACTCGTTAAGGGCTCGCGAGTCGAACTCGAAACCTTAACGAGCTCGAGCTCGAGTTGGGTTCTATGGCTCGTTAGCTTATCGAGTCGAGTCCGAGTTGGGCATTGTTCAACTCGGAAACTCGACTCGATAACTTGTTTTCCATCTTAATAAAAAATTAAAAACATATATACCGAAACTTCCACATTAAGTTTGATATGAAAGAGAGGTTAACATTTTTCTTGTCCAAAAAGCTATAGAAAAGAGTATAAAAAATCAAATTACAAATGTCATTTTACATAATTTAATGTATAAAATGGAACGACTCATTAAGAGATTCATGAGCCTGCTCATTTTGAGGCTCGTGAGCCAGCTCAGAAACTCATGACTCGATAAGAGGCTCATGAGTCAGCTCATTTTGAGGCTCGTGAGCCAACTCAGAAACTCGTGGCTCGATAAGCGGCTCGTGAGTCAACTCGAACTCGACGAGTTCGAGTTCGAGTTGGTGATCCAGGGCTCGACCCTTATCGAGCCCGAGTTCGAGCTGTATGTTTCTTATCGAGTTCGAGTTCGAGTTGAGGCCAACTCGGCTCGTTGAACTCGATAGACACCCCTAAAGAAACCCCCTTTAGGCATGCCATTGATAAGGACTGAAAAGGATGCAGTAGTGATGCATCTATTCATCCAAGAGATCCAAGTATCTGGGAACCCCCGTTTCGTTAAGGCCAGCCAAAGAAAACACTAGTCCATACACCTTAGAGAAATTAACCTTCCAAAGCAGGACCTTCGTGTTTCATCTCTTCCAGTCCGCAATGATCTCAGTAGCCGTAGAAAGATTGCAGCAATCTGTCTTCCAGGGATAAAAGCAGATTGAAGTGGTAAAATGATATGGTTCATGACCTTGTTCAATCTAATTGTTAGGACTTCAGCAACAATTAAATATGTAGCATTGAACATGACAATCAATCGAAAGTCTTCTGCCCTCTTAGAAACTTCCTTCTTTGGGAGAAGAAAGAGCAGAGCCTTGTTCAACCTCTCTAAATCAGCATTATTGCTAGCAAACTCAACCACCACGTCAAAAACCTCCTTGCCCACCACATGCCAAAATTCTTTGAAAAATAGACAGGGAAGCCATCAGGTCCATGTGTCTCATCCTCATTCAAATTCCAAAACCGCACTTTTAACCTCCTCAATAGTAAAGCTTTGTATCCAATGATTGGTATGTTGTTTAGGGAGGTAGGAGGCCCCTAAACCCATCCAGCTCAAGGGTCTAGCCTCTTCTCTACGGGAGAAGCTGTGGAAGCGATCAACAATCGCACGTCCCATCTCACGGTCACCCTCTATCCTTCTCTCACTAATGATTATGGACCGGATCAAGTTGTGGTGGCGTCTCCCACTTGCAACTCTGTGGAAATAAGTTTTATTCACATCTCTTTCATTCAACCATCTTTGCCTCAATCTTTGTTTCCACTCCGCCATACGTTTCTTATCTTCTAAAAGTATCTGCTTTTGTGCTGTGGAGAAGAGAGACGAATGAGATGTTCATTCCATAGAGCTAGGGTCTCTTATATAGAGAGAAAACCCTAGAGAGTACAAGGGTTACAGAACCTGAAGGATCACTGGGAGTTACGGAACTTGAAGGGTCACAGAGGGTTACAGAACCCGAAGGGTTACAAACATAAATGTAAATCTAATAACTCTAACACTCTCCCTCAAGCTGGAGCTGAGAAAGCTACAACTTGTAACAAAAAGAAAAAGTATACACCACATCTTCACACGATGCATCATAAGAACATATGTCCGCTACTGGTAGAAGACCTCACTCGAGGATGGGTTTGCGGCTTTCAGGTCATCGGAACGTATCTCTGTCATGCTTGTAGAGTCGCTGTAATATCAGGTCACCGGAACGTATCTCTGTCGTGCCTGCAGGTCACCGGAACATATCTCTGTCGTGCCTGGAGAATAATTGTTGTAGAAGAAGTTCAGCGCGGAGTAGTAGTTGGGTCGTAAAAGAAGAAGTATACGCCCTGACGAAGAAGTCGATGCTCGGTGAAGACTGATGGTCTGAGTAATAGTCTGGAGTGTCGGTCTGTCAGTCATGGTAGGGCAGTAGCCGTCTTGACGAATCATATCTGACTCCCCCTTTCTCCCATACTTGATAGAATAAAGAGTATGTAACATCAAGTTGGAAGAAACAAGTCGTAGTGAAGCAGTGGTTGTAGGACGGAGAGGAGGCTCCATGCAGTGCCAACGATGCAGGAGGTGCGGTTGGAGCTGCTAGAGTCTTGGGTGGCATTTTGGTGCCGTTGGAGGTGGAAGCTGGTGTTGCTAGGGACTCGGACTGCCTTGTGTGAGACCATCGAATCCATGAGCGACGCAGGAGGTCTAGCCCTCTCTCCTTGTTGGCGGAGAGAGGGCTGGTAGCGGCTGCGGATTTAGGGTATTAGACTTCGATCTAGGATCGTTGCTCTTATACCATATTGAGAAGAGGAACGAATGAGATGTTCATTCCATAGAGCTAGGGTCTCTTATACAGAGAAAAAACCCTAGAGAGTACAAGGGTTACAGAACCTGAAGGGTCACTGGGAGTTACGGAACTTGAAGGGTCACCGAGGGTTACGGAACCAGGAGGGTCACGGGAGGTTACGGAACCCGAAGGGTTACAAACATAAATGTAAATCTAATAACTCTAACATGTGCCACTGCCCTTTCTCTGAGCTCATCCAGAAGGAGTTTCCTGATGTCTTCTATCCCTTCTAGTCTGCTCATTTATGCTTCTGCCCAACCTGCTCTTCTTGCCTCTCTAACTTCCTTTTTGAAAGCGCAAAGTCTGATATGAAGTGAGATCAATTTCCGCAAAAGTTGTCTTGCCACCGAACCTTAAGACTTCGTAGTGGCCCAGTGACTTGCGACCATATCTCTGACGTTCTATTCATGTAACCAAGAGCGTTCAAATATGAAGAATCCTTGGGTAACCAACTCCTCCCCAGAGTCCTGGACAAGAGGTGTGTAATCTGATCGAGAACGGTGCCTAGCGGCCGAATCCGATAATGGGGTAAAGTTCCAGGAGCTCGATGGAAGCTAGGAAGTGATCTATCCTGGAATGGGACCCAGATCTTTTCTAGGTGTATCTAGTACCAATCACCTCCAGCTGAAGGTCATTCACCAGCTCAGAAATTCGAGAGAGCCTGGGTCGTGACCACCTCCTCAGTCCAAGGCGATCAGTAGAGAACAAAGTTACATTAAAATCCCCTCCCACAAGCCAAGCTACTGTAGGGAAACAAACTCTAGCCTCATGGATCTCAGCCCCTAGCTCAGGTCTGGCGCTTGGCAGGTTCGGGCCGTAAACACAAGAGAAGCAAATGTGTGCCAGATATCATGTTTTCCAATAGATCATGTCTACCCTTCACCTCTGGTA
This sequence comes from Ottelia alismoides, assembly GCA_037367405.1. Lineage (NCBI taxonomy): Eukaryota > Viridiplantae > Streptophyta > Magnoliopsida > Alismatales > Hydrocharitaceae > Ottelia > Ottelia alismoides. Next base: position 1,600,685 of record JAZKJV010000991.1, read on the forward strand.
TAAAAGTAAAAAAGGGATTCTTCCCGAGCTACGACAACCCCCATCACTTCCGATTGTGTCTATTTTTCTATACCCTGTCAGCAGTACATGACCCACAGAGTTCCGCAACAGGTTAGAGCACTTAGACAATTTAATTTCCTGCAGAAAAACTACATCATAGTTCCAATCAGACAAAATCACACCAATTGATCGACGCTTCTCCGGATCACCCAGTCCTCTTACATTACATGTCAGAACTTTCATTTAGGAACCGATTTTGAATCCTTCACATTAGCTATGTTGCCACTTGAGCTGCTAGCGCTTTGTGTTCCGAAACTACAAAGATGTCAGGGGGATGCTGGGATACACTTTTCCTGTTATGGTATCTTTTTGTTTTAGCACCCATTGTCTCTGTGGGCCACTAAAGCTGTGGAGGTGGAGGCTCCATCCAATACAATCTTAAGCCATTTCGGTAAACAAAACAGCTTGTTGTCCATATGTCCTCTCATTTTCAAAGGTATCCGCTGCCTTTAACTGTTCTTGCAGCCACAAACGTTCTTCTAGACCTGACGAAGCTCCTGGGGGATCATTGTTTGAGAAAGAGGAAAAAGAAGGCTTCTCATCCTACAGAGAGCTTCTGGGTGTCTTTATCCATGAGCTTAGCGATGAAAAAAGAACTAGGAGCTGCTGAGTGCTTCCAGGATCAATCCTGCGGTAAACTCTTCGACAAGAGTATGGTCCAAGGCGGCTGAAGAAAAGTGGGGTGGATGTTTCTCGGTCTGCTGCAAGCTACCAGTCTCCCATTCACTCTCGATACATTGCTTCACCGTGGAGCCAAGGGCGATGACCGCCAAAAGAGAGGGAGGTTTTTCGGCCTGCTTAGGGATTCCGGGTTCCCTCACAAACATGAGGTTCTCATGCACATGCACATCAACGGTGACTGCTAGAGGCAGCTGTCTAAGCTTCATTACCAGCTCGGAAACTCTTGGCTTCAAACTTTGAGCCATAGCTTTCGAAGTGGAATGATTCAGGATGAAGCTCGAGACCAAAGGACTTGGTTCTTCACCACTCAAAGCTGAGAATCAGATCTTGGTCTTTTTCAGAGTAAACAGAGCTAACCCGACTCCCCCGAGACCAGTTAAAGCTAGCGGGCTGATCAGATTACGCTTGTACTGTCGAGTGTCCACCACTGATCCGCTCGCTGGAGATTCGGCCCGATTACAAAGGTGATTAGGGTTGCTGCAGTCGCCTCCACCAATAAAGAAAGATCATCCAACGAAGGAAAGAGACCACCTCAACCGTGCTGTACCTCCGCAGAAGGAAATGATTGGCTATCCAACGGAGGCAAGAATTCGAAATTTTGAATCTTCTCATCCTCCGCAATAATGAGCTTCTCTGAGATCTGCGCGATTGACCGCGAGATCTCCATATTCGATCCCTGATTTTTCGGGAGCTCCTTCACATGCTCGATCTTCTCCGACACATCGTAGATCTTTGGTGACAAAAGATTTCAGCGGTTCACAAGCGGATGAACCTCCTTCACCGAGAATCGAAATTTTGCAGGACCAACCTCCAAACTACAAATCTTCTCAGAGGGTATCAAGCTACCTTCTCCAGCACCACAAGGGTGTCTTTGTCTTTTGTTCCAGTAAGGCTACCATCAACTAGAATCTTCTTCACACAGCCAAAGTCTCTCAGCTCAGCACCACGAGATTCCAGCGTGCACGAGAGGAAGGGAACTCCTTGAACTCGTAGCACACATGTACAAGCAGATTCCTGATTGATCGTCCGCTTGCCCCTCAAGTAAAAGGGTCTCCGTCTCTCGAACGGAGAGGCCCCTCACACCACAGGAACGGTCATCTAGCATAACCACTAACCGCTAAAGGATCCTCCAAGATTGTGCTGTAGAGCTTCCAAAACTGAGCCAACGTCTAAACCCCCCCTCGAACAGGAACCTATTGAAATCCTAGCAGGTTTCGGGGCGATGTATCTTCCGCCAGCAACTTCTGCGTATGATCTTCCGATGATCAGTGGAACATCTGTAGGATGTCGAGTAATGTACACATCCGGACGAGTAACAAGGGTCGGAGATTTGGTCACCAACTGGACAGGATAGGTCGCTTTATGATGATCCAAAGATCCACACCCAAAACAACATGGAGGTTGCGGGCTGAATGAAGCTTCGTAACCCGTGAGGCCACACCTCCAGCACCGTCGACCTTGCTTCCGGTGGCTGTCCCGACGCCATCCAGCCTCAGACCTCACAAAATTATCAGTGGCCCTCTTTTCTCCCCACAGAAACTCGGAGCCCTTCTCTCACCCCCTTTTCCAACTCCCTCTCCCCTTCTTGAACTTGCCAAGGAAACCCCTCCCTCTTCCTCTCGCTCTCCATTTTCTAGTCCCTATACTGAATTTTTATGTTTCCTTTAGCAGACCAAGAACCTCTAAACCTTTTTTAACGTTTGATTAAATATTTTATGGTTCATAGTGTCTGTACTACTAACGTTTGATTAAATATTTTTATGGGTATTCATCCATTATTTTCTTGGAAAAAATGACATCAAATTGTTCCGACCAGATTTCTCAGCAAACCTTAAAAAAGGATTTTTTTTCACTAAATTGCAAAATTCGAGGCACTGATGCGCTGATTCATAGTCTTATTCAAACTACCTCAAACAGTTATTTTAAGAAAGATGACTGCAATCTTCTTGAACCCCATTGCACATGAGATGGATACCTTTTTGCATTGATCTTTTGATTCTTTTCTTTCATAGTGTACCACGAAATCCTTTCACCCTCACAGGGATCTCTGTTTTTTTTTATCTATTTTCATGAGATGTATACCTAACACGAGATATCTTATCATTAACTTTTGCAAGTACTATCTCCAAGTCAAACAGTTTTGTTGCCGAACCTGCTCTCTAGCTTGAGGTTTCCCGTATAAGCTGGTCAATGATAGAATGCGTATCATCATTTCTTTCTCATGAGTAATGAGACAACCCTTCAAGACATGGTTATTACGTGTTCACTTGTATCGTTATCTCCTTGCATTAGGATAATCCTCATATATGGTTCCATCTTCTTTTCTGCTTATTGTCGGCCATGAACATTGAGTCTTTTTCGGCATTTCCCAAGGGCCTACACCGCCCTTGGTCACCACACTGATGTGTTCTGAGGAATGTCTATGCCATCTTGGTACCTCTGGTCATATCTTCAGGAAGGAAATTTTTTGGTTTAGTCTTCATCTTACACTTCCACTTGTTCTTCCAGTAGTATGTCTGATGGAGATTTGTATTTTGCCATTGCTCTTGCTTGCAGTAATTGAGAATATTGGCATTTTGATTTGGATCATTTTTAGGAGTATTGCATATTCTAATTTAGGGGTTTTAGGTGAATTTGGAGTCCTTCCATTATGTATTTTCTGCTTCAAAATGCCTGACCGACACTGGCAGCTTGCCCACCAATGTGAAACGCTTTGAGGCCGAGTTCATGTGCAAGATATTACTATCAAGGATAATCTTGTTTTGAAAATCCTGTTTTTTAGATAAATATTCCCTCATTACTGAAATGAGAACACATGATAAACCCCACCTCGTAAATAATGATACAAACTTGTATAGTACACTCCTTGTCCCTACAAGGGATGGCATAGTAGCTCATAGTATATTTCACCTATGTATTTCTTCTTTCAGGCATCTTCGGCAAATCTCTTCATGCCAGATCCCGAGGATGCCGTCGCTCATGGAGATTCTAGCCTTGCTGTTGATGATTTCTTGACAAAGGTACCCTGACGACTTCTTGTTCTTCTATTATATTTAGCCTACAAAATCTGCAGCAGCTGTGCTGATTATTACGAGGGCCTACTATCAAAGGCCAGGCTATTCATATATGGTTGGTCTTGCTGTACATGTAACCTTTATGGTGTAAACGACTGGGAAAGAATATTTAAGGAATGCATCTTCTCTTGTCCATGATCGATCTTCTGTCTCCAAGTCTGAAAATTTCCGAGTTCTTGTAAGAAATTCTGATACTTTTATTTTGGGTCTCTTGAAAGAAAAGTGATTTTGTGGAGGTCTGGCTATTTGCGACATCTGCTGGAGATTGGACCTGTATGTTCTCTCCGTCCACTTGCATGTAGAAAAATCATTCTTACTTTCGATTCCTGTCCTTGAAAGAAACCACTTTGCTATAATTTTCAGCAGTGATTTTATATTTGGATATTTCTCTAGAAACATTGGAGGCTTATGATTAAAGCAGAGTTTTATGGTCTTTTTTCTTGGTAGAACATGTGAAAGCTCATCAGAATATGAAATATGAGAAAAGGAAGGTAAAAGCAGTGCATAAGGCTATCAATGTATCAAATCCAAAAGCTTGGCTTCATTTTATGTTAAGCGTTAGATTTCATGGAAAGTGAATACAAATTTGTGGGGCTCAGTGTAGGTGGAAACAAGTACACGAAAAAGCAAGCAGCACACGTTTTACAAGGTTTACTTGCAACTGGGTTATATCCTTCATGGCGGCGGTGGATTTCTCTCTACACGGTGGATGAACTGAATGCTAACCTTCTGGGGGTTTTAGTATTTAGCAATTAATCACCTTAAAAACCATATATTCTAACGTAGGTTGAATGTTCAAATAGTAAAAAAAAATATTGCTATATTCTACGTTGGTTGAATTCTCATGTAATAGAAAAGCTATTGCTTGACTTCTCAATTTGTAACCACATAGAATTCCCAGACGGCAGAAAAAACACTGCTAGGTTGAATTCTCAAATAGCAGAAAAGCTACTGAAATACTTTATTGTGCGTAAGAGTCTTAGATAGCAAAAAACTACCGCTAAACCCCATGGGTTAAATTCTTAGATAGGCAAAGAACCATTGCAACACACCATGATTTGATTACTCAAATAGCATAATAACCACTATACCCCATCGTTGTCTTCTCCACCATGGGGCCACAATTGACAATTGACATTGAGGAAGTCCAAACTATGTTTAAGCTTGCTCACATGAATTCCATACCCTTCCAAGAATAAAGAGCCTTTAGCTTCCTACTGTGGATGACTACTGTCCTTTCTTTGACAACTTGTAGTTCTCCCCCTGAAGCATTGTAATCATACCCTTCAGAGTTCGATACTCCAAGAGATAATAGATTCTTCTTTAGACGGACCATGACAAACTTCTGAAAGGGTCCTCTCCATCCTATCATGCACATTTATTTTCACAGAATTGATGATGATTTTACATGGCATGTCATTCCCCATGGTGACATTTCCACCATTAATATCATTGTAGGTAGAGAACCAATCTTGATAAGGTGTCATGTGAAATGAACAACCAAAATAAATATCAACACATCCCTATAATATGTTTGAGCCATGATTGTGAGTACATAATCATCAACAGATTGATCTCCTGGCTAAACCATTGTGATAACTGTGGCCTTGATTTTCTTCTTTTAGAGCCCGTTTCATAGTTGTAGACATCTTCTGGATTGATCTTCTTCAGTTCAGCTTTAGACTAAATCCCCGTCTTCCAATATTTCTCCATAGACCATAGCTCTTCTCATGAGTTCTTACCAATCATACATCCTACGTGTCTCCATAGTTTGTAGAAGTCATGTGACGAAGCTCATGAATATGAAGACCCCATTGACCTTGTTCGAGGGTAATCTTTCACTGTCATCTATGAATGAGTGAACACAATTATCAAACATCAACACAATGAAATCAATAAAATCAAAGCAATATATTCATGCTTTATTTTAGCATCTATGTTTCTCAAATCTAAAACCAACGTGTCTAAATGATCTAGATGCTCTTAAAGAGGGGGTATCATCATGCTACAGAGCAGGAAGATATGATGCTTCAACACATTGTTGGTTAAAGACTTTGTCATATATAGTCTTTCCAACATCAACTACAGACTTGTGGCGGTCTACTAATCAATGACCTCTATGACTATCTCATCGATAAGATATAGGTTGATTGTTGAGTGCGCTTTTTCTCTTGCACTAACAATTTCGAGGGCTCAAGTGCCTTTACCCTATCTTTTTTCAATGGTATCCAAATGCCTTGCTGTGTGAGAAGGGCATAAATCTTGACTTTCCATAGCCTTTAACCATTTCAGTAAGTAATTCTCAATCTTAATGTTGCATGACATCATCTCCTCTATAATGTCTCGAGATCTGATCTATTTTCGGAGATTGCTGGCCCAAAAAACTTGATAGGCTTGGACCCAACTGGAGCCCTTGACTACAAGTTAAAAATGCTTAAAGCCTGGGTTGTCTATTAGTAGCCTCTCAATACTTATAAGCTACTACCACACTTGTGATAACTAGAAGTGGTATTATATTGGGGTGATACAATCACCCCCACTTATATTCGCAACATCCTCATTGCGCAGTAACCCTTGATTTATTCCAAGTAACAGTGGTGACTTTACCTGTTACATAGCCCTTGCCTCCGAAGTCTATGGTAAGGGTGGTTGCACCTCTTGGGTATCCCTTTTCACTATTATAGGGAATATGCTACGATATGATCTGTAACTTTCCGAGTCCTAGACATTTCTCTTACCGGAGATTGCTAGCCCACACAACTTGTTAGGCTTGGGCTCAACTGGAGTCCTTAACCACTACCCAAAATGTTTAAGCTCGTGTTGTTTAGTAGTAGCCCACTAGCCCTACTACTTATAAGATACTACCACACTTACGATTACTAGATGTGGTACTATGTTTGGGATGCTACATCCTCCTTGCTTTTGACAAAATTATTGGCATTGATATTCGTTTGTTCCACGTACAGGAAGAAGAAAAAATTAATGGATAAACAAGTAGGAAAACAACCACAAAACAAGATTCGCAAAGTTTAGTTGTAACTAGGCAATGTTCTGGGCAACGGTAGTGGACCATTCTTAGTATAGTGGAAGAATAAGTACATAGGATGATATAACACAGTAACTTTAAGGGGCTTATATAGTATCATGATACGAGATTTTTACAAAGTGTTAGTTCCAAGAAATTAACTATTAATGTAGCATGGAGAATTTCTGGCCTAGAATGAAAAATACGAGTGAATTGTGGATGTTTATTTTACCCTGACAAGCTCTAGGTCGAAGTCAAAAAGACAACTTCAATGTATAAAAAACTACTAAGGTGTATCGCAGCTAATTGACAACGTATCAGGTGTTGGAGTGCAAACATATTTTTCGACCTATTTATTTTTACGGCCTTTCTAGAATTTTTTTTAATTGTTAATTTTTATTTTCTTTTGGAAAAACATTTTTTATATTATTTCTATATTGTATTTTTAACTTATTGTCAAAATGGTTTTATATTTTAGAAAAGAATATTTGGTTTTGATGTTTTTAAGGTTTTAAATATAATAAAGTGATATTAAATAGATAAAAAATAAAGAAAAATATTTTGGATTGGGCTTTGAAATTGTGTTTTTGAAGTGGTCTTAGAGATTGTAGATATTAAGGGTATTTTATAAACATAGAAATTTTATAAACATAGAAACAAAGGGAAACCCATATAAGAAAATAGCTAAAGTATTGAAAGGAAGTTAATAAATATGATGCAGATGAAATATACCTATGGGTACTTTTAAATTGTAGAGGATCTTCTGGGTATTTTTTTAGTTTTTTATAGAAAATATTTTGGAATTTACAATTTGAAAATGATTTTTTGATAGACTTATGTACCTACTAGATACATACACTCCTTAAATAGTTTTTTTAGAAAATAAAAATGACAGATAATGAATTTTTGTATTTGATTTATAATAAATAGCTAACAATAATATTTTTCCAAGCAAAAATATGGTTAGTACCATGTATACAGAAATATAGAGTAAACGGGATTAGATACTATTTTTTATTTTGTAAATTTTAGTTTGTTATATATTTTTAGTGAAAACAAAATATATAAGAAAAATAGTAAAATGAAAATCAAGTAAAATTCTGTACTATGTACTTTGTATAAAATTGACTAGTTCTTATTATACTGTATAATAGGTTTCAAAATTGATTTTCCACGGTTGGACCCAGCTCAACCTTTGAGTACTTTAAGGATTTAGTGTGTTTTAAGACATGAACATTAAAGACAAGTTTGGTTGAATTGGATTCATATGCTCCATATAAAATCAGAAAAGCAAGAATATTAAGAATTATGGTTTTTAATTCGATGGACATCTGTGCATAGTGTTTTAATTTTGTGATATTCTTATATTTTGTGTGTTTTTATTGAATTAGTGCTAATCCAATGGGAGTTTTATAAAAATAGATATATCAGTTATGGCATGAATGGATTCTCCTATCAGATACTAGATCAATACTCTTATTAATCAAAATATGAAAGAATCTTTACATCAATTGAGATCTGAATGGATTCCATATTTAAGATTCAAATCATACCAATAAAGTTACTAAGCTAAAAAGGGACAAAGGGATAAACAATTTTATCCAAGTTGGGTGCATTGGGGGTGATAAAAAGGTACTAGTGGCTAGTGAAGACGTGAGTGAAGTAGCAATTCATGTGCAATTTTCAATTGATGAACAATATTATAAGATGTCATGGGATGGTATAAAGAAATGAAATGAAGTTTAGGAAAAATGAATAATCTCAAATGACTTCTTGGTCTTATATTATAATAGGTTACATATTGATGTTATATTACAATTTTTTATAAGTTTTTAAGAATTTAAAAGAAGCCACATATAGTTTGAAGTTCCCGAGATCCGAAGGCAAAGCTTCAATGGTGTTCTCCTGAAGGGGGATCCGATCCAGAAGGTCATCCCTCGAGGAAGAGGCAGCTGCTATAATCGCTACCCAACTCGAATCTCTTGATTTTCTATGCTTCTTCTTGAACCTGGAAGTGATGGTGGATGTTGGATGGAGTCTGGGAGGACGACGATGTTGAGGAGTCACAATGGGGATCAGTAATGTGTGAGATGTCCTTGTGTTTGTAATGGGGGAAGAAGACGAAGATGCGAGGTTCTAGGTAGATAATGGCAGAAGGAAAACAAGCTCCAGTTGTATTGTCCAGCTATAAGGGGGAAGAAGAGGAAGATGTGAGGTTCGAGGTAGATAATGGCAGAAGGAAAACAAGCTCTTGTTGTACTGTCCGGCTATAAGATGGTAGAGTTGGTAGAAGAAATGACGAGAGAGATAATGGTCTGTGAGTTGTCGAAGGTCGGGTATAGGTTTCAATCAACAAGAAGATGGGGATGTTGAGAAAGGTGATCTATAGACGAGAAAAAGGAAATAAAAACAAAAAAGAGAAAGAGATAAGAGAAGGATTAGAATAAATAGGTTGCATGTGAATGTAGTGGTCAGCAAAGCACCTCGATCATTGATCCACACCGTGGCACAAAAAACTAGGTCGTGAGCGAAAACATTGCTTCGAGACCCTATCATGACCTTGGATCATGCCCAATATAACTCTTCCTCGTAGCTCAATGAGATGAGATTAGAGTTGATGGGATTACTGATGAATCCACGATTCATCATCTTAATATCTTAATCTTAGCAAAATCCATGAGTAAATTTCCAAATAAATGTCCATCAAATCCATAAATTAACAAAATGACTATTGTAAATAAAATACACTAATTATTGTATATTGGATTGTATAAAATAAATTAACACTAAAAAGCCGCAAAAATAAAGGAGCTTTATACTTGTAAATAACCCAAAACTTCATATATTTTTAATAATTTCATTTCAACTCTTTTTTGGCTAATTCTTTCTCTAACTTGTTCATAATAATGTATATAAAAATACAAAAATACAAAACAAATTTTATCTCAAATAAATGCTCCTAGATCCCAAAGAGAAAAAGCCGTAAAGTCCAACTTCCAAGCTAAATTCCCGCTCCGTATGAACTCCAAATTCACCAAACTCACTTTTAAAGTTCAAGTTAGAAAATTATCTATCCAACGGAAGTGATTTCATTAAAATCGGAGCTCATTTGCAAAAGTTGGGTTTTGGGACCTAGATGTACATTGTATACCATGTATATATTCATTCTTTCTTTAATTTTTATTTATCTTTCTTAATTACTAAAAATACAAAAAAATCATACTTGTGTTGTATTTTAATTGTAGTATTTTATTGTATTTTTCCGTTGTAAATATCTCTTATAAAAAAGACAAAAAAATTACATATTAGAAAAGTAAAAAAATGTGTACATGGTGTTTCGTATTCACTTGTAAATTCACCATTATTTTTTCCTTCTTTATTTTGTTGTAATTAAAGTAGCCTACTTTATTTCATTTTATTTATTTAATTATTATACATTCTCTACAATATCCACCATTCTTATAGAATAAGGAGAGAGCTTGGAGTGTTTTGTTGGTGACAGCGGCGAAGCATCGTCCTCAAGCGACGACCTCCTTCAGGTGAGATCCGCGGAGCTCCGCTTCGCGTCACGAGTTCCCCGTCGAGCTCGTGGAGCTTCTCCGATTTTTATTTCGCCAATCGGATCGAGGCGACGACAGGAGTCCAGCGTAGCTGCTCCGCACATCCGGCGAACACCAGGTAAGTTATTTCTTCTCATTTCTCTACTTATTTTATTCTTATCTCATATTTTGTTTATTTAGTCTATCACAATCGTTTTTTTTATTCACCATATCACTCAATCTCCACCATCTCTCAGTTCCCCCTTTTATATGTACATACTTATTTTCTTTTTGAAAATATAAAAAAAATAAAAAAAATAAAACAAAAAAAAGAGGTTTCTGTTACAGCAAAATATAACAGCAGAAAAAAATTAAAAAAAAAAGAAAATTTAAAAAATTTTGCAGCAGCAGCCGCCCGCCCCTCCCCCTTCCTCCACGGGCGGCGCCGCTGCAGCCCCCCGCAGCTCTCCAGGCCGCCCACAGCCAGCTCCCTCAGCGCAGCTGCGGGCGCCGCCGCCCGCGCGCGCGCCCTCGCCGGCCGCCGCCTTTCCCCACTCCAGGTGCAGCCAGCGGCTCCGCCACCCGCGCCACCGTTCCCAGCCGCCCTCGCGGCACCACAGCTCCCCGCCGCCGCCAGAGCGCCGCCCGTGCCGCCGACAACCGCCCCTCCGCCGAGAGCTCCTCCGCCGCTTCTCGCCGGTGCCGCCCGCCACCGACCACCCATTTGGGTTCGACGCATCCCGCGCCTGTGCGGAGAAGAAGGTCCAAAAGAATTTTATTTTATTTTTTTATGTAAAAATTATATTTTTTTATTTATAGTTTCTATAATTACAAATAGGTCCCTGTAATTATTTTGTTCTGATTAAGTTAATTTCAGATTTGCACAAACATCCCTGTGTTTCCTTATTAATTTGGACATCCAACTTGCTTCATTTGATTCAAAGAAAAATACCTTTATGTTGAGCAACTAATTCTTTACATTGTGGGTATTTATTTGTATTTTTGTGATCTTTGGATAATTAATTAAAAATGTTCAACTGAAATTTTGCATAGTTTACCCATTCTGTGCCATTAAATTAATATCTCACACACGGTTGCTCTAAAAATTCCACAAAAATTATATGTGATGCTTTGATGAGTGCTTAGCTTACTGTCCAAATTTCAACCAAATTGGAGTTGTTCTGTGCCCGAAATAAATTGTAGAGTGTTTTTAGTAATCGATTTTTATTTAAATCCACAAATATCTTTTTTGTGAAATTTCAATTCTCCTGGATTGCACATAAAAATATCTATTTGAGATAATTTTATTTCTGACTAATTTGATAACGTGGATTTAATAGGAATTAATTACTCATTTCCACTCTGACTTCACTAAAAAATCCATAAAAAATTCATAATTTGTCAGAAAAATCCAAAAAAATTACTCTAGTCTCCTTGCATGATGTTTTAGTTCCAGTAATTTTTTCATAATTTTTGCTTACTGTTTGTGTGATAAATTGCGAAAAAATCCATAAAAAGTGTGCATTTTTAGTTATTGCATTTTAACCCCTAAAATTCCAAAAAAATGTGTTTTGTGTTCATCTCTGGATTAGGACTCTAGGAAAAATACGAATTGGCTAATTTGGACTAATTTGACATTAAAATTAATTTGGCCTTGTTGTATGTTTTCTTAGTGTTGTAATTCACCCGCTTTTTGTTTTTGGCATTCTACTTGCATAAAAAAAATCTAAAAAATACGCATTGGAAATCTAGACCTTTATTTTTGAATTAAAACCCAAGTTGTTCCTTTACCTCCCTGAGTTCGACCCCGGACTTGCCCGGGATATAAATTAAAGCCGAGACACTCTTCACGGAGATCTCCTCTCGGTTCTGACCGAATCGCTAAGTACACGTGCTACAACGTGACCGAATTAAACAACATATCTAGTGACTCGTCAGATGGCGCCGTTGCCGGGGAGGCAAACGGCTTAGGGACTAATTTAAAAATTTTGATTTAGTTTTCCATTTACTCGGGTAGTCTGACCCCCGAGCCACTTGTACTTATTCCATTTTTTTTTGCAATTATTTCTCTTTATATTTTTGTATATATCTTGTTGTTTATCTCTCTAATATAAATTTTATTTTCCTTGCGAGGGCCCGGTGGACTTGGAGTGCATCGGAGGTCGACGGACGCGAGGAGCGCCGACTGCTGAAGTGCGAGGATAAAGCAATTTATTTTTGAGAGAATTTTGTAAATTGTTGTAATTATTTAGGTAGCTTGCTCTTTATAGCGGCTCTTGTTTGAGAGCTCGTGCATGTAAAAAGACTTAGACATTATTTGTGGTGTGTCGAGCCTGTTTCACTCTCCGGCGAGGGTGGGGCTTGACTTAAGTAGCGAAATTAAGGATTAGGCACACGGTAGTTTAGAATCAAACTTGTTTGTGCCCATCGTAAATTAGGCCACACTTATCTTAGAAGATTCACATATCTTATAAGATTCATAATGAGACGCACATAGACACGTACTACTTAGCTCAAATTCAATCAATTCTTCCCCGCTAATAGTATATTGTTTAGGTGTGGTTTCCTCGATCTGCATGCATTTAGTGTAATATTTACAAATTCAGTTTTGCATAACGCATGAAGAGTGCTGGGATTCACTGTAAGTATAACTTCTTCTGAGCATGCATCATAGTTTCTCGTTTGCATTCTGATTTCCGATTCCCCTCTTGTTTTACAACTTAAGGTTAAAAGGAAATTGGGACTGAACGGTAGACGTGCTTGTGTGTTCACATAAAATTCAAGTGATAACCTAACTCTAAAATTGGGACTGAATTGAGCAGGTCGATTTAATTAATTGGAATAAAAAGAACCCTTGTTCTCGGGTGCATAAAGCCCTCATTGTTTGTTTTTATTGCAAGTGAGAGAGAGACGACCCTAGGATAGAGCCAAGTCTGGATTTCTTACTTACTACTGGTTCTTTATTTTTAGGCGATTAGCTACTTTTCAGTGAGGATTTACGGGTAGCCGGTAAACGGTCCGGACTTCCTTAGCAGAGTGGGAGGTTTAGAGGACGCATTAGTCCTCAAGGAACGGGTAGCCGTATTTGTACGGTCCGTACTTACTCCTATACTGGCTGAAAGTAGGTCAAACTAGTCGTAAGAACCGGGCCAGTCTGTAGGAAAATACGGGCACCTAACAGCTCGTTAATCTTTCCAAGATTGTATTCTCACCAACTAAAATTGACCAGATAAATCGGCCGAACTCTTACGGCCATCACGTGTTGAGTTGGTGAAATTGGGGGTTTGAATTGCGTTTGAATTGTGTGAGTTCACTCCGCACATTTACGTGCACCGTAGAACTAGCGCCTCATTGAACATCGTGTTCTAATCGGTTCTTTTGACATCGAAGATGACTGATTGGGGGGATATTTATTCGGACTTTGCGAATCTCTCATTGAACCCTTCGAAAAGTACGTCTTCAAAGGTCCAAGCGCAACTTGGACCAACCTGGACTCATGACCCTCTTGAGCCCAGGATCACTCACTCTCGGGATGGTTACCCTCAAACCATTCCATTTCTCTCTTCCCACCTCACCGAGGAAGACCATCGCCTTGGTGAGAATATCGTGATTCATAAATCCTCTTCTAATCAAGAAAACATTGCTGATTCAGGCCATATAGAAGACACGAGTAAAATGCCTCCAAAGAAGAAAGAAGAGGAAGAAGAGAACCATGAAGACCCGATGAGAAGTATACTAGCCCGATTGGCTGCATCTGAGCAGCAACAAGCATTACTGAGAGCTCAGTTGGGACAGTTAAATGTTGGGGTCCAACTACCAATGGATGCGGCATACAACCCCGGACAATATCAGATTCATAACTACTTGAGTCCGGCCGAACCCGAAGTTGATTTTGAATTGAAGCCGCATTTCCTGAACCTGCTGCCACATTTTGATGGGAATGCTTCTGAGGAGCCATATGCATTCCTAAGGGACTTTGAGCTCATCTGTGCTAACCTCAAAAATAACAATGTTAGCCAGGATTATATTAGGCTCAAAGCCCTTCCATTTGCCTTGGGTGGAAAAGCCGATTACTGGGTAAAGAATCTTGGAATCATCGTCACCACATATGCCCAGTTCAAGGACCTGTTTTTGAAGAAGTTCTACCCTTTGAGTAGAACTAACATGATGAGGACGCGCATTACGAGTTTTTCCCAATTACCCCATGAAGCTTTTTGTGATGCTTGGGAAAGATTCAAGGACATCCTGCAGAAGTGTCCCTGTCATGGACTAAATGATAACATCTTGGTCCAATCATTTTTCACTGGTCTTAACCCTGAGATGCAGGGTTTAGTGAGCGCTGCCTGTGGAGGCAGCTATACATCACGAGGAGCGGATACCGTCTGGAGGGTATTCGAGCAGATGGCTGAAACTAGCCGCTCACAGATGGCCAGCAGGGCCTATACACCATCCCCCAGTTCACTCTCACTTGGAGGGGAAAAATCAGCTGTAGTCGATCTCTCTCAGGACGTGATCCCTAGCATGGGACTTCTTGCTGACAAGCTTACTGTAGTGGAGAAGATCGACAGGAGGATTGATGAGTTAGACCGGAGCGTCTCCAAACTTCCAAAACAGATGGAGGAGTTGACTGAGAAGGTATCTAAGATAAGGATACCCACCGTGACTGCACCCTCTGCTCCCGTATACCGAGTTCACCATGTTCAGGAGCAGTTGGTGTCAGGGCAACCCCAGCCGTGGGAGCAGGACCAATCCTACACCCACTCTTTCCAGCAGCCACCTCCAGTAGCAGAGACAGTCCAGGAGGA
Organism: Ottelia alismoides; assembly: GCA_037367405.1. Classification (NCBI taxonomy): domain Eukaryota; kingdom Viridiplantae; phylum Streptophyta; class Magnoliopsida; order Alismatales; family Hydrocharitaceae; genus Ottelia; species Ottelia alismoides. The sequence goes on from JAZKJV010000991.1 coordinate 1,615,869, forward strand.
GCCTCCACCAGTTTGGGAGGTGAATGGGATATGGTATACTCAGGACCCTGCCAGGCAGGGAAGTACGGGAGACCGACAGACCTATCAGCGTCCCCCGACCTTTCATAACACCGCATTCACCTCCGCACCACCTCCTTCACAGCAGAGCCCTGGATTCCATCCACCCCAGCAGCAGAGGCAGCAGTACCAGCAGTATGGCCGACAGGGCCATTACCAGACGGGCCAGCAGGGCCCGCCACCCCAGCAGCAGCAGCAGAGGCAGTACACTGGCCAGCAGGGCCAGTCTTCCCGTTCTTCTTCCCAATCTTATCCACTTCCTTCATCGTCTAGTCCCGTGGATATTCAGCAGCAGATACTCGACGAGCTACGTTCCTACAGGAACGAGGTTCAGGACTTACGGGTGGATGTCAACCGCCTATCCAGATGGCGAGACGAGCAGACTGCACCCTCTACCTCGATCCCAGCCCAAGTTCAGGCTAACCCCAATAGCCTGAACCGTTCTAGTTCTCAGCAGCACTTTGGTCAGGTATACTATTCAGCATCTCCTAAATCTGAACATGAGATTCTTTTGTGTGACGAGGCTAACCACATGTCACTCAGGAGCGGAAGGACCGTGGTCGTACCTGACCGGGCGAGGGACACGAGGAGGGGCATCTCTGGAGCTCTACCTGAGGAGTCTTCAGAGGACGAGGAGGAGAGGCATCATATTTCAGAGCCCCATCAGCACCATTCGAGGATTTCTACTCAGGGAGCCGAGAGGAGGAGGAGAGTACGTATGCAGCATCGTCAGCATGGATATTCTTCTGAGTCTACGGAGGACCTTGCATCTCCGGTTGTGGCGGATACCATTCCAGCTTCTATTCCACAACCTTTAGTAGATAGTTTTGATTTCGAGTCCATGTTGCATCAAAAAGATTCTTTTATGAAGAACTCTGTTTCCGTTAATGCAAAGAATGACCTTTCAGTTCATGATTCAGATTCTTCATCCTCTGTTTCCTTAGCTTCAATCCCTTTCCCCCGTGCTCTTACGGCAGGAAAGCGCATCAAAAAGATTCAGAAAGATGACCCCGATATGGCACGGTTTTGTAAAGAAAACATCACAGTTAAGGTGCCATTTGATGAATATGTGGCTAACCATCCTGCCTTCCAAAAATACCTTAAGGTGAGATGCACACCTAGAAGGGTTAGCAGGAAGAAAGATAACCGAAATATAAAGACACATGTCTTATCAGTAGCCACAACCTATTGTCTCAAGAATCAGACTTTGCCAAAGAAAAAGAAAGACATGGGTGCTCACTATGTGGAGAGTCGTATTGACGACATTGCGTTTGCACGCACACTCTTAGATAACGGTTCTTCGATCAACTTACTTCCCTTAGCCTTATATCAGAAATTGGAGTTGGGACCACTTTGCAAATCTAGAGCTTTACTCCAATTCGCAGATCGTTCAATGAAGAGACCTAAGGGAGAAGTGAAGAACGTCGTTATCTCGATTGAGGGGCAGAACTATCAGGTGGACTTCACAGTCTTGGACATGGAGACCCCCAATCATTGGAGAGAATCTCAGATCATTCTCGGGCGACCCTTCCTTAGGACCGCAGGCGCAACTTTCGATTATGGTACGGGAATGATGAAGTTCCGTTCTCCAGGCGGAGAGGTGAACCTTGAGATGAAGCAAACCAAGTGTCAGCGACCCGATTCAGAGAGTAGCACAGAGTACTCATCTTCAGAGGCAGACTGCAGTTTGATTAGCACAGTTGGGATTTGGGGACAGATTCCTTCAGGACAGAGCGAGACCCTTTCATCTGGAGAGGATATAGTGCATGACGCAGTTTGCCAGGTGTTGTCTGATCTTGCTAGAGATGCATCAACCTATTCTCATGATGACTTAGAGATCCATCCGGATCTGTCAGTTCCATCCTCTTCGGAACAATCATGGGACATAGATGATGAGTCGGACGTGGCTTTTGCCGATTGTTTGGATACTTTTGACGATCCGACTCTTGATACTTCTGATTTGGTGGCGAGTACTACTCAGCTTAGCCCACCTTCATGCAGCATGGAACCAGATTCAGATTCAGTTCAGCCAGATCTGCTTGATGATACCACATTGCCAGAACTGAAATCACTACCTCCTACACTCAAGTATGCCTTTCTTGCGGGACCCAAAGAAAGATATCCTGTCATCATTAGCTCAGACTTGACTTTAGAGCAGGAGTCTAGGTTGTTAGAAGTCTTAGAGAGGAACCGCAAAGCAATAGGCTGGACAGTGTCGGATCTCGTGGGCATCAACCCCGCTCTCTGCTCGCACCACATTTTTACTGAGGATAACGTGAGACCTTCCCGTGAGTTTCAGAGGAGACTTAACCCCAATTTACGGGAAGTGGTGAAGAATGAAATTGAGAAATGGTGCAAAGCAGGGTTTATAACTTTATATACCCTATTTCTGACTCCAAGTGGGTGGCCCCACTTCATGTTGTCCCGAAGAAGTCGGGAATTCAGATGGTCACCAACGAGGAGGGGGTAGAGATCGCGACACGAGTACCCACATCGTGGCGTGTCTGTGTTGACTACAGACGCTTGAATGCTGCGACCAAGAAAGATCACTTTCCCTTGCCTTTTATTGATCAGATCTTGGAGAGACTCGTAGGGAAAGAGTTCTTCTGTTTTCTTGACGGGTACTCAGGCTACAACCAGGTGGCCATAGCCCCTGAGGACCAGGAAAAGACCACATTCACATGTCCATTCGGCACTTATGCTTTCAGGCGCATGCCATTCGGGCTCTGCAATGCCCCGGGCACATTTCAGCGGTGCATGATAGCCATATTTACCGAGATGGTGGGAGATTTCCTGGAAGTGTTCATGGATGACTTCTCGGTCCATGGTGATTCTTTTGATACATGTTTAGAGCACTTGGACCGAGTCCTCACGAGGTGTAGAGAGGTGAATCTGGTACTCTCCTGGGAGAAGAGTCACTTTATGGTGACAGAGGGTATCGTGTTGGGGCATGTCATCTCCAAAAGGGGAATGGAGGTTGACCCTGCCAAGGTGGAGGTGATCAAGAAACTCGATCCACCTACCAACGTGAAGTCAGTGCGGTCATTCTTAGGGCATGTTGGATTCTATAGGAGATTCATTCAGGATTTTTCAAAGATCGCCCGCCCACTGACTGAGCTCTTAGGGAAAGACATAGAGTTCATTGTAGATCACAGGTGTCTGGAGGCCTTTGAGCTCTTGAAAAGGAAGATTTGTACCTCGCCTATTCTACAAGCTCCTGACTGGTCTCTCCCCTTTGAGATCATGACTGACGCTTCAGATTTCGCTATAGGAGCTGTGTTAGTACAACGGCGAGAGGGGATTCCGTTTGCGATTCACTATGCGAGCAAAGTTTTAGATCCTACACAGAAAAATTATACAGTGACTGAAAAGGAAATGCTCGCAGTAGTATGGGCCCTCGAGAAGTTCAGATCATATATTTTGGGCTCTAAGGTGACAATATATACTGATCATACAGCCATTCGATACTTAATGGAAAAGAAGGACGCGAAGGCACGTCTTCTTAGGTGGATTTTACTCCTCCAGGAATTTGATTTGGAGATAAAAGATAAACCTGGAGTGAAGAATGTTGTGGCTGATCACCTTTCTCGGATTGAACTTAAGGATTCTCCTGATCATGAGCGGATTAGAGAGACCTTCCCAGATGAGTCAATTTGTGCTATTGACTCACTCCCGTGGTATGCCAACATGGTGAACTATCTTGTCTCCAAGCAGGTTCCCCATGGTTGGACTAGGAGCAGCATTGATCGACTGAAGTCGGATTCGAGGAGATACCACTGGGACGATCCTTTCCTTTTCTTCGAAGGACCGGATTGTATTTGGAGAAGGTGTATTCCTCAGGAGGAATACCATAGTGTCCTCACATATTGTCATTCACTTGAGGCTGGAGGACACCATTCGGGAAAGAGAACCGCTCACAAAGTACTTCAATGTGGATTGTATTGGCCGACCTTGTTTAGAGATGCCATTGATTTTGTACGATCGTGCCCGATTTGTCAAAGGATGGGAGGGACAGTTGGACAGAGAGATGAGATGCCCATGCAACCGATGATTATTTGTGATGTTTTTGATGCATGGGGCATAGATTTTATGGGTCCCTTTCCCAACAGCCATGGACATGAGTATATTTTGTTGGCGGTTGATTATTTATCTAGGTGGGTGGAGGCTATCCCAACCCGAACCGCAGACAGCAAGACTGTCTGTAAGTTTGTGAAAGACCATATTATTGCTAGGTTCGGGGTGCCAAAAGTTTTGATATCTGATGGGGGTAGCCATTTTGTGAACCGAGATATGAGATCTTTAGCTAAGGACTATGGATTTGATCACAGAGTTACTAGTCCTTACCACCCACAGTCCAACGGCATGGCAGAGGTTTCGAACAGAGAGGTGAAGAGTATTTTGCAGAAATTGGTTCGTCCCGATAGGAAGAATTGGTCTCAGCTTTTGGACCAAGTTCTGTGGGCCTATAGGACAGCCTACAAGACACCATTGGGTACTTCACCATTTAGAATGATCTATGGCAAGCCATGCCATTTTCCCGCAGAATTGATTCATAAATCCGAATGGGAAATTAAGAAGATTAATTGGAGTTGTCACCTAGGAAAACTTTGCCGAGACTTGAACTTGAACGAGCTCGTGGAAATCCGAAACAGGGCATATGACAACAGTTTGATTTATAAGGACAAAGTAAAGAGATGGCATGATCAGCACATTAGGTGCAAAGACTTTGTCCCTGGACAAAAGGTATGGTTGTTCAATGCCAGGTTGAAGATGTTCCATGGGAAGCTCAAATCTAAATGGACGGGTCCCTTTGTGGTTAAGAAAGTGCACGAGAATGGAAGTGTAGAGATAGCTGATCTCACAGATGGTGCACAATCTCATGTGGTGAATGGACAACTGTTGAAGCATTTTGTTGATTCCAAAGAGCAGTTAGTCCAAGTCGAGGTCATCAACTTCATACAGAGTGAGCACAGAGCAGATACATCTTATTACTCTTCATGAAGATGCAGCATCAAGATTAAACATCTTAGAAGATTCAATCACTCTTGTGCATATTCTCTCTTCTTTGTATATTCTCGAGATCACGTCGGTTCTCACACTTACTCTTGTCCTATACTTAGGCTGACCAAAGCCTAAGTATAGGGGGGACCGATGCCCGCCATGTGTATTTACTCATCATTTCTCCTCTTGACCTCGTCCGTCCCATTTTTGCTCTTCTTCTACACTTAGGCTGTCCAGAGCCTAAGTATAGGGGGGGCGGATCGACTTCTATACTTTCTATTATTTTAGCTTTCCTACGCTTAGTACGAGCTATGTCTTTTTGTCACCTAGTGCCATGAGGACATAGCACAAGCTAAGTATAGGAGGTCGTGTATATATTACATATATACTTTACCCATACCTCGTACTTTCACGTATTTTTTTATATATATTATACAATAATTATGGGGTGGGTAAAAAAAACAAAAAACAAAAAAAAAACAAAAAACATTCATAAAAAACTAAAAAAAACTAAAAAAAACAAAACAAAACAACAGTAAAAAAAAACTTTTTTTCCTAAAAAAAACTCTTTTTCTTTATTTGCTTAAAAAACTTTTCAAAAAAAAAGTCTTTTCTTATTTACCTATCTTTTTCAAAAAAAAATTCTTTGCCTTTGTTTGTCAAAAAAAACTTTTTCCAAAACTTAAAAAAAAACAAAAAAACAACAAAAAACATTCATAAAAAAAACTAAAAAAAAACTAAAAAAAAACTAACTAATAAGTTGGTTTAATCCCTGACACAATTCACTTTCACATCAGACTAGTGATGTTCAAGAACACCTGGTTTACGAGCTCTTGAGATTTTGAGTTAACCAGCCTTAGTCATTAGGGTCCTTGACTTAATTATTCACATTTCCCTATTTTGAAAGATTTGTGTGCTATATTGCATGCTTAGTCTCTACCTTAAGAATATGATCAGCACCTCACATACACGACTGCAGTTATGATGAGATGAGTTGAAATTTCACTTGAGGAACTGGGTTGAGGGATTTGAGTTTGGACTTGATTTAATGATGCTCGAGGATGGGATAAAATCAATGAAGGCTTCATGAAACCTGAGTGTCAGCATCTTTAGCCAGTATGAGAACATGGTTCTTATACTATCTCTTGATATTTACCTATGTGCCAGGGTGTGATAAAATAAAAAAAATGTTGATCAGTGTGCGCCAACTCTTGGTAAAAGCAGTGGAGCTAGCCACAAATACTACAAAGCAATGAAATGTCAAAGAAAAGCTCTCATTCCACAAAGTCAATTATCAAAAGAGCTTCCACCAAAGGCGAGCGCTCCCAACCATTTCAAAGTGTCCACTTGGACCACCGCTATTAGGACCAGGAGTCGGGCTTGCACCAAAAAAGGGCTCTGCATCGTAAATGCTACAAGTCTGGGTGTAGAAGGTACGATAGGTACTCAAAAAAGGCACACCCCGGTGTACTCCCAGGAAAACAAGTGCAGACGGCTCCAACTTCTCTTGACGGACGCACTGATCAACACCAAAAAAAAATTGCGTTGCGTAATAAGGCACTTGAGAGGATCCTTGTTCCAATGAGAGGGAGAGAAGAAATGACACAATCCTATGCCCTCCATCAACTGGCCTGCCATCTACACTTTCAAGTCTGACAACTAAAGAGACGGTGGATTGGATGCAAGAAATGATTTATTCCCTAGTGTTGAGGATTGGGTCCATAGGAGAGTCTCTTGGACTGGAACCTTGGGTGACATTGTGACTCTACTCTTGTAACTGCAGTCAACACTTAAAATCATATCCCTTATATATACGTATACAAAGAGAGTCTGATGATTAGGGAAATTGGGTACCTTTTGACTAGAGCTTGGTTCAGCTTAGAATTTTAGGATCTCTAAAATCGAGAGTTCTTGAACGGATCAAGTCTTGTATTCACATGCACAGTCAAGGATTAACCCAACTTATTCATTCTTTATTTGCTCGAGGACTAGCAAAGTTTAAGTATAGGGGGGTGATGCGATTCATCATCTTAATATCTTAATCTTAGCAAAATCCATGAGTAAATTTCCAAATAAATGTCCATCAAATCCATAAATTAACAAAATGACTCTTGTAAATAAAATACACTAATTATTGTATATTGGATTGTATAAAATAAATTAACACTAAAAAGCTGCAAAAATAAAGGAGCTTTATACTTGTAAATAACCCAAAACTTCATATATTTTTAATAATTTCATTTCAACTCCTTTTTGGCTAATTCTTTCTCTAACTTGTTCATAATAATGTATATAAAAATACAAAAATACAAAACAAATTTTATCTCAAATAAATGCTCCTAGATCCCAAAGAGAAAAAGCCGTAAAGTCCAACTTCCAAGCTAAATTCCCGCTCCGTATGAACTCCAAATTCACCAAACTCACTTTTAAAGTTCAAGTTAGAAAATTATCTATCCAACGGAAGTGATTTCATTAAAATCGGAGCTCATTTGCAAAAGTTGGGTTTTGGGACCTAGATGTACATTGTATACCATGTATATATTCATTCTTTCTTTAATTTTTATTTATCTTTCTTAATTACTAAAAATACAAAAAAATCATACTTGTGTTGTATTTTAATTGTAGTATTTTATTGTATTTTTCTGTTGTAAATATCTCTTATAAAAAAGACAAAAAAAAATACATATTAGAAAAGTAAAAAAATGTGTACATGGTGTTTCGTATTCACTTGTAAATTCACCATTATTTTTTCCTTCTTTATTTTGTTGTAATTAAAGTAGCCTACTTTATTTCATTTTATTTATTTAATTATTATACATTCTCTACAATATCCACCATTCTTATAGAATAAGGAGAGAGCTTGGAGTGTTTTGTTGGTGACAGCGGCGAAGCATCGTCCTCAAGCGACGACCTCCTTCAGGTGAGATCCGCGGAGCTCCGCTTCACGTCACGAGTTCCCCGTCGAGCTCGTGGAGCTTCTCCGATTTTTATTTCGCCAATCGGATCGAGGCGACGACAGGAGTCCAGCGTAGCTGCTCCGCACATCCGGCGAACACCAGGTAAGTTATTTCTTCTCATTTCTCTACTTATTTTATTCTTATCTCATATTTTGTTTATTTAGTCTATCGCAATCGTTTTTTTTATTCACCATATCACTCAATCTCCACCATCTCTCAGTTCCCCCTTTTATATGTACATACTTATTTTCTTTTTGAAAATATAAAAAAAATAAAAAAAATAAAACAAAAAAAGAGGTTTCTATTACAGCAAAATATAACAGCAGAAAAAAAATTAAAAAAAAAAGAAAATTAAAAAAATTTTGCAGCAGCAGCCGCCCGCCCCTCCCCCTTCCTCCACGGGCGGCGCCGCCGCAGCCCCCCGCAGCTCTCCAGGCCGCCCACAGCCAGCTCCCTCAGCGCAGCCGCGGGCGCCGCCGCCCACGCGCGCGCCCTCGCCGGCCGCCACCTTTCCCCACTCCAGGTGCAGCCAGCGGCTCCGCCACCCGCGCCACCGTTCCCAGCCGCCCTCGCGGCACCACAGCTCCCCGCCGCCGCCAGAGCGCCGCCCGTGCCGCCGACAACCGCCCCTCCGCCGAGAGCTCCTCCGCCGCTTCTCGCCGGTGCCGCCCGCCACCGACCACCCATTTGGGTTCGACGCATCCCGCGCCTGTGCGGAGAAGAAGGTCCAAAAGAATTTTATTTTATTTTTTTATGTAAAAATTATATATTTTTTATTTATAGTTTCTATAATTACAAATAGGTCCCTGTAATTATTTTGTTCTGATTAAGTTAATTTCAGATTTGCACAAACATCCCTGTGTTTCCTTATTAATTTGGACATCCAACTTGCTTCATTTGATTCAAAGAAAAATACCTTTATGTTGAGCAACTAATTCTTTACATTGTGGGTATTTATTTGTATTTTTGTGACCTTTGGATAATTAATTAAAAATGTTCAACTGAAATTTTGCATAGTTTACCAATTCTGTGCCATTAAATTAATATCTCACACACGGTTGCTCTAAAAATTCCACAAAAATTATATGTGATGCTTTGATGAGTGCTTAGCTTACTATCCAAATTTCAACCAAATTGGAGTTGTCTTGTGCCCGAAATAAATTGTAGAGTGTTTTTAGTAATCGATTTTTATTTAAATCCACAAATATCTTTTTTGTGAAATTTCAATTCTCCTGGATTGCACATAAAAATATCTATTTGAGATAATTTGATTTCTGACTAATTTGATAACGTGGATTTAATAGGAATTAATTACTCATTTCCACTCTGACTTCACTAAAAAATCCATAAAAAATTCATAATTTGTCAGAAAAATCCAAAAAAATTACTTTAGTCTCCTTGCATGATGTTTTAGTTCCAGTAATTTTTTCATAATTTTTGCTTACTGTTTGTGTGATAAATTGCGAAAAAACCCATAAAAAGTGTGCATTTTTAGTTATTGCATTTTAACCCCTAAAATTCCAAAAAAATGTGTTTTGTGTTCATCTCTGGATTAGGACTCTAGGAAAAATACGAATTGGCTAATTTGGACTAATTTGACATTAAAATTAATTTGGCCTTGTTGTATGTTTTCTTAGTGTTGTAATTCACCCGCTTTTTGTTTTTGGCATTCTACTTGCATAAAAAAAATCTAAAAAATACGCATTGGAAATCTAGACCTTTATTTTTGAATTAAAACCCAAGTTGTTCCTTTACCTCCCTGAGTTCGACCCCGGACTTGCCCGGGATATAAATTAAAGCCGAGACACTCTTCACGGAGATCTCCTCTCGGTTCTGACCGAATCGCTAAGTACACGTGCTACAACGTGACCGAATTAAACAACATATCTAGCGACACGTCAATTACCTCCCTCATAATGGATGATTAGGAACGAGGATGAGATTAGGTTTTATGATGGATTGTCGTTAAGTGAGATGGTGGTCGTGGTGAGTAAGAGAGCTTGATGGAGAGGGCTGATGTTTGGTCAAACTATGTGATCGATCGACGTGGGTTGGCAAGGTGTGGAGGACATGGATATGTGAATGGGTTTGTGGGTCTAACCGTCAGGCGAGGTGGATGAGAGAAAGGGAATATGAGGGGATGCAGTTTACTTGATGTCATATGGTCCTTTCTACATGGAAAGACATGAATTGGATTGTGAAATGAGATTGCTCGTTAACTAGGAGGTCAACAAGGAGGGAGTGAGAGTTGAAAGGGAAAGCGATTGCAAGCCACGTAGCCGATTTGATTGTCAAAGTAGACCAAAAATAAAGAAGATACGAAAGGAAAAATAGAGGAAATAAGAGAAAAACCTATATCACGAAATGGTAAAAATGAAAGTTGTATATCTCATTGCTATCTACAACATTAACTAAGGCCTCCAGATGGAAATAAGAAAGATGTAAAAGATACAAAGTTTTAGTGTATTTTATAGGTATAATACAATAGTTTTTCTATTTTGTAATTTTTCCTTTGCTTTTTACTTAAAGTATACACAAAATAAAATTAAATAAAATAATAAAATTATATTTATACATTAATCTATTTTTTAGATTTTTAATAACTAAAAGAGTAAATTACACAAAAGTCCCTGAACTTTATAATCGAATGCAATGTAGTCCTCAAACTTTTAAAAGTCACAATGTAGTACCTCATTTTTAAAATGGTTTCTATTGAGATATTAGTTATCATTTATTGCTTTTATTTTTATATTTATGTCTGCTCTATGTAATTTGTCCAACATGTTTCACCTCTATATAAGAGAACCCTATGGCCTTATTAATAAACAATTCATTATTTTCTCTCCCCATGGTGTCAAAGCGATGATCCTAGAACTGAGTTCTCATATATAAGATAACATGTGTGTAGCCCCCACCCACCACCCTTCTCATCATCATGCGTGTCGTCGACCACCTAAGGCCCTTTCATGTGCCATCACCGTTCGCACTTCCCCAGGGCCCCTTGTGCGCTCATGCAACCCACCCAAGGGCTTTCATGTGTTGCACAACCCTATTCGGGGTAGCTGCATAGCAGGAGGGTCCACCTGAACCCCTGCATGATGTCATTGGGCTACCACAGGACCATCCTAGCCCGATGTGACATCGTTGAGTAGGCAGTTGGTACTCTGCCAACACTGCCAGCCATCTAGGGCCCGCCACAGTCCCTCCGCCAGTCCCCGTGGGCACTTCTCCTTTTTGTCACCACCCAGCAGTCCAGAACGGTCAGATTTTGATCAGAAAAGGCAATTTCATACTAATAAATCACATTTTCTGACCCTAGAACGAATCGAGGATTGACGAGGATCGTTGTATGATTCTATACAAACAACCAATCCTCTACATGATCGTGTAGACTCATTCAGATGGGTATACTACCCTAGTCTAGTTATGTTTCAGTCTCCTTCTCATCATTTCAGTGAACTAGGGTGACATCTTCTCTTCATCTGGTGACTTCAAGGGCCATACTCCCATCGTGAAGATGGATGGGAACAACTATGAGTTGTGGTCCATGTAGTTTTTAACCCTTATGTTGTGAAATAACAAGGAGTGCATTTTGACGTAGCCATAGCCAAGAGATAAGAATGGGGAGAATTCTTCTTAGAAGCCAGATGATGCGTATGCACGTGTTTGTCTCTCTGAGACTCTTACTACAGAGATCGCCATTGACATTGTGAACTAGCCCACCACCAAAGCGATGTGTGATATTCTAGCATCCGCGTATGTCCAAGCGAAGAACGAGTCCAAGATTCTTAAGCTACTATTCGATAATGACATGACCAAGCAATATAGTCGTCCTTTGCATACAGTCTACTCTTTGCTTCGTAGCATGTTTGAGAAGATTCACATCTTCGTGCCTGTTACCACATCTATTGATCAACAGATGGCATATAGGAACACCACAATGGTTGGAGTTTTCTTGGCAGCTTTAGATCTGGAATACGAGGCAACATGCACACATTATCTTAAAGGCACAACCATACCTCCAATGGAGGAGGGCTATAGTTGTGTCAGCAAGCGATTTATCCCATCACTTATCACCACACAGACCTCCTTAGAGATGGATGCATCTTGTGACAGGGGAGGTTCTACACAGTTCAGAGGGTGTGGTCCCCATGGTAGAGGAGGTGGACGTCAGTGTGGCCCCTATACCTATTGTCGTCATCCAGATCATTCTGAGGATACATGCTATCAGAGGCATGGAATCCCACATCTGCTCGTATGATCAAGCAGATTGGGCCTCCTGATAGAGTTGTGCTCCTCACTCTTTCTAGGGTGATGTGGTCATCACCGCTCGCTACTGTTGGACATGCGAGCCCATGGTGAGCCATTATGCAATAAATGTTATTGCAAATATCATTCCCTGATCTGAAATGAAGAATAAATAATTTACATAATAGGTCCCTTAGTACAATTAGGCCGTTATGTACCATGGCCATCTTAATAATCATACAGCTATTGATTCAATAATTGAATCATAGAGGCTGGTGCTTGGATGAATATCTAAAGGGTTAGATTGAGGACTCATCAAGTACCGTAAAATGATTATTAAGAGATGATCTCCAACCTGAGTAGGAGATGGCAATCCTTTCTCACATAGGCTGATATCTGACCGACCTCTTGATGCAGGTCCTCTGCATGGGAATAGGGATTCAGATGTGTCAGATTAGTTAGGTCAAAGAGTTGACTTAACGAGATCGAGATAACCAAAGTCCTATATCTTATGCTGTCACGATACATGCACACATCCTCTGACCGAAGATAGATGTGTTACTATATGTCTGAGTATGTACATTTGGCAGACCAATAGGTCGATGACCTAACCAAGGTCTATACACCAGCGCGCTGGTATACATATAAGGGCATATGAGTAATACGATCTCTCAAAGGGATCATACAGGTTCATTACTAAACCAGAAGACATGAGCTCACTAATGAGATATTGGGAAGAATCAAATTCTGTACACACAGTCGTCTCGCTTTAGGAAGCTTGACTGAATTTGTAGGTTTGATACATACTTTTGGAAAGTATATGATCAAGACCTAGGTATGATATATTCTTTTGAAAAGTATATGATCGATACCAACTCCCAATGATCAAAATTAGAAACTTACTGATAAAACCCTGAAGTAGACAGTATGAAGTTGATCTAATACTTCGATTTTATTCTGGGTCTTCCAGTATGCAGGATGTACAGGTATTAGGAATACCTGAGGGTGATGTGATCATAAACGATTGTATAACCATGATGCTTGCATTCCTAGGGAGTGATGAAACGAGCCTGGATTTTAGTGGCTCCTCTCAGTAGAGAAGTAATCTGGTCTTGGTCCAAATGTTGGACATTGATCTGAATGTGATTCAAATGCAATGAGAAGATTAGATTTGCGGTCTTGATTTAATCAAGCATCTATGGGAGGCCCGAAATCTGGATTTGGGATGTGATCTCAATATCCAAGTCACTATACGTAGAACAATACAATCACCCTGTCCTTATCTCCAAGTATCCGTGGAGAAAGCGCATTATCCTTGAAAGAGTTCATGGATAATTTTATTGTTGATATATGTATCCAAGCATCGAGAAAATTGATAATTAAATGTGATTTAATTATAATAGATAATATGAATTTGAGTCATATTATAAGGAGAGTTATCTGAGATAATTAAATGAGATTTAATTATCAAAGATATGAATAATGTGAATGTGATTCATGTTATTTGGGCACATGAGAAAAGAGATCCAAGGTGATTAAATATGATTTAATTATCATGGATATGAATAATGTGGATAGCACTATCCATATTAATCATATATATTATAAATGTAATTTATAATATATTAGAGAGAGCATATTATGATTTATATTTGTTGATTAATTGTTAATGTGAATTGGATTTACATTGAACAATTAATTGAAAATATAATTACATTTAGTTTTGGGTTTTGAATGAGATTCACATAATTTCAATGGCATGGTTGATATTTTCCACAAGATAATTTGGAATTATTTTTGGTGAAAATATTATCGACAAGAGATCATGATATAATCATGAGATAATGAGATCTCATGAGATAAAGAGATATAATGAGATATTGAGATCTCATGAGATGATGGTAGCCGTCTTCTTATTTTAGGGGATTGGTTTAGTCTTCTCATTATCCTATCTCTAGTCAAAAGTGATTTAATTTTAGATTAATTATATTGATTTATCAATGATAATTAATTTGAATTAAATCACTTGTTGTGTTTTACCAACAACAATCCTAGCCATTGAAAGGAACATAATCAATCTCATCCGTTGATTGGGTGTTGTCCATGGATTGGGATCCATGGACTCCCAAAACCCTATATAAGAAGAGGCACCCCGTGCTCTTCTTGACACTTGAATTCAATGAATGCTCTCTCTCTCTTTTCTCTCTACACGCCCACTCTCTCTATCTCTCATGTGGTCGTCCACCATGGATGCCCTGGAGAGATCCTATATCGTCGTAGCGTCGTCGTTATGCTGCCCGATCGTTTTTTCATGGATCTCCGTCTACTTCGGTGTGCCTTGCTCGTGAAGAAGACATCGTACTCATTTGTCTAGATCAGGAGATCCGTGGCTTAGATCATCAACATGGATTGCGAGGAGTACGCGATTCATCCATGCGCTCGCAAGCATCTCCTCTGTCGGATCGGACTTGAGACAGGAGGTCTCTTTGTTTAGAGACTCGATCGCAACCACGCTTCAAGAGGTAATCCTATTACGTGTTTGTGGTTTATACGAAATGATCCGAGAAGTGTTCTTGGATCATGTGATTTCGTCACATAAAAATTTTTAATTTCCGCTGCATCGAGCAACTAGTGCAACTAGTCGCTCCCGATTGCATTCGATGCGATCATCACGCTTCCATGATGCGCTGGAGATTTTTCCCGTATCCTTCAAGTGGTATCAGAGCTAGGTTGTCGAAGGTTTTGGATGAGATCCATGAACCTACGAAAATTTGGGCTCGTTTGGGTTCGTGAAAATTTTAGCATTTCAATTTTCGCAGCTCTGTCTTGTGATAAAATTTCATCCCTGTTTAAAATATTTAAACACGAAATTTTAAATAGGATAATGTTCCCCATTAATTAAGGAAACAGTAGGATTTGAGTTTGCGTAATTTGGATTCTGTTCGCTCAAGATATGATCGTTTTATTGATTATATGTCCGCTGTTTTGGGGATGGCGATTAGAGATGTAAATAAGATGGTAATTACGGTTTTAAAGCACCTGAAAATGCGTGTTTATCACATGATTTCATTTTTAAATCAAGTTATCAATCTCTGGAAATTGATTTTGCTTAATTTAGATTTAAAATGAATGAGATATGTTATTTTTAGTTAGTGAGGGTCACTGCTGGAAATTACATCATTATCCGAAACCTTGTGATTGTCGTTTAAGAAAAAATGTGAAATTAATAGTTAATTTCCTGGAATAATTGTGGATAATATTTGAGAAATATTAGAACAATATTTATTCCCTTAAATGTTATTGACTCAACTAACGAATGATTAGATTAGATCTAAATCACCAATTGGTTGCTTGATACACATTTCAACAAATATTGTTTTCATAAAAACTCTAATTTATCCTACAATAGTTGTAGGATAACTTTTACATGCAAAACCTTGTTGCTTGAATAGGATTGGGGATTTGTTGCAAATCTCCTTATAATATTATCAGAATGGTTTTGATGAATATTATATGATATAATTTCGGTTGAAAGACCGATGATCATCTCAAGTACAAAGTGATTGACTCAGCATTGCTTTTTCTCGAGGCGGATATGGTGTCTGATCGGGGATCGTTGGGGTAGCGGGTCACACCGGTTGCGGTCCGTCCCACTCCTGCCAGTACTGGTCATGACAGCGGGTAGGGAACGAATGATGCCTAAGAGATCATGATGTATTTTCTAATTATTATAATTCGAAATAATACGTATTTGAGATAATACCATAATTCAAGTAACAATTAAGAATGTTTGTTGGATATTAATTGGATCATTAATTTAATATGATTAGATTAGTTGGAATCCAATTAAAATTAAGACATTCTATTATTAATAGAGTTGTTATTTCCCTTGGAAGAATTAATTATAATGAATATGATTCATAATGATTAATTAGAATTTAAATATGATATGGAGGATCACATAAGTGACATCCATGATCTCCCGTCAAGGCAAAGGGTTCCGTCGCCAGATATTTTATGTAAGGAGACGCATGCCCAAAGTGACAGCTCCTGCATACAATCCATTTGGATCTGGCTCTTCGCTTCTCGAAAGAGTAAGGTTGTATAAGTAGTGACCCCAATATCAGGTCCTCATATTATTGGGGCGATATTGGATTGCGTATAGTGAGTATTAGGCCTGTTGACAGTTGGTTCAATTAATGACGGGTCAACATCACCTTAGGGGTGGTGGGCCCATGTGTTAAAGATCGAATTGGGAGATGCAAGTTGGACTTGCAAGGCGGAATGTGTTCCCGCTTCTTTTTATCCAAGTTATAGGTTCTAATATTATTGGGATATAACAAAGATAAGGAAGGAGATCCCAGATCTTGCTTGAGATATAATGGTAAGTATATCTGTTACATTGAAAGTGATTAAGGGAATGAACTTTCATTGTTGACAAGGCAAGACAACTTTGATATAAAAATTCCTAAATCAAAGTAAAAATATGTATATATATATATGAATATATACACTTATGCAAATTTCTTATTTCAGATAATCCTTCATAAAACCCACTCAATGTTATACTCAATAATAACCAGTAAAATATCATGGATTGGACTCATAATCCAGATATTGTACTTGCAGTTGGACACATAATGTATGTGGTTGCAATGTGCAAGTTTCCTCAACATAATGAGGAATGACAATTAAATAAGACAATAAGACATCACCTTAGGGTTTGTATGTCTCTATAGTCTTGATTAATCATCGAATGTACTTTGGAAGTGACATGTCGATGATGATCGTTATTGTCAATTAATCCTTATAAAATTTAAGAAGATGTTTAAGGCATGCATATGTGCTCTTGACATTTTATCATGAATGGCATGGTTCACTGCATCATGCAGAACGGTAGCTCTATAAGAGATGATATATTCAAAATATTTGAATACCTACTTGAATCAATGTTTTAAGAGTCTAGATGGATGTAGACATGATGAGTGTCATCATTCTACTGTCTATACTCTAATCATTCATGAAGCTTCATAATATTCATATTGTATGAATTTAATGAAGCATGTATAAATGTTGAAATGCTCTTACATTGAATTCTTTTGAATTTAACATAAGAGATCCTTAGTCTTACACAATGGTTGTTTATAGATGAAGGGAGCGCAGTGGAAGCATGGGTCGGACCCAAGTAAGAAGGAAAGTCAAAGAGTTGACCTACTTCTGTGACTTCCATATGACATCCAAAGAGTTGGATGCATGCCAATACTGCAATAAGTTGGTGTGTTGATAGTATGACTATCAAGTCTGTCTAAAATCCTTAGAGAAGGACTCGGATAGAGCACCAGAATAATCTATATTTAATCATTGAAATTGACTTTCTTATAAGATAAGATTAAAGTCTCATAATTGTATCTCATTCTTCTAATGACACTTGCAATTGTTGCATATGTTTTAGAAGACCAGAAAATTTGTTAAGGTTTATAGTTATCCACATAGATATTGATGCAATTGTTGCAACAATCTCTATTGGATAAATGGACTTAATATTTTCAGTGGGAGAGCCCTTTTGTCTTAGAGAATGTCTCTATGACCTAGATATAAGAATACACTCATAGTTTATTTCTAAATGTTGGAAATAAACATAAATTCTGGAATAAACCTATCATAAAGAGTTATGATGGATATATTTCAAATAGTAATCTGGCATCTAGTGGACTCTACTAAATTAGAAATTTAATGAATGGTTCATTAAGATTTCTAATACTGAAAGTTAAACCTTATAAGATTAATAGAAGGATAAAGATCATTTGACAATGATTTGGCATCAAGTTTTGGACATATGTTTGTTGATGAGGTCAATGGACGAGTAAGATATGAAACTTTAGAATGTCTACATACTTGTGAATATAGTATTCAAAGCAAAATGTCCAATACACCCTTCTTTGGGAATGGTGTTAGATGTCGAGGTATTCAAGATCTCATACATATTGATCTATGTGGATCATCTATATCATAATAAACATTATGGATATGTGATATCTATTGATGAGTATGTATGATATGAGATTTCTTCTCTTCACCTAAGAAACCTTTGAAATGTTCAAAAATTTCATAATTTTGATTTGGAACCAAAGTCTGAAGAAAGATGAAATGAATTTGATCTAACCTAGATAGCTTGTACATGTTAGATAAATTCAAAAAATGCCTTATAAAGATATGAATATCATTTCTATCTCAATCCTCCTAATACACCTAAACTCAATAGACTTGTAGGGAGATACAATTGGATCATGTGTGACATGATTTGATCAATGATAAATTTTAGCATAATTTCCTCTTAGTTTCCTGGTATATATGTAGTAGAGACTAGATTATATATCCTTAATAAAATTCCATGCAAGTAAGCTGGAATCGAGCACTAGAGAGTGCTACTTCATTAGGAAAATAAAGGATGGTATTGGATACCTACTTTATAACCTTGAGATTCTTAAAAGTCTCATCTCTGAGAATGTGATTCTTAGAGGATGACTCTCTTGAGAATCAAGATGAAAATGAAGTAAAGGAACTCATTTAGTCTTGAGATGATAATGAGGCTCCAAACGGAAACTAAAAGGATAATTAAAGATGAAACATTAATACCTCTTCAAATGAGTTTGAGGATGTATTCCATGTGTCAGTTAAGTCTGACAATGATCGGACTTCATGTGATGAAGCTCCTGAGGATCATGACATGGAAAGATGGATGTTAGCAATAAAAGTCTAAGGTAGACTTCATATACAAGTGTTGTATATAGAGCCTCGAGGATCCACCTATAAGGGTAAAACCTATAAGGTATAAATGGATCTTAAAGAGAAAGGGAACCTGATGAAAAGGTAGAGACCTTCGAAGCACGGCTCGTAGCCATGAGCTACACACCGGAAGAGAAGATATTGCTTGCGATGAGACTTGCTCTTCAGTAACCATGCTACCCATCAGAATATTGCTAACTGTAGCTACACTACTTGGCTTCGACATCTTCGAGATGAAAGTCAAGATTGTGTTCCTCTATGAATGCCTCTCTAAGGATATTCACATGAAGTAGCCCCAGGGCTTCATTGTTGAGGAAAGCAAAGTATGCAAGCTAAAGAAATCCATCTATGGACTCAAATAAGATTCTTGTAGTTGGAACATAAGATTTGATGAAATTATAAATGTTATGATTTCAGATAGAATCTTGATGAACCATGTAAAGCTTAGTGGGAGTGTCATTGTGTTCATTGTGCTAAATGTAGATAATATCCTAATCATTTGGAATGATATAAGGATGATAATTAGTGTTTTATACACTAGCTATTCCATATATTGAATATGATTTCAAGGATACCTCTTAGATATTAGTTTTGAAGTTGTTCAGAAGCAAAGAGAAGAGGATATTGGAACTGTCACATTTGTATTACACCTTGGACGTATTCCAATTTTGGAAATTCCAAAAAAGGATTCCTTCCCTTAAGATATGGTACTGACCTATCTAAAGGGATAGCATCTCAAAGAGTTGAGGAAGTAAATGCTAGAACTGCTTGCACTTGTGCATCATTTACAAGAAGCTAAGTGTATGCTAGATGTGTACAAAAGCTAGACATCTGCCATGCAATGGGAGTAGTAAAGTGTTGCTAATCCTACTATGGAGAGAAAACACTTGATTGCAGTAATAACAAAATCTTCATAGATGACAAGACATTAGAGATAGTGACCTCCAAGTCTTATCTTCAAGAAATTAAGACTTTATAGATAGTGATCTAAAAGGTCTTAACTTTAGATACCTCTGGAGATAGAGATCTCCAGGAATAAGGGTATTCTGATAAGGATTATGGAAATACTGGTTATAATAATTATTAAGCAATAGTGTCAAGGATACTATAACTACTTTGACTAGATTGAGTATTGGTTGCATAAGATGCAACATTCGCATTAAATGCGAGCACTGTTACTAGGGATATGCAAGTGTCGTAAAAGGACTTGGCATAGTCTCACGGGAACAGAGTGATTGATCAGCTTACCTAGCTATTTTCTAAATAGCCTATGATTGTCACGTGAGTGTGGGTTTAAATGATTAGCCCATTAATGGCTCTTTGGACTAGTAGGAGATTGTTGGACATGTGAGCCCACGGCGAGCCATTATGCAATAAATGTTATTGCAAATATCATTCCCTGATCTGAAATGAAGAATAAATAATTTGCATAATAGGTCCCTTAGTACAATTAGGAATACTTCGGGTTTATTATGGGTCTTCCAGTATGCAGGATGTACAGGTATTAGGAATATCTGAGGGTGGTGTGATCATAAACGATTGTATAACCATGACGCTTCCATTCCTAGGGAGTGATGAAACGGGTCTGGATTTTAGTGACTCCTCTCAGTAGAGAAGTAATCTGGTCTTGGTCCAAATGTTGGACATTGATCTGAATCTGATTCAGATGCAATGAGAAGGTTAGATTTGCGGTTTTGATTTGATCAAGCATCTATGGGAGGTCCGAGATCTGGATTTGGGATGTGATCTCAATATCCAAGTCACTATACGTGGAACAATACAATCGCCATGTCCTTATCTCCAAGTATCCGCGGAGAAAGCGCATTATCCTTGAAAGAGTTCATGGATAATTTCATTGTTGATATATGTATCCAAGCATCGAGAAAGTTTATAATTAAATGTGATTTAATTATCATGGATAATATGAATTTGATTCATATTATAAGGAGAGTTATCTGAGATAATTAAATGAGATTTAATTATCAAAGATATGAATAATGTGAATGTGATTCATGTTATTTGGGCACATGAGAATAGAGATCCAAGATGATTAAATATGATTTAATTATCATTGATATGAATAATGTGGATAGCACTATCCATATTAATCATATATATTATAAATGTGATTTATAATATATTAGAGAGAGCATATTGCGATTTATATTTGTTGATTAATTGTTAATATGAATTGGATTTACATTGAACAATTAATTGAAAATATAATTACATTTAGTTTTGGGTTGTGAATGAGATTCACATAATTTCAATGGCATGGTTGATATTTTCCATAAGATAATTTGGAATTATTTTTTGGTGAAAATATTATCGACAAGAGATTATGATATAATCATGAGATAATGAGATCTCATGAGATATTGAGATCTCATGAGATGATGGTAGCCGCCCCCTTATTTTAGGAGATTGGTTTAGTCTTCTTATTATCCTATCTCTAGTCAAAAGTGATTTAATTTGAGATTAATTATATTGATTTATCAATGATAATTAATTTGAATTAAATCACTTGTTGTTGTGTTTTACCAACAATAATCCTAGCCATTAAAAGGAACATAATCAATCTCATCCGTTGATTGTGTGTTGTCCATGGATTGGGATCCATGGACTCCCAAAACCCTATATAAGAAGAGGCACCCCTTGCTCTTCTTGACACTCGAAATCAATGAATGCTCTCTCTCTTTTCTCTCTACACGCCCACTCTCTCTATTTCTCATGTGGCCGTCCACCATGGATGCCCTAGAGAGATCCTTGATCGTCGCAGCATCGTCGTTATGTTGCCCGATCGTTTGCTCGTGGATCTCCGTCTACTTCGGCGTGCCTTGCTCGTGAAGAAGACATCATATCTCATTTGTCGAGATCAGGAGATCCGTGGCTTGGATCATCAACATGGATTGCGAGGAGCACGCGATTCATCCCCGCGCTCGCAAGCGTCTCCTCCATCTGATCGGACTTGAGACAGGAGGTCTCTTTGTTTAGAGACTCGATCGCAACCACGCTTCAAGAGGTAGTCCTATTACTAATTTGTGTTTTAGACGAAACGATCCGAGAAGTGTTCATGGATCATGTGGTTTCGTCACATAAAATTTTTTAATTTCCGCTGCATCGAGCAACTAGTGCGACTAGTCGCTTCTGATCGCATTCGATGCGATCATCACGCTTTCGTGATGTGCTTGAGGATTTTTCCCGTATCCTTCAACTACTTGGTGAATTGCATGACATCTTTAGTCTTAGGAGAAAATGTTCCTTTCTCGATTGTGTTTCTTGAGACAAACTTGTTCTCCCTTACACCCCATGTTTTTGGCTCTGTTTCCTTTGTTCTCCATCTGACACATGATCGTGACAAGATCTCTCCTAGAGCTATCAGTATGTCTTTGTAGGCTACTCTCATACCCAGAAGGGGTACCATTGCTTTGATCCGATTTGACGGAAGATATTAACCGTCCTAGGGGACAAGAGGTGGAATCTTGATCTACTTATTAGAGTACTGTGTTAATGTTAATTTCACTTTCTTGGAGTCTATTATGTATTTCTCTCCTACAAGTGACAGGTTGCTCCTTCTGACTTTGTAGATGAGGTATATGTACTTCCTCCTCCTATGACTACAACACCTTTATAACCTCCACCGCCACCACCTCTAGTACCTACACCTGCTTCTATTCCTACCACTACACCACCACTTAGTATGTTGGCTCATTTGTTACCATATTTTTTATGTCTGTGGGCCTCACAAAGTTCCCCTTCTCATGGGCCTTCCCCATCATCTAGCACGCGTGAGGTATGTACTGAGCACATTGTTTCTACTAATGGTATTAGAGATTTTTCCATGCAATAGGATTCTTTACAGGATGAGCATGTGCCATCTCAAGAAGGTGGTTTGCAAGTTGAGGAGGAGGCAAGTGATCTTGATGTTCCTATTGCTTTACAGAAGCAGAGATGCACTTGTGCTACATATCCTCTTGTAGTCTGAGTTTCCTTAGGAAGACACTTAGATAATTTTAGGATATTTGTCGTGGGACTATCAGCCATGGGGATATCACAGAAAATCAAGAGGTGGTATAGGGCAGTCAGTGGCATCTTGCCATGGAGGAGGAGATGGTCATATTACAATCATGTGGCACATGGAGTATTTTTACAACCCCTACATGAGCGTCTGTTATGGGATGCAAGTGAGTGTTCATGGTGAAGAATGGAGCAGATGGTTGCATGGATCGTTACAAGGTGAGGCTTATGGCTCATGGGTTCACCCAGACATATGAGGTGGACTATCATGATTTTTCTCTCCAGCGGTTCTGCATTCTACACTACATATTCTTCTCTCTATTGCAGTGACACATGACTGGCCCCTATATCAGTTGATGTGAATAATATGTTTCTCTATGTTGACCTACAGGGGGAGGCCTACATGTAGCAACCACCTGGGTTCACTATTGATTGGGAGTGTCATAAGGTTAGCAAACTTCACAAGGTGATCTATGGTCTTAAGTAGAGTCTAAGGCATGGTTCTAGAAGCTCTTGGATTTGATAGAGCACCAGAGGTTCATGAGATCGATTATAGATCATTCATTAATTGTTTAGTGGTCTCAAAGAGTTACAATTGACATACTAGTTTATGTTGATGATATCCATTGTTACAAAGGATGATGTGCATGGCATCCAAGTTGCTAAGGTTTCCTTGGTCAATATTTTGTAACCAAGGACATTGGCAGTCTATGTTACTTCCTTGGACTGGAATTCGCTAGGAACTGAGGTCCTGTGATGACCTAGAGGAAGTATGTTATAGATTTTCTCTCTGAGATAGGTGTGGAAGATTTCAAGCCTGCTACTACTCTGATGGACCTGAATATGAAGGTGTATGATCCTATAAGTGACCATCACCAGGACAGATATATCATTTGTAGTGAGCAGAGTGAGTCAGTTCATGGAGCATCCTAGATCAGTCCATATGATTATGAGGTGTCGACAAACCTCACGTGGCATTCTTCTTCTATTTAGAATAGGCACATCCCTTCCTGTTATAGCTTGCGCAGATGCAGATTGTGTGGGGGTGCCCCAAGGACAGGAAGTCCATCTCTGGCTTTGTAGTGTTCACAGGAAGTTCCTTGGTGTCATGGAAGAGCAAGAAGCAGATGGTGGTCGCTTGATCCAGTGCAGAATCAGAGTACAGAGCCATGATATATGAGAGTACAGAGATGGTGTAGGTTATATGTTCTTACTGACCTAGTAGTTGAGGTCCCTCTTCTCATGCACCTCCAATGCAACAGCTAGGTTGCTCTCTTTGTTGCCAACAACCCAACATTCCATGAGAGGATCAAGCATATCGATGTAGACTGTCACTACACTCGAGACATGATTCAGAAGGGTTTCATCTCCACCACTCCTGTTAGCTATGGAGATCAGACAACAGATGTGTTCACCAAGGCCCCAGCCAGATGGCCATTCTAGAGATGTTATTCCAAGCTGAGCATAATTGATATTTATGCTCCAGCTTGAGTGGGAGTGTTGAGATATTAGTTATCACTTATTTATTTTATGTATTTTCTTTTCTTTCTGTCTACTTTATGCAATTTTCTCAACATGTTTCTCCTATATATAAGACAATCCTAGTGCCTCATGAATAAGAATTCATTATTTTCTCTCCATGATTTCAATGTGAAACTTCAGTTGTCTTTCTGTTAATTAAACCGTTAGTTGGATATTTTGGACCATAATGCCCTTCATCCTCCTTTTCCACCTCACATTAGGCTCATTAACACCCACATCCACCCAGATCCCAACCCAGACACCTGCATCACCACACGTGCACTCCTCTCATGATCCACCTTTGGCCCCCGTCACACGTAGGTGCCCACCAACCCAACCACCTCCACCACCACCATCACCACTCCACATGTAGTTCTCACCTCAGTGGAGCTCTATTACTCAAAAGGATCAACAAGTCTCTTGAGATTTTTTATGGTGATCAGAGCACCACCAAGAGGATACTTCAGAGCATAGGGTGCCTCGTCTTGGATTTAACTAGTCCTACATGTCAAAACATAAGGAGAAGGAGTTAGAGATTGATCCTTGCTCGAGTGCGGGCGCATGATTTATTGTGGGGCGTGAATGGGTTTAAATATGACAGACATGTTTCGAGGTTCTTGATTAAGAAGGACAAGGAGAGGTGATTAGGTAGGCTTGAGGTGTCAAAAAGTTTGGCTGATAATTATTTAGTATGCAGCGAGTATTGGGGACAAGGGATTTGGTGGTTGTGGTGTTGGGTTTCTTGTGTAGGTGGTGGAGGTTGGATTTCGTCTAGATCTCACCTACAATGTCAAGAAGAATCTCATCACTGTCCTCGACTTCCTTGGCAATCTCAAAGTCTGTCGCCCCCTGATAACCGTCCCGCACCCTATGTTAATTCGGTCAAGTTAATGTCCAAATTAATTTAATATGTCTTTGTTGCAGTCGGATACGAGAGGGCTAATCAAAAACCACTTTAATTATATTCGATGTCAATTTCAAGCGGTGATTTTTTTTACTTGGTAGTGTTCAAGGTCGAACTCAGGGAGGCATCTGTCTCCTTAGGTAAATTTTAGCAAAGATCGAGTGTTGGATTTTCGGGGAATTATTATTTTTTGTTCTTTTTCAATTTCTATGCAGGACACATGCAATCAGCAAGCCAATTTGATGTTAATTCAATTAAGGTATCAAATGGAGTCCAAAAATTCTGAAAATTGACCAGATGATTAATTATGATAAAAATGAACTATCCTAATTTTTTTGGAATTTTTAGACACTAAATGAATTTACTGTGAATCAAACATGCAGACAGGCTGATTTTCACTAATTAATTTTTAATAAATAACAAATCACATTTTTTCATGAGATAAAATTACTCTAGATAGTTCTAATGATAAGGAATCCAGGAAAATTGACAAATCTTAATTTCAATGTGAAATGAATTTATTAAAATTAAAATATGAAAATCACTAAACAATTTATTCAGGCCTCGATATGCGTACAAATGACATGAAATTTTTATGCAATGTTAAGTTCACTATCCTAGAGCTACTACGAATTTTTGAAGATTTTTGGAGCAACAGAAAATTAATTAGAAATTAAAAGGTGTCACTGGGCAAAGTATTACACAAATCAACCAATTAATTTATTTAAAAATCAACTGTAATTACAAAAATATGACATGTGGCACAATAGATAGAGGACAAGTTTCTCAACAAAATGCAACTTTTGGAATTTAAAAATGATGTAAAATGCAACTAGGGATGCATGCAAACACAGGGGTGTATATGCAATACAGGAAAATAAAATTACATAAAGCAAATATGCTGACAGGGACTTAAGTGCAATTACCTATAATGCTGGGGACTAGAGTGCAAATTCTCCACACGGCACGTGCTCCTCACGTGGGGCTGCTTCACAGGGGCCTTGTTGCAATTATGAAAAGTCTCGAGGGCCTCTGTGTAAAATTCCCAGGCCACACATGCTCCTCACGTGGGCGGCCTAGGCTCGGATGGCTGCGGAGGCTCGGGGCTCGGCTCGGGTGCTTCTGGAGGTCTGGAGTGAGGCTCGGCTAGCCTCGAGTGGTCCGAGCCTAGGTTCGGGGCAGAGGCTCGGACCTCGTCTGCGTGGCACAATGACAACCGTTGGATCAAGATCAATCACACGGTTATCGATGGCAGGTGCATGGCGTGATGAAGACCCTTGGATCAAGATCGATCCAAGGGGTGGCGGTGCAGACGCGTGGCGGGATCTCGGGCCGTTCGATCTAGGCGAAGATCAACAGTCGTTGTGGCTCCAACTGATGTCGACGTGGAAGCTCAACACCCGTTAGATCAAAGCTGATCCAACGGAGGTCGATGGAGGCTGAAGATGATGACGTGGCGTTCTCCTGAGCGTGGGATCAATGACGATCCTACGGTCGTCTGTAGCTTTGGTGGGCTGGCGACGTGGCTGACTGCGAACCGTTCGATCGAGATAATCGAACGGCCATAGGGCCGTCGGAGGTTGCTGGCGACGAAGCTCGAAGACGACTCCGGCGAAGCTCTGATCAGTGACAAAAGAAGTACCTGCAAGGGTCAGAGGAGTAGCCGAAGCTCGGGCGTGCACTCGTGGAGGTGGGAGGATGGTTGACGAGGCCTAAGGCGGAGGGAGGTGATCTGGCGACGGTGCTCCGGCCAAGTGGCAGAGCTGGAGATCGATGGATGGTGATATGCGTCGTCGGCGGGCGTGAAGGTGACCGCGAAGATGAGAGCTCCGAGGCGGAGCTTGGCGGAGTGAAATAGAGGCGAGAAGGTGACAGTGGGCGGCGAATAAAAAGCGAGAAAAACGGAGCAAAAATGAGATGAAGATCGAGAAGGGATGGAGGCGTTCACCTGGGGTTTGGAGATCGAGTTTGGGTTCCAGGTCTTCGCTCGAAGGGGCGGTGGGTCCCTGAGCTCAAGCAGCGGCTCGGCGGTGGAGCGTTGCGACTCGGCGGTGGCCGAGGATCTCGCCGGAGAAGATGGTCATCTTCGCTCGAGGATACTTGCGATTCCTGTCACCAATTGGAAGCTCCGAGCTCGGACTATCTCTCACGGAGGGCGGATGGGTGCGACGATGGCCGGAGGGCGAGCATTTATAGGTCGAAGGTCTCGGCCAGGCTAATGATGGAGCGGGGTTTAAGGAGTTCGTGGGAAGTCGCTCGAGGTCGACGGGGGTAATGGAGTAGCTGGCGAGGATAAGGGATGAGTGGGGGTCATCGTGGAGGTTGTGGTGCTCGTCGACGGTGGAAGAAGCGCGGCTGAAAATAGGAAGGCGGTGCCCCTCCCGCAAGGTGGAGAACATGGGAGAGAGGGGCGCCTGGAGGTGGAAGACAAAGTGTCCACCGTTGGATCTTGTGATCCAACGGTGGTGATCGAAGCGGGATGGAGAGGCTGGATGAAGATCTGGACGTGACGATCTGAGGGTTATAGCATGGCCACGTGTCATGATAAGGGCTCGGCGCGAATGGACGGCTAAGATGGGCATCGGGTGTTTTAATCAGGTGGCTGGAAGATGATCATGAGAACGACGACGGAGATGGAAACTTCGGGATGTGATCGAAGGGCGCAGCGAGTGACACCCGTTCGCGCTGAGGAAGAGGCGCGAACGGGCGCTTGAGATGAAGCGGGGGCTTGATTAGACGGTTGAGGGAGAAGGGTGTACGTGGAAGCAGCTAGGCTGTTGGATCTGGAAGATCATCCAACGGCTGAGAGATGCGGCGGTCTGGGCAAGGGGAGCGGGCCGCGTGGCGCAACCAGAGGGCACCACGTGGCCTGCTATGGTTGGCTGAACAAAGAAATAAGGTTAGAGAGAAGAGGGGGCCGACTTTAGAAAAACTCAAAACATGAAAGTTGTAGATCTCGATGAGATCTACAAGTTTCATGTTGACCAAAGACGGAGATGAGATCAAATATGATACATAAATACAATAATACAAATATACATACATGTAGTATACAACGAGGCCCAAAAAACCAACTTTCTCATACGAGCTCCAAATTGGATGAAATTAGTCTCATTTTAAAGGTCTTTTAATGTGTATTATTCTAAGAGTGAGTAGACCTATTTTGGAGTTTGTATGAGGGATCTATGTGTATTTTATGGTCCAGGGGTTCTAGGGCTTTATTGGCTAATTTACAAGGGGGATTTCTGGTTTTTCTTCCCTATATTATTAACTAAGGAGCACATATTATAAGGAAGAGGTTATTTTGATAAGTGGATATTTTACAAGGGATTTTAGCTTTCTTATTTAGATGCAAATGGACTGCTAAAATGCATGTATTATGTATGCATGCATGAATGCTATTTATGCATTATAAAGGGAAATATGCCTCTATTTACTCGGGAACAAGGCTCTATTTTTAACTTTTAGAGTGATGAATCACAGATTCATCACCCCCTCCTCCATCTATACCTCTAGTCACTCCACTCCAACGTCGTCGATCTCGCCCCCATCGTCTCCTACCTCCAAGGACTCGACGTAAAGCCCGCCGACATTCCCTGTAACCTTTAACATTACCTTGATGTCCTCATCTTTAAACTTGAGGGTACCATAGGCACATTCATTGCCTACTTCATCGCCTTTGGTGTCACCTGCACGTAAATTGGCTCCATCATTACGTGATACCCAGAAATCCTTGGTATGCAAGTTTGTCAGGTTATCAATCCTTTTATCAAGTACCTTGAGTGCCTCGGCATGCAAAAGCCTGTCGGTTTGGATCCACGAGAAAAGGGGACGTCCATTGTGGAAGCTCTACTTAATTTCCATGTGAGGGAATAACATCTCCCTTTGATGATTACTCAATGCCCTGAGATTCTCAGTATGGACTCGAGGCAAAGCTCATCACTCAGATTAGCATTGCTCGAGTCCACCGTCATGATGGGGGAGGACATTTTCAAGCAAATTTTCAAGAAAATGCCCCAAGTTTTGAACTTGGGGTGCTCCGCGGTGATCAAACATGTGGATTATTTAAAGAGTTGTGGGTTCTTGTTGAAGTGAGCGAGCACGATAGTAGTTGCCCGCAGGTGCTCGTTATGAATTTGGATACCATGAAGATGAGATTACATTACTTCATGGAGAGATGAAGGGGGATTTAGGTGATTTTGTTGCCTTCTGATAAATCCATGACTTATCATCATATCTCTATATCCCTCTTACTTAAACTATTCAATAAGATTCATACCTAATTAACGAACTTTAACAGTTAACCCTATGTATATAATTAACTCTAATTATGTGTACGTAAATAAACATATTTCTGTACCTTTACTTTATGTGTTTTCTTATTATTAAAAATCCCATAAAATTTAGATTACTATTGAATATATTTGTTTTAACATTATTCATAAATCTAAATGCAAAAACTTACAAAAGAAATTAAAAATAAATATTTCTATTTACTTAAAAATACTTACAAAAAAATATCTATGTACAAATGATGTATTTTGACTTCAGGTTCTACATGAAACTTGTAGAACTTAAAACGATCTACAACTTTTATGTTTAACACTTTTTGATTTGACACATGTACATATTTTATTTTGATATTTCTTTATTTTCTTCTTTTTTTTATTTTTCTTATTAGGCCATGTGGCACCTCCTCTGCTAGCCACATGGTCGGGCCCTTTGCATACATCCACTCCCTCTGTCAACTATTGGATCACCTGATGGATCTCATCAGATCCCTTCATTCGTGCCCCTCTCGTAACCCTTTGATCAGATCTAATCAGGGTAATCTCCGTCGCCCCTTCATGCCCTTATCTCAGCCGTTTGATCGCATGATCCAACGGCAGAGACTCGTCATCAACCTCTAGCTAGCCCATGTCCCACATGTCGCACCTCACCAACTGCTCATCTTCTCCCATTTTTTCTAGTCACTCCGGTCCACCTCTCCTACAACTGCTTAGTCCTAGGTCTATCCCTATCCTCCCTCTCTCACGTGTACCATGTGTCCATCACGTTCTTCCCAACCATCAGTCACGAGGGGTGGTTGAACCTCGCCACACACCTCATGGAACCACCCTCTTCAATCCATCAAATACTTGAGCTCTGATGCAAAAAATTCTCATCTGCCCTTACATGCAAGAGCTCGTAGCCTTCACCTTCCCTTTGTGACAGAAAGAGTAAAGAGAGGGAGTGATATCATTGAGTATTCTTCATCGACGTGATCCAAGGTGGTTCCACCTTGTCGCATCCATTCACGGAGCTGCTTGAGCTCCACGAATCACCCTCGTGTCAAGAAAAGATTGAGGAAGAGATTCCTCATCCTCGTATCCTGTCTTTTCTCCTTGACGGACTGAAAAATCAGCCCTTTAATAGTGTTGTTTTAACACTTGAAATTGTCATCGCAGTCGGGCCGAATTGGGTCATCAAAGACCATCTCATTTAAATATAGCAATCAAAATAAGATGTTCATCTTTTTTTTACTTAGTAAGAAAGCAAGGTCGAACTCAGGGACACAAGCCTCTCTCGTATTATCCAGATTTTTATCTATTTAACTAAGTGTTGAATTAAAGAACAATAGGTCAAAGTATGCATGAAGACAAGACAATGCATTAAAACAAAAGTAAACATGTATTTTTTAAATTTTATTTTCATCATGCAAATGAATTTGATGAAATGCAATGCATACAAGACCTAGACCATAAATACTTGAGCCATTAAAAATACAAGTCAAACAGGGTCAAATATTGAAGCATTCTTCATTCATGTAGCAATTAGGCATGAGAAACAAGGAAATCAAGACACTTAGATAATAAAATAATGCACTACAGTTCATAGAGTCAAATCTAAAATATAAGCATGCCATAAGAAAGACAACAAGAAGAGCTACAAAATGAAACTGAAATCAACTCAATCGAAAATACGGGGCTCAAGATATGCAAGAAAGAAAGCAAGGGCATAACTGAAAGAAAACATGAAATGATAAATACAAATAGGTCCCTGGGAGGGGCTACATTGAAATAAAAGTAAAAAGCGAGGCCTTCCCTGTAAAAGTTCCACACGCGCGGGGGCATATATGCAATTATAAAAACCCGCGAGGGCCAAGGTGCAAATAATCCTAGGTGCGCATGGTCAGCACGTGACTTCAGGACCGATTTGCAATTTTGAAGAAGACGGTGGATGTCTCTGCAATTTACCCAGATGGCACGTGCATAGCACGTGCCATCCAGGCTCGGAGGACGGCTCAGGCTCGGCAGAGGCTTCGATGCAGCTTCGGATAATCTTCTGGCTCGGTGTAGGCTCGGAGGAGGCTCGGGATGTCCAAGCCTCCGGTCTGACGCTGCAGCTCGGAGATGCTCTAGCTCTCACGTGGTCCACTGTGCACCATTCGATCCTGATGATCGGATGGCTGCTGTACGCTTAGGCTATCGTGACGTGGCTGCCTGAAGGCCGTTGGATCGAGAGGATCCAACGATTACTGGAGAAGACGCTCCTGGGCGACGTGTCTGCATCCGAGCCGTCAGATGATGACTATCCGACGGCAACTGCTCCTTCGTTATCATCCGCGACTGGTGGTGGGAACCGGCTCCGGCGAAGGAGCGCCAGCTCCGCCGCTCCACCTTGGACACGCCGGACCTTCCCGAAGCTCCACGAACGATCGTCGAGGAAGCTAGGAGCTCGGGGAAGGCGTTGGACTCTCTTGCTCAGACCATCGGTGGTCGGATGTCGTAGGCGATGCAGATGAAGTTCACTCCGACGACACCCTGGCCATTGAAGCCAATAAACCTGCAGGTTGCTTCCAGCCATTCTATGCATGCAAGGGAGTTAGTGTGCGTGTGTGTGAGTGGTGTGAGGTTCTGTGCGAGCGAATGGAGGTGAGGAACCGGAGCTCGATCTCCGACGATCGGAGATGAGGTGGGTCGGAGGTGGTCAGAGGCGAAGAAGAAGGGATTGGTTGATCGGAGAAGCGTGCGAAGATGAGGGTTGCGGTGTGAATCTAATGGAATGGTCTATGAACGGCGATAATAGCAATGGTGACCTAATTAATTAAGCAAAGAAGCCAAGAAATTGGAAAGGTGATCACAAGGAGCTTACCTGGAGAAATAGGTGGAGCGGGGCCTAGGCTCGAGGTTCCAAAGAACCTCTGGTCATCGCTGAACTCCCCCGGCTACGGGGAGAAGCTTGGCGGAGGCGAACCTCCGCGGGCCTGGCCTACCATGGCCAGGGGTCGTCACCGGAGGTAACCTTCGTCTTTGCACTCCTCTCCGCCCCCTCGTTGTCACCGGGGGGCGGGGGCTTGCTGGGAGGTACCTCGCGTAAAGGTGGACAAGGGAAATGGGTGGAGGGGAGGGCGTATTTGAATGGTGGAGGTCGGTGGTTCAGGTTGTGATCGTGGAGGTTTGAGTGGGGAATATGGGGCGACTGAGAGTGGATCGAGATTAGTGGAGACATGCACGAGGATCATGGATGAATGAGCTCGGTCGTGGGGTGGTTAGAGAGTGGAGGGAATGGTCGGAGATGCGGGGAAAATGGAAAGGGCGAGGGTGATGCGCGAGCTGGAGATCTTGGAGAGAGAGGGGCATCGTGAGATTGACGATGGAGCTCAACCATTGGATCTGGAGATCCAACGGCTGGCGATTGGGCGCGAAAGAATGACGTGGATTGAATCTCAAGGCGATGCGATCAAAGGGCGAGTGGTGCGCCACGTGTCATGGTCTGGCCGCGGCGCTGGCGAGCGATGGTGATTGATTCTGGAGAACGATCGTAGGGTTGAGAATATGGATGAAGTGAAGGGTTGAGATGGAGAAGATCGGGTGGTTCATAAGCTGCCACGTGGCGCACAGAGGAAAAGGTGACGACAGGCGGCTGTGATGCGAGATGGGTTAGATCGGATGGCTGAGATTAAGGGCAGACATGGAGAGCGTGGAGTCGTTGGATCAGAGGAAGATCCAACGGCCCAGAGCACGGGCAGATGCTGCAAAGATAAGTGGCCACGTGGCTCACCCAGAACGGGCCACGTGGCCCAATCAGATTATTGTAAAAGTAATGTTTATTATTAAGGGGTTTAACGGCCGAATTTGAGAAAACTCAAAACATGAAAGTTGTAGATCTCGATGAGATCTACAAGTTTCTGTTGACAAAAGTGGAGATGAGGTCATCTGAAGACACCAAATATTTTTAAGGGTATTTTTAAGGCTAAAAATACCACAGATTTTACTTTTGCCAATTTTTTTGTGATTTTTAATTTATTAAGGACTCTGATAATTACAGGACTTTATCTGGATTTTATTGGCACACAAATAAGCATGGGGGTTAATAATGCGGAATTAAGATGATGAAATTGGGTTTCATCACTCCTCTAGTACCTCCTCCGTCGAACACCTTCTTCTCCAGGTAATCTTCATTGTACTTTTCTACTTTTTTCTTCGATTTTTTCTCATGTGTACACACTTTGTTTCTGCCACGTAATCACTCAAGCACCTTCACCGTTCTCTGATCATATTTGTACACCCATCTTCGTCTCTCAGCTGCAAAAGGGTGGTGAACCCAAATTGGCTTTGAACCTCCGCCTTTACCTGAGCCTTCATCTCGCCTCCCCTTCATCCCAACAGCTTTTGGATGTGCTTTGCATAGTTTCTATCAGGTAGAGGAAGGACATAGCATTCGATTGGTCGGAAATTCCATGGAGCTAGTCTCGCCTTTTTTTCTGGAGAACCGTCATTGCCATGCTCATTCAGACCCACTCATCCCTTGACCTCCCTTCTAGATTCTTCACACGGCTTGAGGGAAGCTTCACTGACCTTCAGGATGACCATCAGAACACAGGAGAGGCAGCCGCACTTCGCTGGAGCTCTGCTCCATCGAAACTGCATGAGGAGGAGGGGGAAGAACACATGCTACAGACATTGTTAGATTAGATCAGCTCGATCTGATCTAACGGTTGATGTCTTTGCCAAGCCCCACTCCAAAGCAGTAGTTCAACACTAAGGTTTGGATCAAGACGAGCTTATGCAGAGCACCAGACGCAGGCAAGTGGACTCGAACCTCATTCAAAATTCGAACTGGTCTGAGCACGAGCAGGGTGTGTGACTTCTAGGGAGTCTTGTAGTGGCAACCCCCTCAACTCCGTGTATTTGCACCTCGATCCAACGTGTATAGAGCATGTGTCGCATGTGAAACTTGCATATAAGCCCCACTGACTTTAGATTATGCAATATATATCCCATCATGTGGCTATTTTGCATCTTTTACCCTAGCAATTTTTGTATTTGTAATTCAGGCCCATTTTGGACCATTTTGTTATGTTTTATTGCAATTATGCCCTTATCTTAATGCATTGATAACTCATGCATCTCAAATCCAAAATTATTGCAATTTACCTTGTTTTAAATGCCATTATGCTCTTTTATGTGATATTTTTATCTCCGTGATATGATCAATGAATGTTGACTTAAAGGTCAGAGAAACATATACCTTTGGATCTTAATTAAGTATCTACATTTTGCATGTTTAATGTTAGTTCGTCATTAAGCTCCTGATTTACCTTAAATTCCTATTATCGAATCAAGAACTTTGCTTGATTTATTTTATGTGATATTCTTATCTCCTTGATATGCTCATTGAATGTTGACTTAAAGGTTAGAGCAACATAGACCTTTGGATCTTAATTAAGTATCTACATTTTACATGTTTAATGTTAGTTCATCAATAAACCTTGATTTACCTTAAATCTCTCTTATTGAATCAAGAACTTTGCTCGATCTATTTTGAAGTACTAATGTCTTGATTACTCTTGCAGTATAGCTACTATGTGTTGAAATAACTACTTGCTTGATTAAGTGATACTATAATGAAAATAGATCAATTGGAGTTCTTAATTAATAAATTTGAACTATTTTCTTCTTTATCAATTAAGTTGATAAATCAATGATTCATGAGCATAATTGTGAGTGTGTATTTGTTTTGAGGAATGGCTCTTTGAATAGCAAACCCCCCTCCTACATAACTCGGAGGTTGTTAATGCTCCAGGGAGGATTGGATTTGACTCCTTGCTATGGGGGAAGGAGGGATTTGCATTCCAACACTCCCAAGGTACATCATTAGAGGGGGAAGTCAAGGCATATAGGCTTCACTCCGGCTTGCTTCTCGACTTCCCGGGAAATTTCCCTATTTGTAAATCAGCTTGGCAAGAATCTCGCATAACAGTTATAACTAGATGTAAAACTTCCCTCAGCTGCTCTTGAGACTTCTGATCCCCTAAATTTGACTAAAATATACAGATGTCGCACCATGATTTTGATGCTGCCAATTTTTCTACTTCCTAGGCTTATAGAAAAGCCAGCTCACCTTGAATTCATAATTTTGACTTTAAGCCCACTCACTCTTGGGAAAGCCTATAGGATTCTGCTTCATCGCTGACTGTTCTCATCAATTTCACATCTTTTTCGAAAAAGAAACGATTTTCTATGTGTGTCTTGTACATTATTATGCATTTAGTCAAATTTTGTAGCATATCTAATCTTTGCATCAAAATAGCCATAAAAAATTCATGCATGCATTTTAGTGTTGTTGTGCACCCTTGACCTAAATAGAATATTAGAGTAGCTTGGTCATGTATTTAGGTCCCAATTAGATAGCCTAATCAGTAGTGTCCCTGAGTTCGATCATGGTCTTATCTAGGAGATTTTAGCCGGTTGCTCCTTGCGAAGATTTTAAGCTCAATTTTGATTGACCCATGATTAGTCGTATTACAATGAGTCTAATTTAATTTGGCCGACTACAGACCAATAACCTTCGTCACATTTTTTACATTTGATTTGGAATCCATGGAAAAACCTAGGCATGAGGTTGTTGACAAGAAGAGTCTGGACTTCACTTAGGTGGCTTCTAAATTGTAGCGATCAAAAATCCGCCAAGTATGGGTTATGAAAATATGATTCCATATGGGTAGAGGAGATTGATCATGAGCCATCGTTCATTATGCGGAGTATGAGCAAACCAAGAGAATATGTGGAGGTCGAAGGCGCATCGTGCAAGGAGTACATGCGAGGTGGTGGCGGTTGTAGCTGGGATAGGAGTGGGGGAGGAGGTGGGTGTGAGGGATCCTAATATGAAGGGGAAGGTGGAAGGGTATAATGGTTAAAAATATTCAACTAACGACTTTTTTAATGAGAAAGATAAAGTAAGTACCACACTGAAATCGTTGTAAAAATCAGGTGCCACATTGTGACTTTCAAAAGTTTGGGGACTACATTGAATTCTTGTAAAGTTCATGAACTTCTATGTACTTTACTCTAAAATAGGATAAACAAACGTAGGAGTAATATATACATGTTTATCTTGATTTTTTGGCTTTTAGTAATTTTTTTGGATTTTTATTTTCTTATACTTTGTTAGTTTATACAAGTTAAAAAAATATTAAAAATGGTTAAAAATATATTAAAATAAGTTGAAAAATACATAGAATATTAAATCAATGTTAGTAAACTTATACAATACATAATTTGGTCCCAAAATCCAAATCTCACATACGAAATCAGATTCCTCTGAAATTAGTCCTATTTTGCAGAGAATTTGATGTACACTAATTCAAATGAGTTTTGGTCATATGAGACTGTACAAAGAGGATATCTAGCTTTATGACATTTTGTATCAAAATTTAGGTTTGGGTTTATTTGATATATATAAGTTAGTAGTTTTTTTAATATTTTTTAAATTTATTTAGGTTAGTGATATATATACAATGGGTTGAATCATGTCATTTGGAGTTAACATGAGTTTATTAATTAAATTTGTATTATATACATGCGGATATTTACACTAATTGAACTCCTCATTTTTATCGTTTTTATTCAGAATTGTTTCTTGAACTTCTACAAGATAAGTATATACAACTAGTCAAATTTTACTGCAAGTTTTATTTTATGATTTTATTTGTATTTTTCCTTAGGAATTTCGATCACATTTCAGTATTAAGTTAATAAACCTCAGATACACCATTCCCAAGGAGTGCATGCCCAGCAGAAACTCGTCTCTTCAAATCCTGATCTAGTTCTCGACCGTATCTTGCGCTGTCAAACTCGAACTTCCATGTTCTTAGGCTCATTCAAAAGGTGTATGATATGGATATTAGATCATCTCTAAATTTCAAAATCATAAGGTCCCCCAATTCTTATAAGAGACTTTCTTCAAAACCGTCACAACTCTGTGGATTTGTTGTATTTACCCCCATTTAATCCATGATAAAGCCAACAATATTACCCTATTTAATGTCCTAAATTGACCATTCTTTTTGTCACCTTCGAGGGCTTTCTTTGTGTGTACTTGCTACAACTTTATTCATAAAAGTTGCCCTCCTCCTTCATAGTATGCGGTCCTTGATACATTCAAAGATGCAAGATATCCCTTGCCTCTCATTGTTGATGTTGCCAAAATTCTATTGTTTGATCCTGGTTGCATCTCTTTTAACTGGTTCCCTTTCTACTTCTATTTTTAATTGAGATCTAAAAAATGAAAATGTTCCAACTTCTACAATTTTTACCAATCAAAGATTTTCAAACTACTTCGAAAGACACACTCTCATCCCCATACCTTTTTTCTTCCTATGCAATTTGGACCATCACAATTCTATCGAACATGATGGCCTCTTTTTATTTGCTATCAATATTCACCTTAAATGTTGGTCATACAAGTTAGGACTCCATTTTCTTATCAAAAAGGTTCCATTCCCACTACCATCTCTTTTAAGAGACCCTTAAGATGAACACTCATTTCTATGAGTATAACGATTGGCAATGTTTCTCTGAATCATATGAGGGAATTCTTAGGAGCCGCTCTTTTACCGATAATCACAACCAAGGACGGATTTAGAGGGGGGCGGATGGGCACATACCTCCCCTTAATTGTTTTTAGATTACAAAATATATATTTAATTATTCTCTATGAATTTTTGAAGGAAAAATAATCATAATATTTCCTGAGTATAAATCTTCTTTTGGATTTCTTTAGGGTAAAATTTATACATGCAACCCTTTCGTTTCTTTAGGGGGAAAGTCAATAATCTTTACCAGTAGATAATATATGTTTTAATATAAAATTTCTACCTAGCAATAGTAGATTTTACCTTGGATCAACCTGTTTGAATAAGTTCTTAAACAGAACAACTTATAATAGATCTCTACCAATCCATCTTTTTGAATATACATTTTTTAGGATCAACCTATAGAAGAGATTGGTTTTTCATCAAATCTCGTTATCACTTATACAAATACGAGGTTTACTTCTCGATCTCAAAAATTATTTCAAAAAAATCATTTATTGTCACGTCTGATATATTAATCATTGGTCTTATTTATTATCAAGTTGTGGTCAAATGCACAGATATTCTTGATCGGTGTATATTTCTTCATTGATATATTAATATTTCTAGTTGTTGGTAATAAAAATTATACAATTATATATTTTTATATTTTAAATTTGATACAAATTTGAAACAAGTGTAATTTATATTGTAATTAATCAAAATCCAAAGAGTGAATTGCAAAAAATGAAAATATTAGAATATGTCTAATTTTTAAAAAAGTGATATAACTATCATTCATAAAAAATCTCAATAATGCAGAACATATATGATATCAATTTATGTAAAATAGAATAAAAACATACCATTGATTAAAAAATAAGTTCAAAATAAACTATTATTTACATGAAAACTATAAATGATATAATTTATTTTTCATAACTATTGTTATAAAAATGAATAGAGGAGGAGGAGTATCCAACTCATCTACATATAACGATAGTTCATCATCTCCTTGCCACTCATTTGTCTTGAAACTTTAACTTGTACGTGTTCCAATGGCAGAGTCACTTGCACTCACCCGTCCCCATATAGATAAATGGCTAAAAAGTGGTGAACACATAAGTGACATACAACTCAATAACAAACTCCCTTTTTCCTAATGAAAATGATCACATCATAATCGATAGATTTTTTTTAAACATTGTGCCCCCTCCTCAAAAATGTTCTGACCCCGTCCCTGATCACAACCAAACTTACAAGACCCTCCTAAACTACCTCCTTCTTAACCTTCGATTAGTAAACCTTCCTTCATCACTACAATACAAGGGAATACTCATGTACTTCTATTAACAAGCTAAGATAATACTAAACCAATGGTCTTTTTGTATGATTATTAATTGGTTAACTGTTTCAGACCTTAACATGGTGACAAGGTGCATCAGTTGGCTTGAAAAGGATTGTCTCACACCAAAACCTTTTCAATTGGACACCCCTTCATAGATGCATTAAAGGATCGATTCATCATTCACATTGTACTAAGGCACTCAGTCGTGATTTTTGTTTTTTTTTTTTTTGTATTTCCTTGTACTGTAGGCTTTGGTCTAGTTCTCTTACCTTTTTCTTTCTTTCCCCTCATGGAAGATAGAGATGAATAAAATTTTCTCCATATTTATTTATAAAAGAAAAAAAAAATGATTCATCATGAGCCCATAATTTCAACCTGCATGTATACAAGTTGGATCATCATCAACATCATCATGGACATGGCAAGGTATCCCGTAACTACAGTAGTAGCTAAGCACTCACTGTAGTCTCATTCACAAATAAGCCATTTTACATTCTGTCCCTATGAACGACATATAGGATTCTTTTTCTTCAGGTGGATCATCTCTTCTTCTTTGCTCATATTGAGACGATATTAACCACACCACCTTTTTCACTTGGAACCTCTTTGTTGCAAGTAGCAGAAATAGAACACATATTTTAAACACAAGAAATTAAGCATGAAATAATCACAACAATTGATCTACGAGGATCATCATTAGTAGTTTACATCCTCAATGGTGGTGGTAGATCTCTCTCTGGTATGGTCATAAAATTGTAGTACATAGGATGAAGCACATCCCAACTCCAAGGAGGTTTATATATATATATATATATATATATATATATATATAGAGAGAGAGAGAGAGAGAGAGAGAGAGAGAATTTCTTTATAAACATATCATGTTAGACGAGAAAATGCACCAATCCCAATACAAGCCTGGGTAAATGAAGAGGGTTGCATTAGGTAGACAACAACCACGGTCGATCCTAAGCACATGTAAATAGATAGTGTTGTGTTGGTTATATGACAATCAACATAAAACCATCGGATTCAAATTCTTAAATAGTGTTCTCAAATGGGAATGATATTTAGGAATTTTCCTCAAGACAATTATGTTGGGGCGTTCTCTGCTAGCAATTTGTCATCTCTTGAATGCAATGAGAAGTTGGCAAGGAGCGCTACATCATTGCTAAGATGTAGTTCAAAATTTCCAAGGGTTCTCGCATGAGAAACGTATGCGAGTAAATAAGCTAGTTCCATTGCATCGTCATCCCGATGTAGTCCAAAATTTGCAAGGGTTCTTGCATGATGGATACAAGAGAGTAAATAAGTTATTTCAAAGGTGGTCCCAAAAGAAGTTGCAGATAGGTAGTTCGAATATTGTTATTTTGACTGGCAAGTCAATGTAGATAGTAGATACGATGGAAAGAAGAAAGATTCAGATACTTTGTCTCGAAGAGATAAAATGGGTTGGAGAGAAACCAAGGGAGATCGAGAAGACATGCTTTAAATAATAGTATTATCGTTAAGAGAAGGGTGGAAATGGTGTTGTCGTGATTGTTCATACGAATTCGAAGGATAGTGTGGTTGAGATTCGAAGATTTGAGGAGTTGATTATTTTGCTAAAATTTGTGCTTGAAGAAGAAATAATAAATGTCATCTTAATTTATGCAGCACAAATTGGTTTAGAATAAAGGATTAAACAAGATATTGGGAGGAAGATTTAGATAAGATTACATAAGAAATCCCACAAAAAGAGATGATTTGCCTAGGTGGAGATCTTAATAGACATGTGGGAAATGACACTTCAGGTTATGTTAGCATTCACTGAGGTCATGGTTTCGGGGATAGAAAATAAGATGGAAAATTCATCCATATTTTGTAACTGCTTATAGCCTTTTCATAGAAAAACTCTCTTAAAGAAGAAAAAAGATCATTTAATTTCTTATAAAGGAGTATCCCGACTGAAGCGCAGACAACTTACTTTGAGATGAGGAGAAGAGATCAGGTGTGTTGCAAAGGTTGTAAAGTAATCCCATAAGAGTGCTTGATATCTCAACATTTCATACTAGTCATGGATTTGAAAATAAAAGGGATGGAAAAGAAAAAGATGGTTCACAAGATTATCAGAACTAGATGATGAAATCTTCAATTGAATCAAGCAATCTTCAAGAAGAAGCTTTTAGAAGACTTATCTTGAGATTCTAACAAAAGTGCAAATGAGATGTGGGTGGTGGTAGCATCTTGTTTTGATGTGGTAATCATGTAGAATAAACATGTTTGAACATGTTTCATTACTTGCTATAAATGTTAGAAATAACATAATATCACCATTAATTATCGAATCAACTACTAGAGTATCACAATCTAAGCTCTCTCCTGCTCAAGAGGAAAATAGTAGTTCTGTTATAATTAGTAGGTTCAAATCTCCTTTATTTTAAACGAGTGGACAATCATTTATCATTAAAGATGAAATCTAAAGTTGTTATATGTTTTTTTAAATGAAAACTCCCCCACTCTAGAGGAAAATAGCAGCTCTATTCAACTCTCCCATAAAATATAGCTGGTTCAAATCTTACTATAAATATAGAATGTTCAAACCATATGCTATAAATCTATAGCAGATTCCAAATATGTTGAACATTTACCATGTTCAAACCCATACCATAACTATATAGCAAGTTGTAACATATGCTCCGAATATGTAGAATCTTAATATTTACATCTAATTATATAATAAGGTCGCAGTAAACCGGATGTGTGTGTAATATATTCGAACTTCTGCTATAAAATCAACATAAATATTGCATATTTATAGCATCGGTTTGAAGATGTTGTAAAAGAGATGATAATGGTGATGCCTATAAAACTGTGAGTAGATAAAAGAAACCACTACCAAATAATGTCAATCAATAATGAGATTCCATGTTAATGGTCTCATTTAGATGGCTAGCAGGATGTGTAAGATTTTGATAACATTTTGAGTTTGAGAACCATTTTCCTATCCCATATCATTATGGCCCGTGGCAGGCACCGTTGCATTGTGGAGACAATGCGCTCTAATTCTTTATTTGATGTTATGAGTAGGGGTCCACGTAGATCGAATTAGATCGGATTTCAACTTAATCTGTGTTTAATCCAATCTTGAAGGATTTTTATTTTTCAAATCCAATCCAAATACTTCAATATAATACGATCCAATCCATTGGAGGATCTGATTGGATCGGATTTTTACACTTACATTTTCCCAGTCAATAATCTACTCTCTCATGTTTGTATTTTATAGCACATTAACCGTAGATATTTGAATAATACCTTCAAATTGGTAGTATGAATAGATATAAAAAGAAAGAAAGACCATATAATCAAATGAAAGTTGAAAGATTCCATTAATCCATTACAAAAAAATGAAAACCTTACGCTCAAATTAAAAGATTATATTGATTTGAAATTTAAGTTTATTATTAGAAATGACGCGTTAATTTGTTCTTTTACAATTAAATTCTAACAAATGATTCAAATAAGAATAATACAAGTTACCAAATAAGGATACAAAAATAAGTTAGATAAATAAAAATGTGATCTATGTGCTCGGATATTGATGAAGTTCAAGATTTATTTAGGCCATGTTCGTTTGGGGTATAAGGTGGAATGGAATAAGGGGAATAAGCCTCCAACACGCTTCCCCGTGGTACGACTATTCCCCATTATTTCATCTTATTTCACTCTTATTCATATCTTTATCCCACCTTACCTACCTTTATTTCACCTTATTCTC
This sequence comes from Ottelia alismoides, assembly GCA_037367405.1. Classification (NCBI taxonomy): domain Eukaryota; kingdom Viridiplantae; phylum Streptophyta; class Magnoliopsida; order Alismatales; family Hydrocharitaceae; genus Ottelia; species Ottelia alismoides. The sequence goes on from JAZKJV010000991.1 coordinate 1,659,306, forward strand.
TTTATTCTTATCCTCCAGCCGAACGGAGAATAGACCCTTATTCCCCTTATTCCCCATCCTTATTCCTGCTTATTCTCCTACCGAACGGGCCCTTAGAGTGTTGAGCTATGCCAAAATCCAACCGCTTCCAAGAACACCCTTCAAAGCTCTATATTGACAAACGATAATCAAATCCATACCCGAATGAATATCCGAGAGAAAACTAACTTAATTATAGTCCACCAGTTGAACATCATACCTCTCATTTAGAATGTATTTGAAATAGAATTTATTTGTAAGATTATACCTATACTAAAAATATACTAATTTTACAAAAAATATAATAGGGATTTTTACCTGACAGACCCTATAATCTTTGTCAATTACCTCCAAGACCCTTGAAACATCATAATTCCTCTCTCGACCCCGTAAATTTGCTATTCTATCCTATAAACCATGTAGTTAACTTCCATCCAATTACCTGTTAAAAGTAACCGGATTCCGTTACATTCTTTTAAGTTATTCTTGATTCATTTATCGAATTTACATTAATTGCCACTCTCTTTCAACCCTCCTCCTTTTCCCACCACCCAGAACCCACCACCTCCTCGAACTCTATCGTCCCCGCCCTCCTCCCCGACCTCTGATCTCAACCGTCTCGTTCCCGACCTCTGGCCTCGCTCTTCACCTACAGGTCCTCTCTGTGATGCCCTCCATCTCCCGACGTCTGACCTCATGTTTGCCCTCCATCCCCTGATTCCGTCGCAGCAGCACAGGGGCAGCTGCTCCCCGCACTCTGCGCTCCCCTGCTCTCCTCCGATGCTCGAAAGCCCCCTCCCCCCCCCCCCCCCGCACCACTGGAGTACTCCTGCAACCCCGCCCTTGGCTCCCCTGCCCCTCCGGAGCTCGAAGCACCCCCACCCCGGGCCTCCCCGAACCCCTACTGCCCCCCCCCCCCCCCCCGCGGTCTTCACCGCCGCTCGAAGCCACGGGCCCGCCCCCCACGACTCCCCTGTCGCACGAAGCCCTCCTGCAACCCCCCCCCCCCCCCCCCCCCCGCACCCCCACCCCTGCCGGACCTCCCTGAACCCCTGTCGTCGCTCGAAAGCCCTCGCGGCTCCCCTTCTTCCCTGCCGCCCCCGCGTCTCCCATGCCGCACGAAGCCCCCCCACCCCCTGAGGTCTTCCCCGCTGCTCGAAGCCACGGGCCCGATCCCCTGCCCCCTGCGACTCCCCCGTCGCACGAAGCCCCCCCCCCCCCCCCCCGCACCACTGGAGCCCTCCTGCAACCCCCCAGCTCCCCTGCACCCCCCAGAGCTCGAAAGCACCCCCCCCCACCCACCGGGCCTCCCGGAACCCCTGCCGCCGGTCCCCCGCGGCTCCCCTTCTTCCCCGCTCCCCTGCCGAGCCCCTGCCACCCTGGAGCCCTCCCGAATGACGCTCGAAGCCCCCCCTCCCCGTGGCTCCAGCAACCCATCCCGCGCACACCTCCTCCAGCCAATGCCCTCGTCGAGGAGGAGAGATGGAAGAGGAGGTGCAGTTAGAGGAAAAAGAAGGGAGGTTTTTTTCTCTTGATAAATTCTAGCCGTCTGATCGTGGATTGGTTAGATTAACTCGTTTTTAACTCCAGGAGTTAACTTTAGATGTGTCAATTTAACGGTAAGGTTCGTGGGGTAAGACACAACAATTTTACAGGGTCGAGGGAGGAATTATGATGTTTCAAAGGTCGTGGAGGTAATTGACAAAGATTATAGGGTCTGCCGGGTAAAAATCCCAAATATAAATAAAAATCACATATCAATTCAAAAAAAGGAATTGAAATAATGCTTATTTGTTCTTAAATGGGTGTGGTACATTTGATCATATAATTGATCCAGTTCCATCCCTACAATAAGGTTGCAAGCTAGAGCGAGTAAATGATAATGAGCAAGGAGGTCAAGAATAACTAAGAAACATACTAGGCAATTTTCCCAAAACTATTTTCTTTTTTATGAAGATCAGAAGAGTGGCAGCATATTAAGGATAAATAGTATCGTATGGGAGGAGGATAGCATTATATGAGAAGGGAAATAGCATCGCGATGGAGGGGGCGGATTGTACTGTAAGGGAATAATATTGTGTGGGGAGTAAAAGTGTGAGAGAGGAGGAACTGGAGGGGAATAATCGAACAGTGTTTAGAATTTTACAAGTTGTATTCATAGTAATGCATGTAATTTGAAACGTGTACATGTAGATATTATATATGTAAGCATGTATATGTATTTGCTTGTTTGTATCTATGTGTGTGTGTTAACAGATTAACGGATTGGATCGGATCGGGTTTCAATAAAGATCCGATCCAATCCACGAATATGTACATGAAATTTTAATGAATTTGAAAGAAATTGTATTGAGAAGTAATTTGTATGGTGTTCAAGAATACGTAATTATTCAAGATATCATCTCACCGCCATGCAAACTGGCTTAACAGCGGTGGATAGCTTTGTTCATATAGGTCGTGGTCAACGAGAATTGATAATTGGAAACCGCTATAGCGGTGGATACCACTACAAAAAAAACCACTATTGACGTGCACATATTTACGTCCATTAGGCGAGCACATTAATAGCACATTTACTCGTCCATGGGTGTCGCCGGTTTGAATTCTGAGGAGCAGCTCGATTGCCAATTTGGGCGAGCACATGTGCTCGCCCACATGTGCTCGCCCACTTGAAATTTTATGCGCGGATAACTTTAGCTCCTGTGAAATTTAAGACGAGCACATGGCGATGGCTGGGCGAGCACTTAAGTGTGCTCGCCCATGTCTGTAAACAGAACGTCGGGTGCCCCTTTCTTCATGATTCTCATGCGATTCCTCCCCCAAATCACCCCTCCGACGACCTGCCAACCTCCTCTCCGCCACCGGCGCCCACCGTTTTCGTGTTTCGAGTAGATATACATCTACCCTTCAGTATAATCCTTCATCCTCTCTCTCATTTTTTAAGATTTCATTAGAAATTTGTCTTGTTTTGATAGTTTTTGGTTTCAGTTTTTTGATTTTCTTGTTGGATATAGTGTATACAACGTATGTATTTAAATATTTTTTACATATTTAGGATAAGAGTGGATCACTATAATCTTGTTAATTCGATTGTGATTGTCTCATTTATATGTAGAGTTTTATGCCTTGTGGGTGTTCGATAAAATAACTCAACCAACATTAGGTTTAGACTTTGTAAAATATACATGATAAAATATCCATTACAACATCTAGACTAGTTAGCATTGTTAATTTTCTTAAAATGATTAAAATTACGATATAAGAATATCATGCAATGATGTTGTATATTTGTTCTTATATAATTAACATTAGGTATAACTTTTGAATAACATTAGGTATAACTTGTGAATAACATTAGTTAGTCAATTTCATATAATGTAGATATTAGATATGATAAACATCGTTAATATTAGTTGGGCAATTTCATATCGTGTGGATATGAGATATGATATACACCAATATTTCTTTTGTGATAATTTATTATCACATTAAATTCTAGTTAATGTGACCAAGTATATCACATTAACTTATAGTTAGGTTGATTATAAGGCTAAAACACTATCCACTAATTAGAATATTAAATCGCACAAAATTATTCACACACAGTGCGTCCCTCCACACTAGGTGGTGTGTGGCCCTGCACAGCGGGAGGCGTGCGCAACACATTGGAGGATTTGATCACCTCTAACTGTGTTATATTTTTTTATTTTTTCACAGCACTATTGGACTTACTTTGGGATGTTTATCCAAGACCAATGGTCGTGGATTTTGATGTTTGCAGGTTTAAAATTCATTTTTTTGCAGGTGCCCATCAAATATTAGTAACCCAAGCACTGTATTAGGCACTAAATTAGGATCACACTTATCCCTATTCCCATCGTTAACTAACCAAATTTACGTAATTGCCCAGTTGATATAAATGAATAAATATTTTAAGATTATTTTATAGTTCCATTTGTAGCACGTACAAATATATGACGTAAAGTGATCTTAAAGTATTACATTTATGTTAGTTTTCCTTAGTTCGGAGATTCCGGACTAAGGAGGTCCGTAATGATTCAAACTTACTAAAAGATGATCGTTGTCACAAGCTTTTTATTTCTTACGAAAATTCGATTCATAACCCCTTCCTCTTCGGTATACCAAATCAATCATAGTTTACTATTGAAATAATCACTAATATGATTATTTTGAAAGTTGATTGTGATTGATTTATGAGGTATACGGGAGAGGTGCAAGGTTATGCTGTCGAATTTTCGTTAGAAATAAACAAGCTTGTGACACCGATCATCTTTTAGTAAGTTTGAATCCTTATGGACGGGCTCAAGTGATAACATAATTAAGACACTTCTCTTCTCATCTTTTATCTCAATAATAGGATACGTTTATGTATTCCTCACATATTTTCATGGATTTGACATTATAAATTGTTTAATTCAGGTTGATCAATATGACAAATAGAGAGTGGATGTACAACCGTATAGTAGATGGACCTATAGCAGATACCTTTCAAAGAGGTGTTCAGGAATTTATACAATTTGCTTACGCACAAGGTTCCCGTGTCGTAGAATTCAGATGGAACTATCTTGTGTTCGTGTAAGAAATGTCATTTAATGAGGAAGAGATCAAAGGATGAAACTCAATTACATCTTTATAAAATGAGTTTCATGGAAGGATATCAGATTTGGTGGAGGCATGGTGAGGATTACGAAGACAGGATGAATGATGCGGAAGAAGCTGACAATAGTAATCCTTTTGCAGATATGGTTATAGACGTTGCGGGTCCAGATTTTAATGCTACTTTTTTAGATGATGAGGAACCATATGGAGAGTCTGTAGAATTTTAGGAGCTGTTGAAAAAAGCGGAAGAGCCATTGTGGTTGGGTTGCAAGACATATTCAAAACTTTCTACGGTTTCGGATCTTCTATCGATGAAGATGGAGTATAATATGACCGACCGTAATTTTGATGCAATGCTTACGATTATCAAAAAAATTTTACCAGAAGATGCAGAATTTACAAAATAAAAAAGATGATGCAGAAGATGGATTTAGCGGAAGTTAAAATAGATTCTTGCATAAATCACCATATTTTGATATTAGGTGAACACCAACATTTACAACGGTGTCATGAATGTAATGAGCCAAGATATCAGGTAGCCAGTAAGAGTGGAACAAAAATCTCGAGAAAGATTCTACGTTATTTCCCGTTGACTTCAAGATTGAAACGACTATATTATTGCAAAGAAACGGCGAAGTACATGACATGGCACGCGGAACATAAAGTCGATGAGTACATGGAGCATCCATCCGAATCTGATTGTTAGAAAGTATTGATGTCAGCTTTTCCTACATTTAACGAAGAAAAGAGGAATTGTGTTATAGGTTTATGTACAGACGGATTTAATCCTCATGGAAGAAGTAAAGATTACTCTTGCTGGCCAGTAATGACAACACCATACAATCTACCCCCATGGTTATATAATAAGCAACAGTTTATGTTTCTTTCGTTGTTGGTACCAGGACCTACGCATTCAAAAAAATACATCGACGTTTATTTACGTCCTCTTATAGATGAGTTGAAAATGTTATGGGTCGATGGAGTTGATACATATGATGCTAATAAAAGTCAAACATTTAACATGAAAGTAGCTCTGCTTTGGACGATAAATGACTTCCCAGCATATGCAATGTTATTTGGATGGAGTATGCATAGACGTAAAAGTTGTCCATATTGTATGGAGAGTACTAAATCATTCCAGCTTCAACACGGTCAGAAACCATGGTTTTTTGATTGTCACAGACGATTTCCTCCAAATAATCATCCATATCGAAGACAGAAGCAGTCTTTTAAAAGGAATACAATTGATCTTTCAGATCCCCCGCCATTTAAGACATGCGATACGATATTATCAAACTTGGAAGAATTGAAGAAATCAGCCTTAGAGAATGGAGATAAAACAAAAAATATTCCTGTTTTTGGTGACAGTCATAATTGGATTAAGAAGAGTATATTTTGAAAATTACCATATTGGATTAAGTTACTGATACGACACAACTTAGATGTTATGTATATAGAGAAAAATGTATTTGATAACATCTTCTATACTGTTATGAATGTAAGCGGTCGATCAAAAGATACAGTAAAGTCTCGTCGTGATTTACAAATCATATGCAATCGGACAGACTTGCATATAAAGGAACATGATAATGGAAGGGTTGAACTTCCCAAAGCAAAGTATACCTTAGACAGAAATCAAGTTAAGCTTGTCTGCGAATGGACAAGCAAATTGAAGTTTCCAGGCGGATATGCATCAAATTTTTCCAATTTGGTCGATTTAAAGTTTTAATTTAAGGGAATGAAAAGTCATCACTGTCATATTTTTATGAAAAGATTGCTACCGTTAGTGTTCAGAGGATTGTTGTCAAAAAACGTTGTCGATGTTCTTTCAGATGTTAGCAGATTTTTTCAGGATCTATACTCGTCACGCATACACCGCATGGAGATGGATTATCTTCATAAAAATATTCATCTGATTATGTGTAACTTGGAGAAGATATTTCCGCCGTCATTTTTTGATTCAATGGAGCATCTGATGATTCATATTTCATATGAAGCAAAAGTAGGAGGGTTAGTAAAATATCGTTGGATGTATCCATTTGAAAGGTAATTAAAAATATTATAATCTTCTTGCATTCTTTTCTATTTCAACAAAAATGTTAACCTATTTTCATATAGGTTTATGTTCTTTCTTAAAAGAAATGTCCGAAACAAAAGTAAAGTTGAAAGATCAATAAGTTCACAATATATATGAGGAAGTCCCAATATTCTGCGCTAGGTATCTTCCAGAAGATGTGGAGACTATCCACAACAGATTTAGGAGGAATGGGTAATTTACTCCGAGGAAGAACCTTGTATCAGTATCTTTCGTCCATCCACTCAGCTCATAGGAAAGGCAACTGAACGTTTCTTGTCGAAACAGGAGAAGGATGCTGCAGAGTTATACGTATTAGACAATTGCGGGGAAATAACACCATATGTTCAATAAGTATTTGTATTACTTTATGTATATATTCAAATTCAATTTCAAGTAATTCTTATGTTTCTCTTACTAATTTTAGGGAATTTAGGAAGAAAATTATCGAGGAAAATCCTATGTATTCAGATGATGAAGTTCTGAGCGTCTATAGGAATTTCCAGCTTGGTTTAAAGACCGCTCAAAACAGTTGGATGGTGGTGATTTTTATTCTCATATTTTAAAATATTTTAGAGAAGGACATGTTTATAAGGTCCGATCTTACAACTCTTGCTACAGCAATGGTTATCGTTTTCATACCTTAAATTCCGATAAATATTTAACAACTCAGAATCATGAAGTGATGGTTCGTGGATCTTGTTATGAGGAAGATTATATGAATTATTACGGAATTTAAAGGAGATACTAGAAGTGGAATATAGTATACCAGGCTTGAATAAAGTAATTCTCTTCTTGTGTGATTGGTATGAACCCAATGGAGGTGTAGTACTCGATAGAAGAAATAACAGTGTCGACGTGGTACCAAGAAAATTTATACACAGATTTGAACCATTCGTCTTAGCTTCTCAAGCGGATCAAGTATGCTATCTCCCACAAGTATCAAAGAAGAGAAAGAGCGTTGAAACTGTAACTGTTGTGAAGATAAATTCTCGAGGTTATATTTCTAATGATTACACTCATCATGAAAATGACATAGATGAAGCATTCACACCGATACATGAATGAATAGACTTAACAAAAGAAGTTCCAATCATCGAATCGATTCGATTGGATGATAATGAAGTTTTTTGTGTTGACTTACAAGATGATACCGACTCCAGAAATGATGATTCAGAAAACTCGGAAAACGAATAAAACGAAGAAATATCCTTTAATCCCACCGAAATAAATGATGAAGATTAGTTATAAGTTTTATTACACAATTATAATCGAATTAGCTAAAATCTTTAGTTATAACTATGTAATTAACTATTACATCATCATTACAGTCATGGCAGGTTTTGGACGTGGCGGGGCTCATGGATCACATAGATCCAATCGTCCATCTTCCTCAGACACTCCTTCGTCCAGTAGGCAGTCCACCTCAGATGATGTTTTAGATTCACAGTCCGACGAGGTCCAGCGGATCATAGCCTACTAGAGTCTCTTGGTTATCCGCCGCCACCCTTTTATTTAGGCGGCTATGGAGAGCTATCTACCTCAGCTGCTCCTGGATTCCCGGTCCCGGTCCTCATACCAGGACGGACATCGATGGATTCTGATTCTCCTTCTTCTGGACGTCCGAGCACCTCCATGCCTTTACCTGCTACATTTGGACAGACTTCGGTGTCCTACCCTTTGTTGGAGGTTACAACGGATGGGAGATAATATTTTAATAAATTTTATCATTAAAATTTTTCCAAATATTTATAAATTATATCATATTTAAAAATTTTAGCAAATGTATGGATTTTTTGAATAGCAACAGGGTGGCAAAGGAGATAACCAACATAATCAAGACACGCTTGACTTCCTTGCAATTTAGATGATGTCGCATCCCTGCTGCAGAACAGGAGAGACTGTTTGACATGTTTCTGGTAAGAAAAATTTCTAAGAAGTGATATAGAAATTTTTGATCAAGTTTTTTGGATCTGATATTTTTTTGTAATTTTCAGAGTAGGTTTCGCCTTGGTTCTGGTCTGGGGAAGGAGTTTTATCGTCAAGCCTTTATTCGTTTGGCGGAAAAGAGAATGAGCGATACATTTTTCAAGGCAAGGAGAGACTCGCATGCGAAGACGGGATGCGAGGAGATGAATTTTGAGGAGATGAAGAGGTTCCCGCCAACATGGTGTACGGAGGATAGGTATTGTATTTCTCAAATAATTTATAATAAACTTTTTAAAGTGACCAATAATCATAACATAATCCTTGCAGATGGGCGGATTTCTGTGATGCATTCATTGTGGATGTGGAGTTTGGAAGAAGATCTACGGCGGGAAGGACAAACCGTCAAAAACAAAGGATTAAATCGACAAGTGGCTCTAAAAGCCACAATCAGATTAGAGCGGAGATGGTATTACAATATAAAATTTATTTTTTGAAATCTACTTTAATATAATGCAATGTCGTTATCACATCTTAAAATGTTTTTCAGGCAGCTAGGTTGGAAAGAGAACTCTCTTTTCAGGAGTGGTGGTCGAGGTCCCACATGAGTGGGAAAGAAGAAGAGTCGCAATGGTCCACTCCTGAAGCAGGAGAATTGTTGGTAAGTCTATCAATTTATTTGCAATTGAATGATATATTATAACTCATTTTTTATATTTCACTTTGTATTTCAGGATCGTTATTTGGCTCTATCTTCAGAAAAATAGGATGCTGATCCAACTGGAGAGCAACCATCATTTGATAAAACAATCTGAAAGCAGGTATAGATAAATATTATCTTACTATACTCATTTCTAATATACAATTTCATATTAAACAATGAAAATCTAATAAGGTGTTGGAGGAGAGGGACGTTGTGGCGAACAGGAAGCAGACGCTTGGTAGTCTTCCTCCATACTATGTGGAGGAACATCATCACTCCTATTCTGCATACTCCCAACCGTCGTACACACAACCACATCCGTCCTAATCATCAATTCCAATGGAGTCGCAGATGGCGATGATGGTGGAGCAGGTGACGAAGCTCCGAGAAGATTTCACGGCGTACATGTAAGTATTCTACTTAGAATGAGTAATAATTTTATATTTTTATATCTACAAAATGCAAGTAACAGGTATATATCTTCTATATATAATATAGGTCGCAAGGGCGTGTATCTCAACCTGAGGAGATTGAATCCGATGACAAAGAGGAGGAGGAGAACGACCCTGAAGAAGAGGCACGCATGTATGCTAGGTTCAAAGAAAAGGAGAAAGAAAAAAAGAAATCAAAGCAAGGTTTAATGTCTAAATTTTTTAGATCAAAGAAGAAGTAAATTGTTGTTGGTATTGATTTGTATTGTTGTTAAACTTTTAGCACGTCTTTTAATTTATATGAACTTTGATAATATAATTTGTTGTAATTTTACTTGTCAATGTTGCTTCAAACATATATTTGTAGTATTTAGATGTTAAATTTGAATGTTTATTTCTAAGTTCATGTATATTGCGTGACTTTAACTTGTCAGTGCTAGTTATCTTATTTGGCGAACCGGTATACTATATATACGCTTAGCGAGCTCTGATAAGCACCTGCAGTGGTTTTTTGGCAGGCTATACAGGTTCGACGGGGCGTCAAAATCCCGTCGAACATGTATAATTTTTTTCCTGAAAATCAGTTTGGGCGAGCACATGTGCTCACCAGGTGCTCCGTGATTGATCGCCCTATTTAATAGGGGCGATCATTTCGACAAGCACGTTTGTGCACGCCAGCAAGCGGGCAACCACATATCATCCCAATGTGCTCGCCCACCTGCCGGAGCGACTCTCGTAGAAGCGAGCACGCCCTTAACGAGCACATGTGCTCACCCACCAGTCGGGCGTGCACATGGCGTGCACTTGGCGTGTACATTACGAGCCTTGATGTTCACGTCAATCCCTACTTTTTTTGTAGTGTACCATATTCAATCAAAAAGAACTGAATGCAAGGCCAAAGAAAATGAAAAAATTCCGGATCTCAACATCCTGCTGCTCATGGTATTTCAGATCAGTATTGGAAATAAACGGAGAAGTGGCGGAATGTACGGAATCATATATTGGAAATACTTGAACGGATTTGAAAATTTCCGATTCTATCATTAGAATGATAAATCAATCCAATCCAATAATTTCGGATTGGATCGGATTGAAAATTTTATCCGATATGTGTTCACCCCTAGTAATGAGTGCAGGTGGCTTAATGACAAATGGTTTGATGTGTGTATTTTTTTTTCAAAGGGTTGCCGGCTCCAATATATCAGTAAAACAGTTGTCACTGTTAACTGATATTTGTTAACATCAATTAAACATCATAGATATTGGTTTTCTATAACATTAAGATTGTTTTAACCGTTTTTAGTTTGTTTTAAAGTTAAAGTTTCATAGCTTTTAATTACTATAATTACAAGAAAAATTATAAATAAACCGCCACAGCTTAATTACTTCGAAAAAAACTGAAAAGACCAACACTTTGAGTAGTCAAAAGTTTTATATTGTTGTTATAATTTTATAAATGAGATTATAATATATTAGCGCCAAAATTGTATTTTAATATTTTGCATTAATTTAACATGAATTGTAAGCACCTTTTGTTTTAACATTAATGATTTTCTTAAAAAAATCCTTTTACAAAGTTAACCTACAACTTTTAGATACTATCTATGTATTTTTGCATGGCTGATCTATTTTTTTTATTCATGCATACAAAATTTTTTTGCATGCACGATGCACGATTATATGTTCTCAAGAATAATTATCTCCCTTTAATTTTTGTTACTTTTAAATAGCCTTAATGTACAAAATATTTTTGCGTGCACGATGCACGACTATATGTTCTCAAGATTAATGATCATGCTTTATTTTTTGTTATTTTTAAATAGATGAGATGTTATATGTATCCTCTGAATTAGTTGTGTCCATAAAGTTGATTTAATGATATATTGTGTATATATTATTATATGAGGTTGGGGAGCTTGCTCCATGGTGAATGTAACTTTACATGTATTGGTGCCGCAAACACTTAATTTTTTAAAATAGAATCTTGGAGTATTTACTTGGAATTATTAGTCGATTTGTGTGTTTTAAATTCGTGAAAAGCAGACATTCCTAACATGTCCATATGGAAGGCTAATATTGCAGCAATTAGGGATGAAAACTATCGGTTACTGATACGAATATAGATATAATCGTATCCTTATCCATTTTAAAATACGAATACGAATGTGGATATGAATATTGACAGATGTGAAAAATGTGGTGTCATATCCATAAAAACGAATACGAATGTAAAACGAATACGAATCGGATAAGAATACTAATGGAAATTTTTAAGAGATTAACTAAAATATACATATTGTAGATGGTTTACACATAAAATAGATATACCAGATATAGTAATTTTATAACAACTATATCAACAATGGTGAATGCAATCATAAAATATTGTTACACACAATTATAAATAAATATATTATTATACTTATGTGTGAAAATGAATATACAAATACAAATGTGAATATTAGTTAATGTCGAGGTAATATCCATATCCGTATCCATTTTAAAACGAATACGAATACAGATGTCAAAATATGTATAAATCGAATACAATAGCAGACCGGATATGAAAATATTCGCATTCGTTTTCATCCCTAGCAGCAATCCTAAGACCATTAAAGTTTCACAGTCTTGATGGATGGGTTAGTAGTCTATTAAATTTTGAATAACACCATGGTAATATATGGTGATCTAAATCCCACATTATTCTATTTCAAAAAAAATTCAAAAAATGATCATTTATGGTACCGGTGCACATAAAGTTACATGCACCTTTGTGCAAGTTCCACAACCTCTTATTATATATATTAGATTTTTGCATAATTAGCATTCATGGAGTTTGCATATATCTATGTAGATTTTGTTGCTTCGTTTGTATTATTGTAAATACTAAACATGACGCATACATTCTATAAACTGCATATGTCCCTCTAGATGAGATATTTTTTAACCTACATGACATATAAAACCCTCTAATTAAATAATGCTCTTACATAGACTTTCCCATAAGTATTTACTGATTCAGATATGTCCGTTTACATTGGATTTGTTGTATGTATGATCCCTTGATGATTTATATTATGTATATGCACCTTGTAAAGGCTTTTTCTTTTGTTGACCCTGTAAATATTAAATAATTAAGCACGTAATCTTCTACATTATAATAAACAGTTGACATCCATGCCCATTTGGCGTATATCTTGAACAAATATTTTTTTATTGCATGCATGCATATCCATTTATGACTCATGACATGCATATGTATCATGTAAAATATATGAAAGAATATAAGGGAATTTCAAATAAAATTTATGCTCGTGCTTTTTTTTTACAATTATACTCATGCCTCTATAGGCTTACATAATTTAGAATAGAACCCTTCGGTCATTATATTTTTGCACGTATACTACACTCAGTAACATAAGGGCATTACTGTAAATTTCTCGAGAAAATAGGGGCAAAAGTAAAAATTCAAAAAAAAGTAAGACAAATGTTATCAAAAAAACTTAAAAGGGCATAAGTGTAAAAAAACAAAAAAGTGTACGCACTACATGTACATATGCAGTAGGGATGCAAACGGTTATGGATATATCCGTATCCGATCCGTCACCGTATCCGTTTTATAAAGATTTTGACATCCGTATCCGTATCCGTTTTAAAACGGATACGGACCGGGATATCATTTTGATATCCGCAAACATCTGTATCGTATCCGTATATATGTTTTCGTGTATAAATATAGTCATATATGTATTTTTAACCCTATATAACATAATTTTATACCTTCTTTTACTATATTTGCATAACTTTTATGATACAAACGCATTTAGTAAATTTATATCATGTGTTTCTCATCCAATTCATATATATTTAAGTCGATTCTATAGAGTATTTCTAATATTACTCGTATGTGATCAATATCGATTTTACATCTGTATCCATTTTTTAAGGATATGGTAAGATAGTTTTAATATAGTTTTAATATCCGTCAATATCCATATCCGCATCCGTATTCGTATTCAAAAACAGATAAGGATATGATGATACCTATATCTGTATCAATATCTGTCCGTTTGCATCCTAATATGCAGTCATGATATCTTTGTTTGCGATATGTATCCCTTCATTATCGTTAAATCGACTAACAAGAAATAGAATGATGGAGCTCTTATTTGTCTTTTATCCCATCTAATTCATTCTCTTGTCTTGATAGTTTTGATAACATCGTATTGAATATTTATAATTTGTGTCCTTTATTTTTTTGTCATTTCTGAGTGCATTTTCACTCTTTTATGTCATCAAGGATGCCTGATGATCCAAAAGAATACTGTAATTATTCCATAAATAGATAAAAATAGAGAACAAACAACTAGATTGGCACATAAATGTAAGGTGATGTTTACAAGGATATTTGTATAATATGAGATATTTGCATGGATATACCTGTAAAGATCCTTCCCCTTGTGCGTTTTTTCTTTGTCTGGTAGACCCACTCAACAAACATTTAGAATCTCGTGTCTTTTTCTTCTTGAGGTTGGGCCCACAAAAACCACTCGGCAAAAATGAAAACGGTGATAATAAAGTTACAAGGTTAACATAAGTTGTTTTTTAAACCTGAAAACTCTTTACATTAGTTCCTTATACTGGAATACAATAAGCAAGCAATGGTTTGGTTGGACTATTCATCATTTACATCATTATATGAGAAACGGAAAATGTATTTCTTGTGGTGGAAACCACTTTGATGGTATTGGACATGCAAAGTTTGTCAATGGAGTTCTCCAATAGTCTTATGAACGACAAGATGGACGACAATCACGATTGATCATGTTTACTATAGTCTTGCAATCACAGTGAATTATAATGGCAACAAGCACGATTGATCATGTTTACTATAGTCATGTTTATTGATGGACGACAAGCATGATTGATCATATTTACTATAGTCATGTTTATTAGTGATGTGGCTACCCCCATCTGATATCAAGATCTTCGGTATCCCGAACTACGATATGATGTTATATTTCATAAATTTGCAAATTGTTCCGTTATTTGCGGCTCGAGCATGGATAGCTTATACCCATCGACTCACATAATCTATAGCAAGCAAGATGTATTCAAAGCTCTCACTGTTAAGAAACAGACCTATGAAATCAATGTCTCATGCATTGAATACATCAGATATATGGATAAATTTGAGGGGCAAAGAATCTTTAACACCAAGGGTTTTTCCCATCTTCTGACAGTCGATACAGGCTTTCACGTATTCATTTGTATCCTTAAATAGCATCGGCCACTAGAGGCCACACTATAGTATTTTTGTTGTCATTCTGCTTCTAAAATGGTGTCCACCAGTGTGACGCCCTCGGATCCGGGCATCGTTTACACCGCTATTCACACTATTACAATTACAAACGATCTCACTAAGTTATGATAATCAGGGAAAATTTTCCGCACTGTTGTTGCATATGATATTCAAACCATATTCATCACCGCAGATTCAACAAAGGCACATGCCACCAAAATTCCTTTTCATTCTCTTCTGAATATGTTGGGATATATAAATGTATTGCCAGACCTTCTTGTACATGTTGTATCTTTTATGATGGGCGCTGAAGTCAATCTCTCCTTCAGGCACTCAGGACTATGCAGTCTACACAGATGCATCTGGAGAAGGTTTAGGAGCAGTGTTGATGCAGAGAGGTCATGTGCTTGCTTACGAATCACGACAGTTGAGACCGCATGAGCGGAACTACCCCACACATGACTTGGAGTTGGCGGCAGTTGTCTTCACCCTGAAGATATGGTGCCATTATCTATAAGGAATAAAATGTCGGTGGCATATCTTCATGTTGGTCTGTGGTTGTGAATATGGAATTGAATGTCATTATGCAACAGTAGCACGAAAAGTTTCTCCATTATTTCATATACCCAATGTGATGTTTAATGAATGTAGTATTGTGAATGCGGCATAAACAGATGCTCGGATCCGAGGGTGTCACAACCAGATTCGAACTTATGGCAGTACTCGAGGACACGTGTATACTCCTCTTGAGGAATACATTGACGTTAAATGCAATCCGCTCCCTCCCTGAATAAGTATGGTCTTCCCATTGATAAAAATGAATGTCGAAGAAGAACTTGTCCTTCTTGATTATTGTCCAATCTTGTGAGATTACACCAGAGATGAGGTAGTTCATAATATCGGCATACCAAGGGAGAGACCCAATGCTGAGGATGGATTCATCAGGGAAGGCTTCTGTAATTGATGCACTGCTCAGCTGAGTATCTTGGCATTCAATTCTAGATAGATGATCTTCCATCATATTATGAACTCCAGGCTTATCTCTGATTTCTAAGTTGAATTCTTGGAGGAGAAGGATCCATCTGAGTAGATGTGATTAAGCATCCTCCTTCTACTGTAAGTATCGGATGGCAGAGTGGTCAGTGAAACTTTCGATCCAAGAAGGTAGGACCTGAACTTCTCTAAAGCAAATACTATTATCAGCAACTCTTTCTATGTGATTGTATAATTTCTTTGTGCTTCATCTAGAGTCTTACTGGCATAGGAAAACTTATCTCTTCTATAACATAGAACAACCCAACTACAAAATCTGACACATCCATAATGATCTCAAAAGGAAGAGACCAATCAAGTGCCT
The DNA here is from genome assembly GCA_037367405.1 of Ottelia alismoides. Classification (NCBI taxonomy): domain Eukaryota; kingdom Viridiplantae; phylum Streptophyta; class Magnoliopsida; order Alismatales; family Hydrocharitaceae; genus Ottelia; species Ottelia alismoides. The sequence continues at coordinate 1,675,737 of JAZKJV010000991.1, forward strand.
GTAGGATTGGAGCCTGAGTGACCAGTTCTTTTAGCTGATAAAATAATCAGAGAACTTGCTGATCGACAATGAACTCGATCTCATTGTAAAAACGCTCGGTTAGAGGTCGGGCAAGCTTGTTTAAGTCCCTGATAAATCGACGATAAAAGTCGACAGGCCCTAAGAATGACCTCACATTCTTTACATTCTGAGGTGGCTTGAGTTTAGCAATTACATCCATCTTCATCGGGTTGACCTCCATGCCACACTTGGAGACGACATGGCTCAACACGATACCTTCAATGGCCATGAAATGGATCTCTTCCCATTATAGTACAAGATTGACTCCACGATACTTCTGCAGTACTCTGTCTAGGTGCATAAGGCATGCATAAAACTGTCACTGTAGATGGAGAAAACATCCATGATGACTTCGAGAAAGCTTCTGACCATGTTGGAAAGATGACAAGCATGACTCTAGAAAGTAGTTGGAGCATTGCAGAGTCCAAAGAACATTCTTTGAAATGCATAAGTGTCGAACAAACTGGTGAAAGTTGTATTATGTTGGTCTTCAGGGGTGATCACCACTTGATTGTACCCAAAGTACCCATCTACGAATCAGAAATATTCTTTCCCTGCAAGTCGCTCAAGAACTTGATCAACGAATAGAAGAGGGAAATGGTCCTTCTTTGTCGCTGAGTTCAGGTGGCGGTAGTCAACACACATCCGTCAGGATGTCGGTACTCGAGTAGAGATATCATCTCCTTGATCATTCTTCGCTGCAGTGAGCCTTGGTTTCTTGGGGACTACATGCAGGGGAATCACCTATTTAGAATAGATGATGGGATAAATAAAACCTGCTTCACACCACTTCGTTGTTTCCTGTTGATGATGATCGGATATGTGTGTTCTTTGTCCGCAAGGAAAGCGTACTTTAGACCTGCCAGGAGCGGTTTGAATTATGGTAGTTGTTGAGCTTACCTCGCAGTCACTTCAGACACTGTGTTGGTAGGTGAATGTACTACTTGAATCAATGAGGTGTTGTCTACCTTTATCACTGATGGCTCTGATATGAATGTGTCAAACATATCTGCAATGACGTCTTCATATTCATCTTAACATGAATATTCTTCAAACATGATGATCAGTGATTTTGATTCAGACTTAGTCTCCTAGTCTGCAAGGAAGCATGGACCAACTGTACTATCCAGATCCTCCTTAGAAGGGAGGATTTCCTATGTGATAATGCCATTTAGAGAAAGGTGTTGATCACTAACATCCACAATGTCATAGTCTTCTGTAACCGATTCTGACTTCCCTCCCTCAGATATGGCTTTCAGCTCACTGATCATATCCATACTAACTTTGTCGGTGCAGGAGTGGAAGGTAATCTTCCCAGACACGTATTCAACAACCACCTTGGTTTTGTGAAGGAAAGATTGATCAAGAATAATAGGGGTTTGGAGTAACTTTGCAGGAGAATCCATCTCTGGGACTACAAAGTCAACTGGAAATTGCATGTCCTGCATAGTTACGATAACATCCTCCAACAGACCTCTAATCAGCTTAACAGATCGATGCGCAAATTACAGGATCATTATTGTAGGCTTAAGTAGTTCAAGCTCAAATTCATGCAATAGTGAGATGGGAATGAGGTTTATTAAAGACCCGCTATTAAGTAGAGTGCACTCAAAATTTTGATCAAAAATCTAGCATCTGATGTTGGGTGCTCCCTTGTCTTTCGTTTTCTGCGAGAGGTCACTGATTACATTTATAGTGGCCATGGTCAAGATGTACTTCTCTCCTCTGTTGTGCATGTTCTTTTATCTCTGATGTTTGGAGGTACATGCGTGTTTCAATCCTTTCCACAATGGGCATGTATTCTATGGCATTCATCAATGGTATTTTTAGAACAAGATTTTCAATAATCTCGACAACGTCAGGGAACAATGCATTTTTCATTTGCAATTTTTTTGATATTCTTCATAGATTCATGAAATGGAATATTCATAGAAGAAAATTCAGTGTTCTTAATCAAAGAATTATTTATAGATGGTTGGTTAGAAGATGGCCCATCATTCAAAACAGGCAAAAATATATCCACATGAGCTTTAGTTTCATCAGGATGTGCTGGAAGGGTTGTTGGTGCTGACTCCTCCAGGGTTGATCCTTCTTGGCTTTGGCTCTTCATTTTTTGTAAATTTTCTTAGTACTGATTTTTTGTATATTTTTCTCTTTATGGTGGTAGTGGTGGGTGGGTGGTGCTACTTCTCCATTATCTTCTTCCTCACCCGGCTCTACTGCTAGACTAGCTGATGAAGAAGATGATTCTCCATAAGATGCTTTATTTTTCACCTTGGAGATGGATGATGGTTGCAATACTCTACGCTCCTGAGAGTCACAACATTAGACAACATATAATCCGAAATACCTGACTCGGTTGGATTGGTGGAGACATCACAAACTATCTGTCATTTGAGCTGAAATTATTAGGGCTCGCTTCAACCTATGATGGAATCGGAGTTTTGGTGGTAGTGAGGCCGTCAGGCTTATGGGACATCTCTACTAGGCCTTTGATGAGTTGGGCCAAACAGTCTAGTGTTGGGTTCGTAGGATCGGCTTCAGATGATTCAACGTGTTGACCATGTTGAGAGTGATATTGTGGAGGCTGTTGGTGGGAATATTGCTAGTTCTAGTGAGGAGGGAGTTGTATTGATGAAATTGCGGAGGAGGAGGAGGATATTGATTATGAGAAGCAGTCACGTAGTTGTTGTGCGGCTGGTATTAACGGTACGCGGACTGCTGGTGATGGATGTTGGTGTTGTAGAGGTTGGTGTGGTCTCTGGGAAAACCACCCACAGGAGGGTTGGTGATACGATCGAATTACGGATGATTGGCCCTGTTGTTGTCCGTCTGATAGGCCCATTTCATTATTCCAGATGTCGTTCACGTCTTGAATGATGGGTCGTGGTGGGGAAAATGGATATGCATAAGGGGTCTAGGGCTTTATTGAGATAGTACAAACTACTGAGATGGCATCAGTGGTGACTGGTCTAGTGCATGCACACAGTATACGTGTTAGACATGAGACTGACCTGCACTCAGCTGATGCTATTGTGGAGATGATGGTTCATTCTAATCAGTGGGAATGGTGGTTGTCAGACTCGTATATTACACGGCATTGATGATGCTCACAAGCAGCTCCATCTGCTTTGAAATCTGATCCATCTTGTCTAGGTGTTGGATCCTATGTTCGATCACAAAGATTTTCTTCAGGTCATGTGATCTTTTCTCAATTATATCAACCTTGGACAGGTGGCTCCCTATGATGCTGAGGTTGGAGCTCTTGTCCTTGTCCACTTCACTGGATGTCACCATTTTGCGGCTTATGGTGGATCTGTGACTGTCTCTAATATGCTCGAGATGAGGATAGGGCGATCTCTTCTTCGGCCATCTCTTCGAAGATTTGCCATACGACATCCTCACCCTTGTTAAAATGAGAGCCACCACATGCGGCATCAACAAGCCTCTAACCTTTTGGAGTGAGGCCTCCAAAGAAGTGTTGGACCAAGCTGGTCCGAGGGATGCCATGGTGGGTCACTTCTCCTGTGGATCTCCGAATCTCTCTCAGGCTTCATGTATGGATTCGTGTGGTCCCTCGGAGAAGTTGTTTATTATGGCTCGCATCTGATTAAGATGACAGAGTAATGAATCTCCATTTCATCACCTTTATTCTTTCATTTTGGCCTTTAAACCCCAGCTAAATGCATGTAAATAACTTTATTTTGCATAAATTACCATTCATTATTTATGAATAAATAATATATAAAGTACAATATTTAAAGCCAAAATAAAAGAATAAAGAAAAGTATAGGAAAGGAAATAAAATGTCAAAGGTATTTTAGACCCTAAACCCCGAGACCTAGGCATCATGATGATTGGTCGACAAAGAATAACATAGGGGGAGATAATGGTCAAAAACACAATAAAAACCTAATTTTTATCCTTCAATGATTCATTTTTGGGACCTATTTTATTCTTTATTATTTATAGCTCAAATAAAAAAAATTGCACATGAAAGTTGTAGATAAAATTACATAAAAAAATAAAAATTTGATTTCACACAAAAATAATATAAATTGGATGTTTTATACGTAAAATAAAATTCCAGAACCCAAACTTCCCATACCCATATCTTCTCCATCCTGAACTCAAAATGCACCAAACTCACCTTGAGTGTATATAACTATTAATAATTTATTTAATGAACATGGTTTCATTAATTTGGAGTTAAGAAGAAAAGGTTAGGTTTTAGACCCTATTGTATAATATACCTGAATAAAATATTCATTTTATTTATTCTTTATAATTTTTATAACTTTATATTTTTATAATTTTGTAAATATTCTATATAGCATATGTACATATTTAGAATAAAATAAATTAACCAAGAAAATAATAAAATAAAATACTATACAAAAATACATAAATGAATATACTATACTCATACCAATAAAATAAATATACATATTTAAGTGTACTAATAACATCAGAAAAATATAATAAAAATATATTTGTGTATAATAAAATTGAATTATAAATATATAAATTAAGAGTATAAAATAATAAAATAAAAAATAAAAATAAAATACACAATATATACGCAAATATATATATACCTCTAAAAAGCAACTCATAATAAATTAACTTTTATAATAAAAAGAAATCACAATAAAATATCAAATAAAATAATAAATATTTTTTATGTTTTAACAAAATAATAATAAAATCATTTATTATTTTATTTTGAATTAATAAACCTTGATTTCATTGTTTTGTCATCTAGTGACCCTGCGTGGACCAATGGGAGCCCGGTCTTGTTTGACCCGGGTCAAATCCCTGGTCCAGGTAGCCCTGACGTCTGTCAGAGGTTTTGTCCTCGATTCCCCCATTTTTGGAGCTCGATCCTTACACCCATTTTGATTGACGCCTTCTGGTCTTTTGATCCTCGATCTGTGCACTTTCACGCCCGAGCAACTCCTCGATTGATGGATCATGACCTCAGGCGGCATCCTCAGTAAAAGGGTCCCCTATATAAAACCTCTCTTCCTCCTTCCTTCGCGCTTTGATCCCTCTTCCATCAACTAAAACCCTAACTTTAGCTCTAGATCGAGTCCTAGTGACAGCAGCATTCCCTCCGGCCATTCAGCGGTGCAGTTTTGCGTTGAATCAAGGAGATCCAAAGCTCCGTTGCCTCCTCCGCCTGAAGTTCTGCTCCAGATGGTTCAGATATGGAAAGCTTCTCCTTTCTTTGTTCTTTCTATTCCTTAGCATAGTAGTAGTGTAGGATCAACTTATATCTCGTTTTTCCCCCTTATTTTGGGTAAAATACGAATTTTGTGTTCAACGCAGCTCAGGCTCCGCCGCATGTTCCCGATTACTTCAACATTCCTCCGTCATCCTGACCATCACCAATATCTCCCTCATCGTCTGCTCTTTGCCCCATGCACCCCCACGCATCTCGATCTCGTTCAGATCAGGGAGCTAGCCCTCATTCCTCTACCGTTCGTAGGAGGGCTCCGCCCAAGTCCATCCCCGTCCATTCTGAACTCGCAAAGCTTCTCAAACCTATGTTTTTATGTGCCAAAGATTTCTGCAGGGTCTGAGAGCCAAAGGATCCATCTTGGGTCGATTTTGATCCAATGCAAATCACTTGAAGCTCTCATTCATCCTCGACCTCGCCAGCTCACATAGATGCCCCAACTGCTCATCGGAGACCACCATTTGAAGCGGAGGAGCTACGACTCCATTTTGCATCTACTCCGAGCTTTCCAGGTGATCGGAGCGAAGGAGATCAGATCAAAACTCGGCCCAACCGAGTTCTTGACTTGTTCTTCCAACCACCCTTTTAGTCGTCCTATTATCTAGAGCACCAGACACAACAGTAGTCGTTGTATCGAGCAACTCCTTGACTGTTGATCCCAACAGAGGGATCTAATATGGAGCGTCCAGCCGAACCGTCATCGTCTCATCTCCTTTTGCCGCTTGTCAAGTGGAAGCAACATCTGCGTTGGATCACGCATGGAGGGTATTTTGCGCACACAACCTCCTCTTTTTTGTATTTTAAGTTCAGTCCACAAACATTCAGGTGTTGTTTAACTATTCTTGTAATATTTTCATGTTAGCCCCTACACTTTCATTAATTACATTTAGATCCACATCACCTCACGTGCCCATGCGCATGAGGGGCTAGGCTTTTCTTATTCATTTTAGTCCATATTTTTCAATTAATAATGTAATATTTTCTAGTTAAATTGCATCGAAACCCCTGAACATTGTATTAATTGCAAAAATACCTCTCCGAGTATAAATTATAGGATATTTTCGGGAAAATTGTGTCTGCCCCCTGTACTTTTCCGTGGTGTTCAGATTTGGTCTACAAACTTTAAATATTTTCAAAAATCCCCCTGGCAGAATGTATTTTCTTTTTGTAGCTTTTATTTTGTTAAAAATATCTCCAGACCTCTAAAAAGTTGTAGAAATTACTATAAATACCTAACATATATTGATATCACATATATTTTTGGTTAGGAATTTTAATGTAATTTTCTATTTATAAAAAATAAAAAGTGAGCTTTTATTCCCTGTTTGCACTAAAAAACCATAAGAAAATATAAAAATAATTTGAAAAATTCCAAAAAAAATTATGTTTTGTTTATTATAGTACTTTACAATCCATACCACAAACCCCTAAAAATAGAAAAAGAAATGATTAAAAATTAAAAATATCCAAAATCCTTTATGAAAATATAAAAAAATCACCAAAAATTCCAAAAATAATTATTGTCTCTAATTTTTCTTTATATTATTTATTATCTATGAAATTTGATTTGGAGTAATTTTGAAACTTTTTGCTATCTTTAATCTTCAAATCAATTCGGTCTATTTATTTAATAAATATTTTGTGGGATTTATATTTTAGAACTATATAAAATTAGAAAAAATCATCAAAAATCATAAAAATAGTTGAAAATATAAAAATACAAAAATTTATTCTATAAATTTTGAGTATTTATAGTTATATCTATATATTTATTAGCCTATATTATCTACTAATACTTATATCCTTATTTTATCTTTTATAAAATGAAAAAGAAATTAAAATCAGAAAATATAAAGGTAAATAAAATTTTAAAAATTAAGAACAATTAAAAATATGTAAAAACAAAATTCCATATAAATACATAATTAAAAACCCACAAAAACTTCAAAATCCCTGAAAAATACCCAAAATTATCTATTATCTTATTTAGCCAATTTTGATTATCTGTCCTCCGCTATTTCCTGTGTACGACTCCTATTGTACTTGTCCACTATACAATCTATTGTAAGGTATAATAAATTTTGATTCACATTGCTTGGATTGATTTTCTATATATTGTGTGGGTTGATTATTAATTGACCACGCGGTCTTGTGAGCGATCGCCTCATCGGAATTTTATCTTCACACTCAGTGAGGATTTTATTTTAGACCCTCGCAAAACTCTTGTCATCATCTAGTGCATAATATTTCTGGAGAAATGCAGACTTCAGTTCCTTCCAAGTCGTCATGACCTTCCTCTGATGGTTGATCCAATATAGAGACTTATCCTGAAGGCTGGAGGGGAACGTACTCATCTTTACTACGCACAACGGAATGTTGGAGTTGTGAGTGGTGCAGCAGATGCAATAGAAGTGGTGAAGATGGATGTAGGGCTCTTCATTTGTGTTCCCGTGGAAGGAGGGAAGAAGAGCTAGAAACTATAGCTTCAAATCGAAATGTCCATGGACTACACGGATATGTATCCACTCTATCATCTAGCCAGCACAAGGATTGTATGTTTCATTGAGAGTGACCTTGGGACCCTCTCTCATTATCTCATTTGTGGGCCCTCTCATTATCTCATTTTCAGGATCATCATCATTATTTCATCCTCCTCCTTTGTTACCTCTCTCTCCTCAGATCATTCAGTGTCTCTTGGAAAGTGACTTGGGCAAAGGCCTGATCTGTCAGTTGTTGTTGAATGGCATATTGTTGAACAGAGGAAATTCAGGAGTTTAATTTAATTAAATTATGAAGTGTCGATTCAACCTTAATTATCCCTCAACGAAAATTTTATTTAATTCTCAAGCCAAAAATAAACGAATTGTAAGCAAGAGAATTTGGCATTTATTTACCTGTATATCGTACAGGATTGAACTCAAGGAGGCAACATATATCTCAAGGTTTATTTAAATCAAAGACAAGCAAATGAAATAAAAAGCAGGAAACTCAAAGCAGCCTACTTTGGATTTTTGTGAATTTTTCTCTTTTTTTAGATTTTTTATTTTATATAATTTCCGTGATGATCTGATTATGTATTTTTTAATTATTTTTAAATTATATAATTTTTATATATTTTTAATAAAGGAAACAAATAAAGAAAAAGAATAAAATAAAAGAAAGGAGAGAAGGGTTTTTGTATTTTTAGAATATAACAAACATATACAGAAATTTCACATAAAAATATTTTTGGGATTTTGATATTTTTCTACTATTTTTATGAATTGTGACACTTTTTAGATTTTTTTAAGATTTATAAATTAATTAAAAACAAAAAATCAAGTACATAGAAAATACAACACTTGTTTTGGATTTTAAAAATAGAAAATAAAATCAAACGTAGAGGAAATAAATACAAAAGTAAAGAGAATTTTTCAAATTTTCTAGAAAGCAGTTTTGTGTTTTTTTTGGATTTACTATGATTTAATATGAATATTTTAGTGTTTTAGTGTTTTTCATTTTTTTGTTTTTATAAAGAATTTGAGGATAAATTTTGGGTAGAAATAAAAATAAATCGAGACAAGCACATTTTTGAGGAATTTTTGGAAAGATTTTTGTAATTTTTATTATTTCTCTAATTTAAACTGAAAATATTTTTGATGTTTTTGATATATTAAAATAATAAAATCAATTAAATGCAAAATAAAAGTCACTAATGATAAAAGGAATTAGTAGGGATCTAAGATGATTTTTGGGAGTTTTCCCATGATGATTTATTATTTATTGAATGCAATTAACAATCAGAAATAAAGACAAATTCATAGGGACCAATATGTAAAGAAAATTATGTCTGGACCAAATGAATAACAAAGTAAAGAAATACGGGGTCAAAATGCAATTTACCCTGTGAGGCTCGTGCCATCACATGTGAGTTGTGATGGCTGGGACCTTTATGTGATTATTTTAATTCAGAGGATCAAACAATAACAAAGAAAAGTGGTACGTTTTTTTGCAAAAACACCACAATGTCACGCATGTTGCACGAGTTTCTGTTTAAATAGGACTAAAATGAGAATAAAATAAATAGCAATGTAAAATGTGCAAATCAGCAATGAAACACGGTCTGACACGCATCCCAAGAGGGACTTATTATAAAATAAATAAAAGACAAGGCTAGAGATGCAAAATTCATCGAGGCTAATGTGGCGAAAGGAATGGTTCTGATGCACACCAGATCTGATCATGCAGTTGAGATTTGGGTGCTCACGGAAGCTTGGATCTGATCTGATATATAAATCAACGACGGACGTTAGGTGCTTTTTGGATGATGGAGATTCAACCTGGAGACATCGTTCTTGATCCAATGACGCATGGGTACGCTGGAAGAACTTGGATGAATGTCTCCATCGATGACTTTCAAATGGCTTGAAATGAGCCGATCTTGATCTCTAGCTCCTACTGTAGGTCAGTAAAGCTTCCAACAGCTCTCCTCTATTGATATGGTTTGATAATGATGACCGATGAATGCACAATGAAGATCTGGAGGTCAAGATGTCTGAAGCTCGAAGTGGACCTCCAAGTCCTGCTCCTAGCTTCCAAATGTGCTCCTAGACCCTGCAAAAGATTCAGTGCTCGGAGATGAAACTCCGGCAAACTTTATGAGGCAGAAAAGAGAAGAATGGGAGTGAACGATTGACTCCGGTGTAGGTGGTCAGAAGGGGATATATATTTGTTATATCTTAGAAAGAAAAAGAAACTAAAATTCAAAAAAAGAAAAAAAGAAAAGAAAAATTAAAAATATATAACATTAAAAATCCATAAAATTTAAATATAACTAAAAATCCACAAAATTAAAAAGTAAAAAAAAGTAAAAAATAGTTGTTATTTATTTTTATTTATAGATAATAATTCTACCCTATCCCTATTGCTCTTTGAGATTCGACACTCTACACTTATACACTATACACATATTTTGTTGAGTTAAAATAAAATAAATTTTGACTCGTACATTTGTACTGATTATTCATACATTGTGGATTGATTGTTGATTTGATTGATTGATAATGTGTTGAGTACCTGATGAATCCATATTTCATCATCTTTATTCTATCATTTTGGTACCAAAAACCCTAGCAAATGCCGGTAAATAACCTTTATTTCATCATCTTAGCATTCATGCATATGCATCTAATTAGTGTATAAATTACTGTAATTAAAGCCAAAATTATAGAATAAATAAAAGAAAAGAAAAAGAATAAAATATTGTAAATATTTTATGACCCAAAACCCCGAGACCTAGGCATCTTGATGAATAGGTCGACAAGGAATAAAGTAGGGGGAGATAAGGGCCAAAAATACCAATAAAATCCCTTTTATTTTATTCATTCTTTATTCACTTTGGGATATATTTTTTATTCCACTTTTCATACATCAAATGAAGAAACGTTGTACATGAAAGTTGTAGCTAATTTTATAAAGAAAAATACAAAATTGATTCCACTCAAAAATAATGTACAGATAAAAAGTTCTGGTCTGAATAAAAATCCAAAATCCCAACTTCCCAGACCTGTATCTCACAAATAAAAACTCCAAATGCCTCAAAATCACTTTAATTGTATATAGAATAAAATAAGCTATTTAATGGATGTGGTTTCGTATTTGGCGGAGCTACGGTTTGAAAATTGAGTTTTGGACCCACCTTGTATAGTTGTACTGATTAAAATATTCAATTTATTATTTATTTATTATTTTTGTATTTTTATATTTTTATAATGTTGTAAATATTGCTTATAATAATTGTGAACAATAAAATAGAATAAAAATGTAAATAAAACTCAAAATAAAATACTTGTATATATCATATACATAGGTATTAGACCTATACTCATACATATATAAAATACACTTCTATTTTATTAATTATACAAAACATATCAGAAAAATAAAGTAAAAATATATTTGTGTACATAAAAGTATTTTATAATTTTATAAAATACTAAATGAAAATAATAAAAATAAAATACCTAACTAAAAATTAAATATTTAAATACATAGGTAATATACCTATATAGGGCTAAAAAGTAAACTTGAAAAAATGTACCTTATAAAATAAATTAAAAATCATAATAAAATACTACATAAAATAACGAATATTTTTTATTTTATAATCATAAATTAATAATGTCATTTACTATTTTTAAATTAATTAATAAAATATTTTTTAGGGTTTTTTCCTGGTTGGACCACGTGGACCAACCAGGAGGTCAGAACTGTTGACCAAGGTCAACAGTCTGACCTACCCCCCTGTAGCTCTGCGCGTCTCGTTTTTCCCCCGTTTTTGCGGATTTTTCGAGGCGATGTATTTCATCTAATGAGGTCGATTCCTTCTGTGAAGATCTTCCCCTACCATCTCTCTTACTCGCCTTATGTTCTTCTTGGGCTGAGGATCACTGCATCGTGCCAGATCTCTCGTTCTTTGGACCACCCCCGTCAACCATACTTAAGCCGCCCCTTGACTTCATTTGAGTTTTGAACACAAATCCATCCAAACTTCCCCCCTAGACCTTGCTAGTACTCTCTGGAGGTGACAGCTCCGTGGAGTCCTCGTCAGGGAGGTGGATCAGCCACATTTGGGCAAGTTCCGATCAACCTCTGGCCAAGCCGTCGAGGTACCCTTCTTCCTCGCTCTATCTGAGCTTGAGGGCCATCTAACCACCCTATCTTTAGCTTCATTTCACTCCTGTTCATCCGAGCTTCATTCCGACCCTTTCATTTAACTCGTTAGCCATCGATTCGCTCAATCGATCGGTCGTCGGAGCAACTCCGGCCACCTTCGGTCTTCACGCCATCCGCCACATCGTACCACCTTTCTATTGCACCACGTGATCGGGGCAACTTGCCCCCGATCATATCACCCCCTTTTTTTTGTGCAGGTCCTCGCCCGAACTGAAGCACATGGGGCTCAGTGAGGCACGCGGTTGAGGTCCCTGGAGCCCACAGCTCCGCCACTCTCGCGCACGTCCTCCGGTTGTAGCCAGAGCTTTTTGGAGCGCCTAGCCATTAGAAGACCGCCGCAGGAGGCCCGGGGGGCCATTTTGGAGCAGCTACGGATGCTGGGGAGGGGCGATAAAGCCGGAGGAACTTTACCCCGGCGAAGTTCTTCCTTGTTCTTCGTCAGCTCCTTGCCGCCGTCAGATCGTGAGGGCATCCCAGATCCTCTCACCGCCGTTCGATCCAGCACGCGCCACGCCGTTCGATCGTCATCAGCTTCTAATTCTGAGCCGCTGGATCGCGAAGGGGTATCGCAGGCCCCCGTGTTGACACGTGGACAAGTGGAGCGCGCTCCACCGTTCGATCGCCCGCTTGCTTGGGTATTTTGTGATTTCACCCTTGCAATTTTTGTAATATTTTATTAGGACATAAACTTTCAATACCCGTTCAAAATTTCTGTAAATTTTGCTAAAAACCCCATGCAGTTGTCTTATTTACATTTTAACCCTTGCTAGCCCAGCGCACGTGCGTGGCACGAGCGCGCGGACATTTTGCAGCCAAGGGCCTAGCAGTCTGTGGTTTTAATATTTAGCCCACTAAATATTTTGTCACATTATATATTTTTAGTGGAATTTACATTTAGCCCCCCAAAACTTTGTCATATTGCAAACTGGTCCTTGCCAGGTCACGTGCACAGTGCGCGTGACCTTGGCATTTTTGCAAGTCCACCCCTGCAGCTTTGGGTATTGGCTTTTTGGTCCAGAAAATATTTTGCTCAGTTGATAATTTTTGTAAAAATTGCAGGCGTGCCCCTGACTTTCCTGATTATTACATAAATGCCCCTACCAGCCCCTTAATTTGTGCTTGCTTTATCTATTTATTTAATGGCTCATTTTAATTACAAAAATTCTAACTTGTACTTCCACGCCATCATTTTAGTTTCTGATTTTTATTTTATTTTTGTATTTATTAAAAATCAAAAACATGCTTTTATTCACTGTCTAGCTTAGAAAATGCCAAAAAATAGTAAAATACCTTGAAAAATTCAAAAAAAATTCCCTAGTGTGTATTTTAACCTATTTTAGTGTCAGTACAAAAATCACTAAAAATCTCAAAAGAAAAACACTAAAATATCGAAAACACTCAAAACTTCAAAAAATATATAAAATCAAAGAAAACTCCAAAAAATACAAACTCAGTTCCTGTTTGTTTTATATTTCATTATTTTTATTTGAAAAATAGTTTGCAAAAATTTTGTGGTTGTTGTCTATTTGTAATCCCCATTTTACTTACAGCCAGTGCATATTTTACTGTTTTCCTTTATTTCAGTATTTAAAAATACCAAAAACAATTTGAAAAATACCCAAAAATCACAAAATAATAAAAAATCCTAAAAATATCAAAAACATTTTATTTCTGAATTTTTGGCTATTTTTGCATATTTTTATCATTATTCTATCTTCTCTTTTATTACATACCCTTTATTTTCCAATATTGAAAAAGAAATTAAAAAAATATAAAATATAAAATTAGAAAAATTAGAAAAATTAAAATCCAAAATACAAAATTAAAAATTAAAAAAAAATTAAAAAAAATTAAAAACCCACAAAAATTTCATTGTTTGCTTGCTTAGTATATACACTTCACTCACATTCACTTGTGCACAATTATTTGAATTACCCTGCTTGCTCCCTGTGTTCGAACTCTCTGCATACTTGTCCCTATACACCATTTGTGCAGAGTTAAAAATAAATTTTAACTCCACATTTATTTCTAATTATTGATCTTTAGTGTGGGTTAATTGTTGATTAAACCAGGATTTTGTAGTGGTTAAGACACCGACTGTTGACTCACCTTGTGAGTCAATACGACCGCTCTCAATTCTGCGTTTATCAAATGGCGTCGTTGCCGGAGAGCAACAGCGAGTAGTTTACATTTTTGTTTTCTTGTGATTGTTGTCTACCATAGCTTCAGTTTATCTCTCTTGCACTTTTGATACATATATTGCTTGAGCTATTCTGACCATCCTTTCTTGTCTTCTTGCGAGGGACCGCGGAGCAAGGCGGATCGCCTAGGTGACCCGAAGCAACCTTGGGAAGCGGAGCCGGCCTTCTTAGGTCAAGCCGGTAGGAGAGAGCAGGAGGAGTGGGGGAGAGTGGTAGATTAGTTGCATTTATTTTTGTGAGAGAGTGACCTTATTAATTTGTAATAATACAGGTACTCGAACACTTGGACTCTTGAGACACTACCGGGCCTAATTTCCGGGTGTTTGTTCACCCGGGGGCTCACCGCGGTTTTTCTCGCGTTTTCCGCTTGTCATTTTCCGGATTTGTTTTCCTTTTCATTTCTTTTGTGGATTGAGCCCTTAGATTGTAGGTCCTGCTTGATTCGATTAGAATAGGTCCAAACACACTAATTATCTTTGCATGCTCCTATAGATCATTGTTGGACTTAGACTAATTAAATAGTTAGCTATTAGCTTTCGATCCACGCGTTGCGAGCTCTCCCCACACAAGCGCTTTCTCCTAACTCAAATGTGTTGAGTAGAGGAGGGGTGAGCCTAGACCGGACATTAGGATTGAGAGTTAGTGGCTAGCTTGCGGTTCTTCATGCTAGCAGTTGCCTACTCTAGGACGATTTCCGTTTTGCATATCGCCATGTAGTTTAGGTTTATAAATTCTGCTTTGCATCCCGCATGGAGAGAGCTGGGATTCGCTGTAAGTCTTCTTACTTTGCATGCATCATTTAGGCACAAAGGTGAGATTTCCACCTTGGTGTCGACTTGCACGGCTTTTCCGACTCTATTCTCCCTCTATTTTTTGGAACAAAGTAGGACAAAGAAAATACAAAAATCGTTAGGCGCTTGTTTGAATTCACTCAAAAGAAGCGATAACACCACAAAAAATTAAAAAAGGGACTGCTAAGAAAACTTGACCAAAAATAAAATCGGTAATTGGATTCATTGCTTGGGGAGAGTAACACCCTCACTTGTATTCAGGTTGTATGGGAAGGTCTCCTTCCAAGTGAGGTGAGCGCTTCGTAAGGAATGGAGCCAAAAACCCAACTTGTGGCTGCCTTGTGTATCGCCTGGATTTCCGAAGTATTGGTGGCTACTATCGTACGTAGTCGAGTAGGGCTTGGTCGCCATTGGTGACTCACTATTGTATGAGCGCCGACCTTGTCCGAAGTACCGAGCTTAGGCCACGCCTTCACGGGTGTGTCTGTCTCACCGGCTGCGTCCGAGTAGGACCTTGTATGCTCACGGGTGATTCCGTTGCGAGCGAGGTCCGAAGTATCGGTTTCACCTATCGGCTTCCTCCCTCTATTTCTTTGGCTGAGTAGGGATCCAGGAAGGGTTACAAGGACCTTAAAAAGCGCAAGTTACAGGTTACACAGGAGGAGGACAAGTACGGGGACACTTTCCCGGCAGTACTCTCTCTCCTTTAGGCGTAGCGTTCTAAGGACTCATGAAAAGATAAATTCCTGAATCAAGCTAAAATCGACAAGATAAAAGCCGAACCTTCACGGCTCCATGTGTTGAGTTGGTGAACTCACCCCTGCTTTGTGTTTGATTGCTAGATTTATTTAAGTCAAGATCAAAAACACCGCACAATTGTGCGCAATTTTGTTGCATCTCATTTCACTCTTCTTCTTCCTTTGCATTCCCTCTGCTCTTCCCAATAATCAAGATGATGGGACGGAGATCTCTTAGGCCGACCTTGTCGGCACCGCTATCCAGCACTCCTCCTTATTCATCTAGGACCACCTCGGAGAGTCCGCTCTCCGAGCCTGAGTTTACATCCACCTTGTTCCCCCTCGACCACCCTTCCCATTCACCTTCTCTCAGTCCAATAGTTTCATAATTCAGTGCATCACAGAGTTCAGATCATTCAACAGCACCTGAGATGGCCTCTTTTGCTTTTTCAGAAAATCCAGTGATGGCAGACAGAGGCGAGCACCCAGATGACCATGATCACCCTCCGTTCATATTTGATCAGGCGGCCATCAACAATTTCTTGTTAGCGTCCTTGGAGACTATGCAGAGACAGATCCGTGACCAGGGTACCTTCATGGCTGATCTGATGAGAGAGATAGCGCAGATGAGAGAAAACCGACCTGGGGGCGGTGGTGGTGGAGGTGGAGGAGGACCTGATGCAGGAGGAGGTGATCCAGACGCTGAGAGACCATCACAGACCATCATGAGGGAACTGCACAACCCAGCTGCATCCCTCACTCATCGTTGGATCCGACTCCCGCCCATCCACGGAGATTTCGAGCTTCGGCCCCACACTATTCAGCTTCTACCCAAGTTCCATGGGTTGCCGACCGAAGAGCCGCACCTCCACCTCCAAGAATTCGAGATGATATGCAGCATCATCCATGATCGGTTGATGATCGAGGACACAATAAAGATGATTGCCTTTCCATTCTCCTTGGTTGATAGAGCCGCATATTGGCTCAAGCATCTAGGGCGATTCATCAACACATGGGCAGACCTCCAGACCGCATACCTGAAGAAATACTACCCTCTCGGCCGGACAAATGCAGCCAGAGCCATGATCAGCAACTTCGTAATGATCCCGAATGAACAATTCCATGAAGCGTGGGATCGCTTTCGAGAGCTCATTGACCGGTGTCCACATCACGATATATCCAAGCCCAACTTGGTGCAAAGTTTCTTCTGTGGGCTGACACCGGAGCTGCAGGGGCTTGTCAACGCCTCTTGCGGTGGATCATACTTTTCCAAGGGTGAAGACGACGTCTGGGCCATTTACGAGGGCATGGTAGAAAATTCTATAGTAATGGCCCAAGCCCGAGTCTACACACATCAGAAGCCCCCGCAAGGAGCGGGATCATTCCAGAGGATCGCCCGCATCGATGCCGGTCCCAATACAGCGTCAGCTGCCACAGCCCAAGCTGAATCAGCCGCAGCCGACATGGGCATCATCAGTGAGAAGCTGGAACGCCTCGAGATCCTCGAGAAGAAGCAGATGCAAGGCATGGCCCAGATGGACCAGATCGCCAAGACCATGAGTGATCTGAAGACGCAGATTTTGTGCGTCCAGGAGGCACAAGCTCATTCCCAACAGCCTCCCAGATCACGTGCTGATCCGAGCAGTAGCAATGCCAACCAGCCCTCTACCTCGTATCGTCAAGTTAACCATATTTAGGCAGAGTCGGTTCCCTTGCTGCAGTACTACCCAACGCAGTCGCCATCTTCGGACACGCAGATGGTGGTGTATCAGCCGGAGCAGCCACTGGCAGTTCTTCCTCCACCCTCCTTTGAGCAGGAACCATTGATGGAAGTCAATGGGATTTGGTACGACCGTTACCCTCAGCCCGGGATTCGTCGTGATCACCCTGGATTCCGTTGGGGCAACGGTGGCTCCTCATCCCAGCAGCAGAACCTTGCCCAAGGACAGCAAAACAGCCAGCCACATCAACAACACTAGCAACCCCAGTATGCCCAGCCACAATAGTATCAGAGTGGTCCTCGTCCCGCCTATCAGGGACAGCAGTGGAGGCAGCGACAGCAGCCTCAGCAATCTTATCCCCATCACCCCCAGTATCAACCGCAGCAGCAGCAGCCCCATTTCCAGTAGGGACAACCATCCGGTTCTGAGGGTCCCACCTTTGAGAACCCAGCATTAGATGATCTTGCCCGCTTGCTTTCCGAACAGCGAGCATCCTTCAGGCAAGAAATGGATGAATTCCGGCAGGAAATGAGAGAAATAATCAAAGGAAAGGCCGCCATACTCGCTCAGATTGAACCTAACCCGAACAATCTGAAAAGGAAGTCTGAGCAGGTAGAGTTTACAGAGGATACTTCTCCTAGTGACGATTTGAATGATATGTCTTATTATTTGAATGATGCTGATTTTGTGACTACTAGGAGCGGTAGGATACTAGCCGGCGGCGCCTCTTCTGAGCGACAACCACCAGCTGAACCAAGAGCGCCAGAGGAGCAGAGTAGCGGTGTTGATGCCGCTAATGAGGATATTGAAGACGGTGGTGCTGAGGCCACCAATGATGGAGATCCAGACGACGGTGCTGATGCCGTCGTGAGACCAGATGTAGACGGTGGTGTTGATGGCACCATTTTGGATGCTGAACCAGAGCGCGGTGCTGATGCCGCAGACACAGGTGCTAGTGGTGGTGCTGAGGCCACCACATCTACTTTTGTTGAGCCACCCTCTGTGATGTTCCCACATTTTGTACCTATGGACTGTGGAAACAAAAAGAAAAACAAAAATATGAATAAAGGAAAGGTTTCTGTTCACATTGCGGATCCATATGTGGTGAATGATGATTATTGTATGGATTCTCCTCCTTCACAGGCACAGGGACCAATTCCAAGTCCTCCATCTGTGGAGGCCCCTACCATCCCCTTCCCTGAGGCACTCCGCCGAGCGAAGGGGGATAAAAGAGAAAATCCCAAGAAAGAGCAACAGGTAGAGTTCGGCAATCAGATGATAGACAGATTCCACATTCAGCTGACTCTACAAGAAGCACTTGAGCACATCCCCCTCTTCAAGAAAAACCTGAAAGAAAAGACTACCGTCCGCAGGAAGAGGAGGAACCACAGAGATCAGATTCATGTGCTCACTCATTCCACTTGCTGCACCATCCAGAACAAGCTGCCAGCCAAGCGACCAGACGCAGGAGCTCCCTATGACAGATGCGAGATTCAAGAGCAGCAGTTTGATCGTACTCTATTAGACAGCGGCTCTTCAATCAACCTTCTTCCGGCAGCCTTACTCGACCGATTCGAGTTTGGTCCTCTTCTTAGGAGCAGGACAGTCCTTCAGTTTGCTGATAGGTCGACTAAGAGGCCGAAGGGGTTATTGAAAGACGTGGTCGTTACCATTCAGGGCCTGAAATTCCCCGTGGACTTCGTTGTGTTGGACATGGAGATCCCTGAGTCCGTAACTGATGCCCCCATCATACTCGGACGTCCATTCTTGGCCACAGCCAAGGCGGTGACCGACCATGATAGCGGGAAGGTATGCTTTCACGTAGAGGGCGAAACCATACAAATAGAGACGATCGAGGAAACCAGAGCCAGAGAGTTAGAATGCTCGAAGCAGTCCAGTGAAGCAGCGCAGATGACAGAGGAAGAGCTACACATCCACCATGTTTGTGATTTTGAGATGACTGATGATGAATCCAACTGGATAGATCCTGTAGCACCGACTCTCGCCTTGCCTACAGATTCATTATATCTCCAGCTCATGGCGGTCAAGAGTCGGGAGAGCACATTCCTGGATGAGGATACACCTGAAGCTGACAGCGTTGTGACGAGTGGTGCTGATGATTTCCATTCGTGCTCATCTTCTTCTGATCCCTCGGATTCAGACATCGACTGGGATGATTTTGGTGATTATTTGCCTTGTCTGATTCCTTCTGAGCCAACAGCCATGACAGAGTGCGAGCCAGTGCAGTTCATTGATGATTCCGCAAGCCGCCCTGCGTCAGAGACTCATGCAGAGCGAGAGTTCTCCCATGCAGACCTGGTTGCCTTCACACAGACATATCAGAAGCCAGATCTGCCGCCTCCCAGTTGTCCAGAACTGAAACCTCTACCGCAGTCGCTAAAGTACAGATTCCTTACGGGTGAGCCAGACATGCACCCAGTCATTATCTCAGCAGGTTTGACTGGAGAACAAGAATCTCGTCTGATGGAGATTCTTGAAAGAAACCGCAAGGCAATAGGTTGGAGTATAGCTGATCTCCAGGGGATTAGTCCGGCTCTGTGCTCTCACCACATCTATCTTGAGGATGACGCTAGGCCGTCGCGTGAGTTCCAACGACGGCTGAACCCGAATCTTCGAGACGTAGTCATGAAAGAAATTTCAAAGTGGTGGAGCGCTGATTTTATCTACCCCATCTCCGACTCCAAATGGGTCAGTCCGCTACATGTGGTAACCAAGAAGACAGGTATCACTACAGTTGTCAATGAGTCTGGAGAGGAGATCGCTACCAGAGTACCAACTTCTTGGAGGGTCTGTGTGGACTACAGACGATTCAATGAGGCCACCAAGAAGGATCACTTCCCGCTACCCTTCATTGATCAGATTATCGAGCGGCTAGCCGGGAAGAGTCATTATTGTTTTCTTGATGGGTACTCTGGATACAATCATGGAAGGACATATCGATATCGATATCGTTTCGATATCGTGTCGATATCGATATATCGCCGATATATCGACGATATATCGCCGATATATCGCCGATATATCGTTATATCTACGAATCTTTCTGAAGAAAATGTTGAAAATCGGATATATCGATATATCGATTTTGATATCGATATCGTGTCGATACCGATATATCGGCGATATATCGCCGATATATCGGGATACAGCCTTCCATGGATACAATCAAGTGGCCATTGCGCCCGAAGACCAGGAGAAAACGACATTCACCTGTCCGTTTGGGACCTATGCTTTCAGACGGATGCCCTTTGGTCTATGTAACGCTCCGGCGACATTCCAAAGGTGCATGTTGTCCATCTTTTCGGACATGGTGGGTGACTGTTTAGAGGTCTTCATGGATGATTTCTCGGTCTATGGCGACGGGTTCGATGCTTGTCTTGACTGCCTAGACCGTGTGCTTCAGCGCTGCATTGAGGTCAATCTGGTTTTATCTTGGAGAAGAGCCACTTTATGATGACTCAAGGGACGGTCCTTGGTCATATCGTCTCCAACAGGAGCATGGAGGTCGATCCTGCCAAGGTGGATATCATCAGAAAACTCAATCTGCCGTCCAACTTGCGTCAGTTGCGGTCTTTTCTGGGGAATGTCGGTTTCTACCAACGGTTCATTCAGGACTTCAGTCGTATTGCCCGACCGCTTACTGACTTGCTGACAAAAGACACCGAGTTTATTGTCAATGATAAGTGTCTTGCGTCGTTCGAGACTCTCAAAGAAATGGTTGTTTCAGCTCCTGTCCTTCAGCCACCCAATTGGTCTCTCCCATTCGAGATCATGACGGATGCTTCAGATTTTGCCGTTGGGGCTGTGCTTGGACAGAGGAGGGATGGTTTACCGTTTGCCATTCACTACGCTAGCCGGACTTTGGATGCCGCTCAGCGGAATTATACTGTGACTGAGAAAGAGATGATGGCTGTAGTCTTCGCTCTTGATAAGTATCGATCGTATATTCTCGGATCTATAGTGACTATCTACACTGATCACACCGCCATCCGGTACTTAATGACTAAGAAGGATGCCACAGCACGTCTGACCAGATGGATTCTTCTACTCCAGGAATTTGATATTGAGATTAAGGATAAGCCTGGAGTCAAGAATGTGGTGGCAGATCATCTCTCCAGATTGGAGAATCTTGAGGAATCTGAGCCCAGCGCACCTATCACAGAGACGTTTCCAGATGAGGCGATCTTGGCTATCACCTCGCTCCCGTGGTACGCTGACATTGTGAACTATCTTGTCGCCAAGACAGTGGCCCAGGCAGAAACTCGAGACCTTCTTGGCGAAGGCCAAGTTTTATCATTGGGAGGATCCTGTCCTTTATCATGAAGGCGGGGATAGTATCTGGAGGAGGTGCATTCCTCAAGAAGAGCATCATAGCGTCCTCACATACTGCCACAAGCTTGAGGCAGGAGGACATCATTCTGGAAAAAGAACATCACAGAAGGTGCTTCAATCCGGCCTATGGTGGCCTACTCTTTTCAAGGATTCTGATGAGTTCATGAAGAGATGTACTGACTGTCAGAAAATGGGAACCTGCGGACAGAGAGACATGATGCCCATGCAACCCATTCACTTCTGTGAGGTTTTTGATGCATGGGGGATTGATTTCATGGGCCCATTTCCTAAGAGTCAGGGATTCGAGCACATCCTGCTCGCTGTTGATTATGTCAGCCTATGGGTTGAGGACATCCCCGCCCGAGCCGCAGATGCTAAAACCGTATGCAAATTCTTGAGGAAAAATATCATTTCACGGTTCGGGGTACCTAGAGTCTTGATTTCAGACGGGGGGTCTCACTTCATCAATGACAAGGTTAGGGCCCTTGCAGACGAGTTCGGTATTGACCATCGGGTTGCCACACCGTATCACCCTCAGACTAATGGTCTTGTCGAAGTTTCGAATCGGGAGATAAAAACAATCTTGCGGAAAGTTGTCCGCCCAGACCGAAAAGATTGGTCACAGCTTTTGGACTCGATCTTGTGGGCTTATCGGACTTCTTTCAAGAATCTATTGGGGACATCTCCCTTTCGTCTCATCTATGGCAAGTCGTGCTATTTGCCAGTGGAGATCAAGCACAAATCCTTTTGGGCGGTCACTGAGTTGCTGTTAGATCTCGAGAGTATAGGAGACCAGAGAAGAGCAGAATTGGCAGCCCTGGAGGAACTGAGAGACACAGCCTTTTCCAACAGCCTACAATACAAGGAGAAAGTGAAGACATGGCACGATTCGCATATCAGCCATAAACAGTTTGAGCCAGATCAGAGAGTATGATTGTTTGATTCCAGGCTGAAATTATTCCCAGGGAAGTTGCAGAGCAAGTGGAAAGGTCCCTATGTGGTTAGGAAGGTACATGACAAGGGCAGCATCGACATATCCGAACAATCATCTTCCTCTACCTTCCGCGTCAATGGTCAACGCCTGAAGCTATATTTAGATCATGATCTGCCGACCATTGACTTTGCCCCCATTCTTCTGGTATGAGATGTGTTCGTTGACTCACATCATCTGCATCTCATACATGGTGATCACTTCTACCCTCCGCTGTACAGATCATCTGTCCATATCACCCTTTTATCTGCTGATTTATTTTCTTCTTTTCTTCTTTTCCTTTTCTATCTTCTTTATCTATCAAAAAGGTGCCGCCATTGTAGATAGTTTTCCATACTCAGGACGTACTTTGTCCTAAGTATAGGGGGTTGGCACCCCAAGTTCTTTCATTTTCTTTTCGATCCTCGCCATCGTCTCCTCTTCTTGTCTATACTTAGGGATATTTTACCCTAAGTATAGGGGGAGACAATCTGAGTACGATCTGTTCATTCCCACCCTTGACCCTCCCTGCTTTATGCACAGTCTGCTATACTTAGGATTATTTGATCCTAAGTATAGGGGGGACGGTCGACTTCTCATTTGTTGATTCATTCATTAGCTTTTTAATCTTTAGACTTGTCTATACTTAGTACGAGTTATGTCTTCTCTTTTCTCTCTGATCTATGAGGACATAGCTCAAGCTAAGTATAGGGGGGTCGTATATACTACGTATATACTTTAGCCATAACTCGTACTTTCATATTCTCCTAATAATATGGCTAATAATTCGTTAAAATTCATTAAAATCCGTAATACAAAGATGTCTTGTTCCTCAAATTCTTTTTGTAATTACTGATTAATAAATCAGGTGAAAATGTTTTTTTGCAAAATGTTTGAAAAATAGTTTGAAAATCTTTGTGAACATCTATTGAAAACTATTTTGAAAATATTTTATTACATGTTTTCAACCTTTGTAAAAATGTGTGGTTTGTAAAATTTCTTCTCTTTGTCTGAAATAAAATGTTTGAAAAATAATTTGCAAATGGTTTGAAAAATGGTTGCAAAAATATTTGAAAAACCTATATATACTGTTTTGAGAGCCTTTGCAAAATAAGTTTCAAATGTGTGTACATGTTTATAAAAATGTTTGTAAAAACTATTTTGGACTATAGTTTTCAAAAAATTGTGTGAAAAAGCTTGTGTTAAATAAGTTTGAGGAATATTTGCATCACACTAAAATCCATTACCTATATATATGCATAAAATTGATCACTTACCCATGTAAATTCTCAAAAACCACTTCTTGTAAGTATATAAGAAGCACTCCTGTGTAAATATTTTCACCTAGTTTTTAGCCAAATCTTTTTATTTTCAAAAAGCCCAAAAACATTTGCAAAATTAAAATCCAAAAACATTTGAAAATTTCTTTGAAAAATACAAAAAAGAATGTATCTGCATGCATCATCTTTTCAAAAATCCATAAAAAGTTCAAAATCTTTGAAAATTGCATCACAAAAAATATGTTCTGCATTGCATTGCATGGCATGAGCATTTTTCGGATTGAGTTTGAGAGTTGAACCGGTCTAAGTAAAATCCGAAGATTGGAGCTTGATTGGACCTTAAAATCTACCTAATAACAGGAACCTTATAGGAACTGGGTTTGAGGTACTTCAGGTCTAGTCGACTTAATTCTTTGAGGATCACGGGATTTGGTTCAATGGATTCTTAACTGCCTAAGTAGAGTATTTCGGAGCACACGCACGACTCTTGTTGATAATGACCTAACTTGGACACCTGCACCTTTCACATGGCTCAACTCAGTTGGAGTGGTGAGGGGATTCGATTTGCCAGTATGAGACGCACACAGGTGGAAACACTTGTCCTCCTCTAGGGAGGGAAGTGCACCCCAACCCGTCCAGTGATTAGGAAGTCTAAAGACAGGAGGCTGTGGGTTGCAAGAAAGCTTCAAAAGAGGGATAGTCTACTGGCTCAAGAGGAAAAACTCCTTATGTAAATGCTGCTGTATATAGTATTCAAAAAAAAAGTTCAGGCATGTACAAAATAAAAAGCCTGCAAAGTATGTACAAAGTCAATAAGCAAGCTTGAGTTCCAAAGTCAAATATGTGAGCCTGCAGCAGGATGACTTGACTACACTGGTCTTGCATCCCAGGATAGGTAGCTACACTGGCTACTGTCCATTCTTCTCTTCACCCCCTCCTCTTGAGCTGGTTGCCACTTGAACTTAGAAGGGAATACCCCGCTCCTCGAGGATGGAGTTGTTGGATTGGGGAATCATTGGGTTGTCATACTGGAGAAGTCAGTTCCTTTATCATTCTAGTTGGGGAGAGCCACCATCACTTACATTGTACGAGTCAAATTCATAGTCGCAAGAGTTTGTGTATGAGTTGAAGTATTTCTGACCTGGCTATTGAGGAGACTTGGACAGAGTTTTAGGATTCTCGAGGACTGTTGTATTTCAAATTTGGTTCTCATTAAGGTTCCGCCCGCACTAAAATTCCAAAGGTCCTACTTAAGCTCCAAACTTTGATTTTGTGAAGACAAGTTTGATAATCAGATAAAATCCAAGTTCTTCTTTTTCTTTTCTTTCTTTTCTTTTTGCACTTATTGCATAAGTGTTTGCTAGGGACTAGCAAAGGTAAAGTATAGGGGGATGATGAATCCATATTTCATCATCTTTATTCTATCATTTTGGCACCAAAAACCCTAGCAAATGCCGGTAAATAACCTTTATTTCATCATCTTAGCATTCATGCATATGCATCTAATTAGTGTATAAATTACTGTAATTAAAGCCAAAATTATAGAATAAATAAAAGAAAAGAAAAAGAATAAAATATTGTAAATATTTTATGACCCAAAACCCCGAGACCTAGGCATCTTGATGAATAGGTCGACAAGGAATAAAGTAGGGGGAGATAAGGGCCAAAAATACTAATAAAATCCCTTTTATTTTATTCATTCTTTATTCACTTTGGGACATATTTTTGGTTCCACTTTTCATACATCAAATGAAGAAACGTTGTACATGAAAGTTGTAGCTAATTTTATAAAGAAAAATACAAAATTGATTCCACTCAAAAATAATGTACAGATAAAAAGTTCTGGTCTGGATAAAAATCCAAAATCCCAACTTCCCAGACCTGTATCTCACAAATAAAAACTCCAAATGACTCAAAAAAATCACCTTTAATTGTATATAGAATAAAATAAGCATTTAATGGCGGTGGTTTCGCATTTGGCGGAGCTACGGTTTGAAAGTTGAGTTTTGGACCCACCTTGTGTAGCTGTACCGACTAAAATATTCAATTTATTATTTATTTATTATTTTTGTATTATATATTTTTATAATGTTGTAAATATTACTTATAATAATTGTGAACAATAAAATTAGAATAAAAATGTAAATAAAACTCAAAATAAAATACTTGTATATATCATATACATAGGTATTAGACGTATACTCATACCTATATAAAATACACTTCTATTTTATTAATTATACAAAACATATCAGAAAAATAAAGTAAAAATATATTTGTGTACATAAAAGTATTTTATAATTTTATAAAATACTAGATGAAAATAATAAAAATAAAACACCTAAATAAAAATTAAATATTTAAATACATAGGTAATATACCTATATAGGGCTAAAAAGTAAACTTGAAAAAATGTACCTTATAAAATAAATTAAAAATCATAATAAAATACTACATAAAATAACGAATATTTTTTATTTTATAATCATAAATTATTAATGCCATTTACTATTTTTAAATTAATTAATAAAACATTTTTTAGGGTCTTTCCTGGTTGGTCCACGTGGACCAACCAGGAGGTCAGAACTGTTGACCAAGGTCAACAGTCTGACCTACCCCCCTGTAGCTCTGCGCGTCTCGTTTTTCCCCCGTTTTTGCGGATTTTTCGAGGCGATGTCTTTCATCTAATGAGGTCGATTCCTTCTGTGAAGATCTTCCCCTACCATCTCTCTTACTCGCCCTATGTTCTTCTTGGGCTGAGGATCACTGCATCGTGCCAGATCTCTCGTTCTTTGGACCACCCCCGTCAGCCATACTTAAGCCGCCCCTTGACTTCATTTGAGTTTTGAACCGCAAATCCATCCAAACTTCCCCCCTTGACCTCGCCAGTACTCTCTGGAGGTGACAGCTCCGTGGAGTCCTCGTCAGGGCGGTGGATCAGCCATGTTTGGGCGAGTTCCAATCAACCTCCGGCCAAGCCGTCGAGGTACCCTTCTTCCTTGCTCTATCTGAGCTTGAGGGCCATCTAACCACCCTATCTTTAGCTTCATTTCACTCCTGTTCATCCGAGCTTCATTCCGACCCTTTCATTTAACTCGTTAGCCATCGATTCGCTCAATCGATCGGTCGTCGGAGCAACTCCGGTCACCTTCGGTCTTCACGCCATCCGCCACATCGTACCACCTTTCTATTGCACCACGTGATCGGGGAAACTTGCCCCCGATCATATCACCCCTTTTTTTGTGCAGGTCCTCGCCCGAATTGAAGCACCTGGGGCTCAGTGAGGCGCGCGGTTGAGGTCCCTGGAGCCCACAGCTCCGCCACTCTCGCGCACGTCCTCCGGTTGTAGCCGGAGCTTTTTGGAGCGCCCAGCCATTAGAAGACCACCGCAGGAGGCCCGGGGGGCCATTTTGGAGCAGCTACGGACGCCGGGGAGGGGCGACAAGGCCAGAGGAACTTCACCCCGGCGAAGTTCTTCCTTGTTCTTCGTCAGCTCCTTGCCGCCGTCTGATCGTGAGGGCGCCCCAGATCCTCTCACCGCCGTTCGATCCAGCACGCGCCACACCGTTCGATCGTCATCAGCTTCAAATCTGAGCCGCTGGATCGCAAAGGGGTATCGCGGGCCCCCGTGTTGACACGTGGACAAGTGGAGCGCGCTCCACCGTCCGATCGCCCGCCTGCTTGGGTATTTTGTGATTTCACCCTTACAATTTTTGTAATATTTTATTTGGACATAAACTTTCAATACCCGTTCAAAATTTCTGTAAATTTTGCTAAAAACCCCCTGCAGTTGTCTTATTTACATTTTAACCCTTGCCAGCCCAGCGCACGTGCGTGGCACGTGCGCGCGGACATTTTGTGGCCAAGGGCCTAGCAGTCTGTGGTTTTAATATTTAGCCCACTAAATATTTTGTCACGTTATATATTTTTAGTGGGATTTACATTTAGCCCCCCAAAACTTTGTCATATTGCAAATTGGTCCTTGCCAAGTCACGTGCATAGTGCGCATGACCTTGGCATTTTTGCAGGTCCACCCCTGCGGCTTTGGGTATAGGCTTTTGGTCCAGAAAATATTTTGCTCAGTTGATAATTTTTGTAAAAATTGCAGGCGTGCCACTGACTTTCCTGATTATTACATAAATGCCCCTGCCAGCCCCTTAATTTATGCTTGCTTTATCTATTTATTTAAGGGCTCATTTTAATTCCAAAAATTCTAAAAATTTGAACTTAAGCCCCTGTTAACTTGTATTTCCACGCCATCATTTTAGTTTCTGATTTTATTTTATTTTTATATTTATCAAAAATCAAAAACATGCTTTTTGTTCACTGTCTAGCTTAGAAAATGCCAAAAAAATAGTAAAATGCCTCGAAAAAATCCAAAAAAATTCCCTATATGTATTTTAACCTATTTTATTGTCAGTCCAAAAATCACTAAAAATATCAAAAGAAAAACACTAAAAATTCGAAAACACTCAAAAACTTCAAAAAAATATATAAAATCAAAGAAAACTCCAAAAAATACAAACTCGGTTCCTGTTTGTTTTATATTTAGTATTTTTATTTGAAAAATAGTTTGCAAAAATTTTGTGGCTGTTGTCTATTTGTAATCCCCATTTTACTTACAGCCAGTGCCTATTTTTACTATTTTCCTTTATTTCAGTATTTAAAAATACCAAAACAATTTGAAAAATACCCAAAAATCACAAAAACAGTAAAAAATCCTAAAAATATCAAAAACATTTTATTTCTGAATTTTTGTATATTTTTGCATATTTTTATCAGTATTCTATCTTCTCTTTTATTACATACCCTTTATTTTCCAATATTGAAAAGAAATTAAAAAAATATAAAATATAAAATTATAAAAATTAGAAAAATTAAAAATAAAAATACAAAATTAAAAATTAAAAAAAATTAAAAAAAATTAAAAATCCACAAAAATTTCATTGTTTGCTTGCTTAGTGTAGACACTTCACTCGCATTCACTTGTGCACAATTATTTGAATTACCCTGCTTGCTCCCTGTGTTCGGACTCTCTGCATACTTGTCCCTATACACCATTTGTGCAGAGTTAAAAATAAATTTTAACTCCACATTTATTTCTAATTATTGATCTTTAGTGTGGGTTAATTGTTGATTAAACCAGGATTTTGTAGTGGTTAAGACACCGACTGTTGACTCGCCTTGTGAGTCAATACGACCGCTCTCAATTCTGCATTTATCAGTACCGTGAGAGCGGATGATAGTGCGTTTGTTGGAGCCAACTTGTCGGGCACCGCAGGCCCTCCAAGATTGGGCGTTAGACACCTCTCTCCGATCTCTCTATCAAATGGCACCATTGTCGTACTTTGATTTTTATGAAACCACTTTCATTTTAATTATAATTTAATTATAAATACAACGAAAGTGAGCTTGATAAATTCTGAGTTCCACGGAATAGATATTTAGCTTTGAATGTTCATTTTACAGTTTTTTAGTTCATTGTACCATGTTATCTATACATTTTATTATTATTCTTAAATTAATATACATAATTATAAACAACTTTGAAGAAGAAAATATTTTATTTTGAGGTGACATGAATGATAAATAAAATAGATGAAAATATGTACAAGGTGAATAATATATATATGTACATTTGTAATATTTATTTTCTGATATTTTATAGATTAAGATTCTTATCTCTCCTTACTTATTTATTTTGTTGATCAAGTCAGTATTGACATGGTCTCGGGGTTAGGATTAGTGTATATATTTGCATCATTCTTTCTTTTATTTTTATTTTTCTCTTTATTCTTTTATTTTTGATTAAATAAGTGTTAAATATGTAATATTAACAAATAGAGTTAGTATGTTAATTAATGAGAATTAGTTGATATTTACATGTATTTGATTAAATATTTTAGATAAAATAAAAGAATAAAGGACATGAATCATGGATTCATCTATCTTAGCCACAAATTCCAAGACCAATTCGTGAGGACCGAGTCATATTAGAGCTCATGGAAGGTCGTATCCCGATATATCGGCGATATATCGCCGATATATCGATATCGACACGATATCGATATCGAAATCGATATATCGATATATCCGATTTCAGACATTTTCTTCAGAAAGATTCCTAGATATATCGGCGATATATCGGCGATATATCGATATCGACACGATATCGAAACGATATCGATATCGATATGTCCTTCCATGTTAGAGCTTGCAAGAGGATCAACTGGGAAATCCATTAGATCTGATCTTGACATCAGTTTGAGCATTTGGAATCGTCACCTTGGAGTAGAGCAGACCTGCAACCGATTTCGTCTAGATCTGGAAGCAGCCCTTGATCGAGGCTTCACTACCATTCAACACATATTGTATCACATCACCACATTCATTGAGAGAACTTCAACACCTGCAGCCATTCTCCATCTCTGAGTAACATTACTACCCTAGATATTCAGTCGTCATTCAAACTTCTTTGTTGAAGATTCCATCAAGCAGTGTCTTCAACCTCCACATGAAACCTCTTCATTAGGCAAGCCAGGGACGGAGGAGCCCTCCTCTACCCCATCCACTGACAGGTTCAGCCCCAATATAACAATGGGTAAGGAAGGAGGCTCCGACGTCATCTACAGAGGCGTCTTACATACTGATGAGAATGATGCACAAGGCAAAGGAGGAACAACAACAGACGTTGATGTCAAGACGATCTCGATGAGATACATGGAGAAGGAATACATATCAAAGATGGAGGTTATGTGCGTATTGCGACACCGAAACTTAGTGAGGCTCTTGGGTTAGTGTGTCCACAGGGGATGATTGTAGCTTGTGCATGAGTACGTGCTGGGGGGTATTTATTATAAATAAGGTGAACTCAAAGGTGATTATATAATGTATTGCTTCATAGTTAACAAGGGTTATGTTATGTAAGAGTTAACCTCGTGCACCCTTCGAAGGGCCTCATTGCAAGGTGAACCCAATGAGGGTTATTCTATGTAAGAGTTAAGGACTATTCACGATTCTTGGTGTATTTATGAACTATTGAAAGTTATGTACATTATTGTGGGAAAAGAATAAGTTGCATTAATGAGAGGCCCTATGGTTCTCTTATATAGGAGATGTTATTGGGCAAATTACAAGAATGAGATAAAATAGATAGATAATAAGAGAACAATACAAAAAATAGTAAATATATCAACACCCCCCTTGAGCTGGAGCGTATATATCAATCAGACTCAGCTTGGAACAACATCTCTGATAAGGCCCTCTGGTTAGAGCCTTAGTAAGAACATCTGTTGTATGGTCTCCATAGCTGACATGCGTAGTGGCGATAAAACCCTTTTGTATCATATCATTAGTATAGTGACAGTCAACCTCTATGTAATTGGTCCTCTCATGAAATGCTGGGTTGTTGGCAATGAAAAGAGCAGCCTGATAATCACATTAGAGTGCATGGGAAGAGGCACCTCTATAGTCAGGTCAGTAAGTACAGATTTGACCCACATCATCTATGTGCTAGTCTGCGCCATGGCCCTATATTCCGACTCAACACTTGATCTAGCAACCATAGTTTGCTTATTACTCTTCCATGAAACAAGAGAATTCCCTATGAACACAACAAAGTCTGATGTAGACTTTATATCCTTTGAACACCTAGCATAATTTGCATATGCACATGCTGTAACTGAGAGAGATGTGCCTCTGATGAAAAGATTCCCGTACCAAGTGAAGTCTTTAGGTATCTCAGAATCATATAAACTGCATCCATATGCGCCTGTCTGGGCTGCTCCATAAACTGACTCACTTTGCTCACGAAAAAGGATATGTCAGTCCTGGTAATAGTCACATATAGTAGCTTACCGACAAGCCCTCTGTACATCCTCTTGTCAACCTCCTCAGTATCATCATCATAAAGCTTCATGCTCGGGTCAATAGGACTAGTGGAAGGTCTTCAATCTTCCAGGCTTGTCTCTGAAAGAAGAACTGTAACATACTTCCTCTGGGTCGTCACAAGACCTCATTGGTTCCTAGAAAACTCCAATCCTAGGAAGTAACGTAAATGTCCAAGGTCCTTGGTCACAAACTGCCGACCTAGGAAGTCCTTGGCACCTTGAATGCCTTGCTCATCATCTCTGTAACAATAATGTCATCAACTTAAACAAGGATGATAATAATACCTCTCTTGATCCTCTG
Organism: Ottelia alismoides; assembly: GCA_037367405.1. NCBI lineage: Eukaryota > Viridiplantae > Streptophyta > Magnoliopsida > Alismatales > Hydrocharitaceae > Ottelia > Ottelia alismoides. The sequence goes on from JAZKJV010000991.1 coordinate 1,707,996, forward strand.
TACAAACAAGGAGTGATCGACAATCGATCTCACAGACCCCTGCTGCTCTACCAAGTCCTAGAGCTTCTGGAACCATGCTCTTGGACTTTTCTTAAGGTCATTGATAGCCTTGTATAGCCTGCAAACCATCTGACACTCCCCCTCAGCGGCAACCCCTGGTGGCAACTGCATGTAGACCTCCTCCTGTAGATCACCGTAGAGGAGGGCATTCTTCACATCAAGATGATACAAGGGCCAATCTCGTATCACAGCAACATAAAGTATAATACATAGAGTAGAATGTCTAGCAACTGGAGAGAAAGTATCTTGATAGTCCACCCTATATGTATGGGTGAAACACATGCCACAAGTCTCGTCTTATAGAGATCCACACTGCCATTCGTATGGTGTTTCACAGTGAACACCCATTTGCATCCCACAATAGATGCATCGACTGGAGTAGAAACAAGACTCCACGTACCACGTGACTGTAGTGCAACCATCTCCTTCTCCATGGCTAGCCTCCACTGACTGTTCTTTAGATCCTCATGATATGTTCGTGGTATCTCCACAACATATAGTGGTAAGGTAAACCTCCTGAAATCCTCTGACAGCCTGCGTAAGGAAACCTGGGCTGCAAGAGGACAAGTAGCACATTGTCGTTTCGGCTTTCGCAAAGCAATCAATATATCAAGATCATCTGCCAAGTCTATGACCTGTAAGTTCCCCTCTTAAGAGGGCACCTGCTCATCCAGTATGGAATCCTTCTATACAGATAACTCAGTAGTGCCATCAATAGAAACAATGTGCTTAGTACATACCTGAGGCGTGCTGGATGATGGGCAAGATCTGTGAGCATGGGGAACCGAGCGAGGCATGTGAGGAAAAACACATGGCAAAAACTGAGTCAGAGTAGGAGGTGGAGTCGCATGAGAATGTGGTGCTGGTGGTGGCGGTGGTGGATGAGGAGGTGGTGGTAGAGCAGGGGTAGAGGGAGGTGGAGGAACGACAGTAGGAGGTGGAGGCATGTAGATCTCATTGTCAGAGCCAGATAGGGCTAGTCTGTCACCTGTCGGAGAAAAATACATAACATACTCAAAGAAAGTAATGTCAGCACTGACAAAGTACTTCCTCTTTAGCGGATCAAAGCAACGGTACCCGTTCTGGGTATGAGAGTAGCCAAAAACACACACTTGACAGCTCTAGGAGAGAGCTTGTCCCGACTTAGAGAGACATCATGAAAAAAAGCAACAGATCCAAATACACGAGATGTAAGAGAGAAAAGATCCTTCTTGGGAAACATAATCGAGAACAATAGAGGCGAGGGCATGTGATTCACCAGATAGCAAGCTGTAAGCACAACATCTCACCAGTAGGCATGAGGAGCATGACTCTGTATCAACAAGGTTCTAGTCACATCAAGTAAGTGACGGTGTTTGTGCTCTGCAACACCGTTCTGTTGGGATGTATATGCACATGAGGTCTGGTGAACAATGCCAAGAGATCTATGAAAGTCAGAAAGTTATAAGGTGCAGAACTCTAAGGCATTATTAGAACAAATATATTTGACATTGGCAGAAAAGATATTCTTTATCTCAATAATAAAAGATTTAATCATGCATCCAGCCTCAGACTTATTCTTCAATAAAAAGATCCAGGAAAGTCTAGAAAAAGCATCAACAACAACTAGATAAAAACAGTGTCCCTGGTGATCAGGAACATGACTCGGACATCAGATATCTAAATGAAGGAGCTCAAATAACTAAGAACTGCTTCGACTCTGATGGGATGGAAAGGAGGAATGGTGATGCTTCCCAAGCTGGCATGCCTCACACTGGAAGGTGGATCTTGTGGAAATCTGAGGGAGAACATGACATAGCTTCTACAGAGGAAGGTGGCCAAAATGAAGGTGCCACAGATATGGTGAGATTGTTCTACTAGGTATAGTAGAAATGCCAACATGAGGAGGTTGGACCGGTCTGTAGAGTCCCGCTGCTCACGGCCACATCCAATCACCCTGCCCGTGAGTATGTCCTGAAACACAAGAGATGAAGGGTCAAAGATGGCACGACAATGCAGATCCTTAATAATCTGACTAATGGAAAGTAAATTCATATGAAAGTCAGGAGCATATAAAACATTATGAAGATGCATGAACGACGTCAAATGCACCTCACCCTGTCCTATAATGGGTAAATGGTCATCATTAACAATGACAACCCATCTACCATGTGGTATGGCCCTGTAGGACCTCAGTTGTGCTCTGTCTCTACAAAGATGATGGGAAGCACCAGAATCCACAATCCACTCTGTCATATCTGCAACATTACTACCAGTGAAGGCATAAGCGATACATGAGGAGCTCAACGAGGCTCTAGCTGCGGCCGCAATATCTGTAGTGGTAGTTCTTGCAACAGGATCATCATCTCTTGAATACAAGAGATGATATCATCCATGCAAGGATCAACATGAGAAGTAGGAGTATCTAAGGGCTCAATATATTGTACCATGTGACCAAATGGGATATCCATGCTTCATGTAGCATGTATCTTCTGTATGTCCAGGTCGACAGTAAAAGGTGCAAGGGCCACGTGGACATTCACCACCTTTGCCACAAGGGGTGTGTCCTCTAGACTGGGTCGTCACTCCTCTTCCATGAGACACTATCATAGCTGACGAGGGTTGAGGGGTGATCGTAGGAGGCATAATGATCCTGTTGAGACAGCTATAGGCCTCCTCTATGGGAGGTATGGTAGCTCCAGTGAGAACCTAAGTACCTGCTGCATCATACTATGTATCAAGGCTTGCCATGAACACTCCAACCATCGCGGAGTTTCTATATGCCTTTTGTTGCTTAAGAGATGTCGTAATAGGCATATAGCTATGAAGCTTCTCAGACATGACACGGAGTGAACTGTAGTACACGTGCAGAGGACGACCATTCTTCTTGGCCTTGTAGATGTCAAACTACAGCTGAAGAATCTTGACCTCATTCTTTGCCTGAGCATAGGTGGAAGCCAAAGTATCCCACATCGCTTGGCGATGGATGGTTCAGAATATCATTGTCTATCTCTGTGGTAAGGGTCCCACATAACCAAACACACGCATACGCATCATCTTGCTTCCAAGAAGCATTTGCCCCAGTCTTATCCGTTGGCTCTAGATCTGTCAGGATGTGCTCCTTGTTGTTGCATTGCATGAGGGTGAGAAACTGTATGGACCACAACTCATAATTGATCCCATCCATCTTAGCGATGGGAGCCGGGCCCTTGAAGGCTCCAGATGAAAAAGTATCACCCTTGTTCTCTGACATGATAGGAAAACGATCGAACAACGGAACTCAACTGGGGAGTAGATCGATATGAACAAGTCTACACGATCATATGGAGGATTGGTTGTATGTATAGACTCATACAACATTCGCATCAATCCTCGATGCGTTGTAAGGTTGAAAAACACGATTTACGGATCTGAAATCGCATTTTCTGTTCAAAATTAGACCGATTCAGACTGTTATTCGAGCCGCAGAGGTGCACAAATGCATATGGGAGGTCTTGCGGTGGTTGAGGGGGCATGGGGAGGTCCTGGGTGGCCTGGGACGGTTTGATCGTCAACGTAGGCGGTCTGGCAGCAACCCCGGTGGCGGTCGTTGGGCTGTACGGCGGACTAGAAGCTCAAGGCAACCTGGGCGACGGTGGCCAGTGGCCGGGGAAGGGCCCAGGCGACGTCGGAGGAGGCCTGGCGGCCTGGGCTGCGGTGACGTGGGGTCATGCGGTGGCGTCGGGAGGGGGTGGGCGGGTAGGGCTAAGGTTTTGGTGGGATACGGGAACTCCGATCTAGGACCGTCGTTGCGATACCATGTTGTGGGAAAAGAATAAGTTGCATTAATGAGAACCCTAAGGTTCTTATATATGAGATGAACTTATTGGGCAAATTGTAAAAAAGATAAAATAGATAGATAATAAGAGAACAATACGGAAGATAGTAAATATCTCAACATATATAATTATGAAATTACACAAGATTATAGATGTCTCAATTTTATAGTAGTGCATGCAGAAGTGCATGTGCAAGTAGAAGAAAGTTTGAGCGTATGTACCATTAGAAAAACTCGGACAGCATGTGTAAAAATCCCTAAATTATATGGGACTCGTCTCAGCCTTAGGTTCTCTGGAGTTTTTGCAACGAAACCCTCAACGTGTAGCATCCCGCTCTAATTCGCTGAAAAAGGAAGCGTCGGTCCGGGCGCCCAAAAAGACAAGAGGACCAAAGGAGTTGGAGCTAAGTAGGGGCGTAAACGGACCGAACCTGAGCGAACCTATGTTTTTTAGGTTCGATTCATTTATTTAATCGAGCCTAAACTTGTGTTCAGGTTCGGTTCGTTTATTTTCGAACCGAATCTGAATCGAACCTCTTTTTAAACGAATCGAACCTAAGCGAATATCGAACTTAAGAATTCTCTAATAAGAGGGAGTGAAAAGAAGAGAAATGGAAATATATACGTGTATTTACAGTTAGAATAAATATTCATTTAGTTTTTTTCTTTATTTAACTCATCTTCATCTTTTGAAAAAATTAGATTTATAAGGATTCGTCTCTTTGAAAAAAGTATAATTATAATATATTTTATATCTATTCAGATGGGGATAAGGAATAAGAATAATGCGGAGATATTCGATAAGTAATGTTTGTACTTGTTCTGTTGATTTGAAGATAAAGAAGGGAAAAGTACTAGACCATAGATGATAGATGTTGTAAACACGATGTGACTATTTATTTTTGGATAGTTTATACCGAGATAAAACCTAGTTATCCTGTAAATATCTAGTTATCTCTAGACAAATTCACTTACCATGGGATAAAAACCACTCATCTCAAAATAAGTCCACTTCTACGGATAAGAATTTGTAAATATGTATATGTGTATGCTTAGCGAGCTTTTAACGAATCGAACCTGAACGAACCTATGATTTTTAGGTTCGGTTCGTTTATTTAATCGAGCCTAAACTTGTGTTCAGATTCGGTTCATTTATTTCCGAACCGAATCTGAATCAAACTTTTAGCGAGTCGAACCTGAGCGAATATCGAACTTGAGAATTTTCTTACACCCCTAGAGCTAAGAATGCCCCCCGACTTTGATTGATCTTCATCAGATTCCTCTCGACCTTATACAAAAAGGGCTCGCTAATAACTACTTGCACAATTGTTAGTCTTAATCAATCTCCACGAAAAGGGACCGCCAACAACCTCCACCACATCCCCCTCACCAGACAGCGACCCCTCCCCACCTTCTCCACCTATCTCTCCTCTCTACACATTTCTCCGGTTTCGTTCGCCACAAACACGCTGGAAATGGATCAGAATCTCTCCCTCGCGCTCGCCTCCGTGCTGCTGCTGCTGTTGGGATGCAGAACGAGACAATCCCGCTCGCAGGGTGTCCCGGGGATGGTGGGGATGACGCTCGTCAAGGACGCCGCCGCCACTGGAGCAGGTCCGATGATCGCTATTTTCTGTTTTAGTCATAATAAGCTGATCGATATCGATCTGATGGAGGATGTTGGGAGTTTGCGCAGTGTGTTTGGACGGGAGCCCGCCGGCGTATCATCTCGACCAGGGATTTGGGTCCGGCGCCCGGAATTGGCTCCTGCAATTCGAGGTATGTGAATGCGCGCTCCCAGATTCTAATCTGATTCACTTCTGTTCACGCAAGGTATCGAGTTAGTTTTGGAAAATATCTCGAGAGTGGAATTCCTCTGCTATTAGATATTGCGGAAGTGCTTAAATAGTATTATTAAAAAAGCTAATGAATTCACATTATGAGCACGTAACAGTTTTCTAAGGAGTAGTGACATCAGTTGCACATTTTTACACGGAAATTTCTCCGGAAAATTAAGTGGGTGGCTCGAGTCGAGCATAACCGTCGTGGCCCTCGTGGCTGTAATATAATTTTAATTGGGTTAATTACAAAAAGAGTCCCATATATATATCCAAATTCTTTTCGTGGTTCTCTTTATAACCAAACAAAAAAAAGGACCTGAACTTTTTTCTTGTCTCAAATATAAGTTTTTTAAAGTTCCGGTGAATCTTTTATTTCGACGTCAAACCTTAGCGTTGGAAGTTTAGTACTCTTAGGGTCTGTTCGGTAGGAGAATAAGTAGGAATAAGGAGAATAATGATTTATTCTCCGTTCGGCTGGAGGATAAGAATAATGAGAATAAGGTGAAATAAAGGTAGATAAGGTGGGATAAAGATAGGAATACGAGTGGAATAAGATGGAATAATAGGGAATAATCGTACCACTGGGAACCGTGTCGGGAGGAGAATTGACCCATTATTCCAGGGCCTATTCTCCAACCAAACAGGGCCTTAATATTGCATCTATCCTAATTTAGAATCGAGGTATAAATAGACTTTTTGTAATTTATCCTTATACTTTCTTTGTTCAAAATTCAGATTTTTGAAATAGAGTTCATTGGAATATTTGGAGGAGTCATTTCTGATTAGTCAGAATTTAGAATCATAACAATTTCTCATTACGAGGTTTAAAAGGATAAAGGAGGTAACTATACCTCATCTCAGATCGTTGGCAGTATAAATAGAAGAGAGAAGCTAATCAGTTTGAAAGTGTTTCGGGAAAGCGTGCAAAAGTCTATCAAAGTAATAAAATAACATTTCTTAAAGGCGCAAATTAAAATCTAAAGAAGAAAGCATATATAGTTTGAATGGTTCTATGGGGAAAATGGGGGAAGTTAGATGGCGCGTAAGTATTTGGCATTTTTATAACATGTAAACAATACAAGATATCCATGTGAATTAAGCGTTGTTGATATGTTGAGGTCCACGAAGTTGTTTATTGAAATGTTTCGTTTTCCTGGATGTGACCGGATTGTTAGAGATAGGGATATAGGTGTTATTCTATCTTTATTTGTTTTTTAATACGAATAAAGATGCGGATACAGAGATATTGACGGATATAAAAATTATGTTACCATATTCTTAAAAAGCGGGTAACGGATATGAAATAGATATTGATTATATATGAATAATATGAGAAATACTTCATATATTAGTTTAGATATACATGTATTGGATGGAATACATATGGTATAAATATACCAAACATGCTTATATCATAATATTTATACTAAATATGGTGAAAGAATGTATAAAATTATGCCATATATGGTTAATATAAATCTGCAATTATATTTATATATGAAAATCAATATACATATATGGATATAGATGTTTGCAGATATCAAAATGATATATATTATCCATACCTATTGTGAAGCAAATACATATGTCAAAATATGTATAAAATAGATAACGGGCGAATAAACAGACGGTTTCGTGTGTTCGAACATGCTGGATGTAGGGCCTCTTTTTTCACGAGCGGATGGATTTCTACTGTTCAGCCGTGAACGAAGTGTCCGGAAACCATTGACGTGACATAGGATCACTTCTAGGATTAATTTGTATTTTGGCAAATTTCATTGTGTTGCATTTATGATTTTGTGCTCCTCAAGAAGTAGATGACAAAGAAGTGATCTTTTTACGTGCGAGGTGAAATTGACCGGAAAATGTTATTGATAGCTTAGGAATTATTAACCACGTCAGGTCTTCTTGTCAAGTTATTATGTCATTATGTTTATGATATTTATATCTTAGCATATGTATAATATAATATAATATGTTGTATGTATGTACAGGGAGGCCTTCCGATAGGGCGTGGTTTTTCCTGAATTCAGGAAAATCGCTTCTTTTGTAAAAAATAATCACTTTAGTAGAATATGTAAACAGTTTTTATTATAAATGCACACTGTAATGAACAACTATACATTGTAAAATACAAAATTGCATATTGTATTTTTTTTACAAAAACAAGCATCAAAACTACGCGTTATAAAGAAATTGTTTACCTATTTAAAAAATTGGTGGTGTCTTTTTTTCAAAAAAAGTCGGCCTTCCTGAACTCGGGAAAGACCACGTCCCATTTGAAGTATCATATATATATATATATATAGGGAAAAAGGAAGCTGCACCTAGTGGTGCAACCAATAGCTACACCCGGGCATTTTTCTCATTGGTTTTTTATTTTTTTGAAAGAAACATATGGGGATTTACTTAGTTTATTGAGTGGAATATGTGTTTCAAATTTCATGCAAAACAAACATTCCTAACATTTCCATCTAGATATGGTTAATTTCAATAATTCTGAGACCGTTAAAATGTGATAGTCTTGATGGAGATGATAGAAGTGTCGAATTTAGTTAATATTGGTATGATATCATGGTAATATATGGTGATTTAAATCCCCCTAGGTTTCATTTCAAAAGCTTAAAAAATCAATGAAAAAAATGGCCGGGTGCAGCTAGTTAGCTATACCCCTGGGTGCAGCTTTCTCAACCCCATATATATATATATATATGGGTTAAATGGGGCTGCCCCGTGGGGGGAGCTAACTTGGCTCCCCCGCGCTATTTCGCCTGGTTTTTTTATTTTTTTATTTTTTGAAAATTTCTTAGTGAATATTCATCACTATATCTCTCTATTATACTATTAAAATTTCGTGCAAAATAGAGACTCGTACGACCTCCATCCAGACAGTCGTTTTTTAACGGTAACAGAATCCCTAAAAACGACCCTTCTAGATGGAGGCCGTAGGAGTCTCTGTTTTGCGTGAAATTTGAATGACATAATATAGGGATGTATTGATGAAAATCCACGGAAGAAATTTCGAAAAAAAATAAAAAAGGACGGGAAATGGCGCGGGGGGAGCCAAGTTAGCTCCCCCCATGGGGGCAACCCCATTTTACCCTATATATATATATATATATATGGAAAAAATGGGGCTGCTCCCTGGGAGTAGCCAACATGGCTACTCCCACCTCTATTTTTTCACTCATTTTTTTATTTCTTTGGAAAATAAAAATTTGTATATTCATCACCATATCCCTCTAACATTCTATTAAAATTTCGTCAGAAACAGACTCCTAGGTCCTCCATCCAGACGTCAATTTTTTAACGGTCGCATGATTTTTAAATCGACCTTGTTTGGATGGAGGCCGTAGGAGTCTCTGTTTCTGACGAAATTTTAATGGAATGTTAGAGGGATATAATGATGAATTTACACATTTTTATTTTCCAAAAAATAAAAAAAAATTGGGGGAAAATGGGGGTGGGAGCAGCCCCATTTCTCTCTCTCTCTCTCTCTCTATATATATATATATAGGGTTAAAGGGGGCTACTCCCTTGGAGTAGCCAATTGGCTACTCCCACCCCTATTTTCCCTCTATTTTTTATTTTTTTTAAAATAAAAAATATGTATATTCATCATTATATCACCTTAACATGTCGTTTCAGTTTTGTCAGAAACAGAGACTCATATGCCCTCCATCTGAAGGGAGTCAATTTCAGCAATTCCGAGACCGTTAAAATTTGATAGTCTTGATGGAGGGGATAGAAGTCTCGAATTAAGTTGAATTTTATATGACACCATAGTGACATATTGTGATCTAAATTCCAATAGGTTTCATTTCAGAAAAATAAAAAAATACAGGGAAAAAGGGGTGGAGAGCATGTAAGTTGACTACAACCAGGGAGCATACTCTCTTTTCCCATATATATATATATATATATATATATATATATATATATATATATATATGTTAAATGGGGCTGCCCCTAGCGGAGCTAACTTGGCTCCCCCCGCGCTATTTCGCTCGGGGTTTTTTATTTTTATTTTTTTGAAAATTTCTTCCGTGAATATTCATCACTATATCCCTATATTATGTTATTAAAATTTGTGCGAAACGGAGACTCCTACGGCCTCCATCCAGACTGACATTTTTTAACGGTAACAGAATTGCTAAAAACGACCCTTCTTGATGGAGGTCGTAGGAGTCTCTGTTTCGCGTGAAATTTGAATGACATAATATAGGGATATATTGATGAAAATCCATGGAAGAAATTTTGAAAAAATAAATAAAAAAGAGACGAAATGATGCGGGGGAGCCAAGTTAGCTCCCCCCATGGGGGCAACCCCATTTTACCCTATATATATACACATATATACATATATGACTTATCTAAAGGGCACTGTGCCGATTTGAGTTTTGGTGAGCACCAAACGTGGACTCTCCACGTGTATTTCCATTTGAAAGGTTGCCTATTTCAAAGGAGCACAGTTTTGGAATGATATTAATGTCCTTGAGGCTTTTATATTTTCAACTATATTGTGTCCTTAAAAAAAGGAAGTTTTGTAAAGACAAATTGAAATCCTTAATATCTTGGAGAAGAAACAGTCATTGTACATTTGATCAGTAATGTCTATATTGTTCTCAAGTAATTATTTGTTGCTAGATCGGTAATACTGAAACAGTGGTCAGTAGTTTACATATGTAATATTACATTGTACATAAATTAGTAATTCATGCACATTACTCAAGTAATACATATTCAGTTCTCAAGTAATTATTATTGTGAGATAAGTATTATATTCAAACGTGCTTTAAAATTATATCTTAATGTGATTTGTTACTGATTATAGTTACTGATATTCAAACGTGCTTTAAAATTAATGTAATCATTAATGTCCATATTGTTCTCAAGTAATTATTAATGTGAGATCATTATTGTGAGAATAGTTATTCGACATATTACTGAACTCAGTGTGATTGGTTATTGATATTATAGTTACTTCGTACTTTTGAATTATTATTAGAAGGTAAATTACTATTGTAGGTACAACAAAATACTGATTACTAATCCGTATTACTGGTCATGGTTTGACTATTACTGATATTATGATTAACAAGTATTATGTTCATTGTATTCGCTGAAGCATTTTACTGAAATTATGATGAGTTACTGCTATGAGTTTATGTGTTCCGATATTATTTGTTTTGTGTTTTGAATTTGTTAATTAAATTTTGTATGAGTTGCAGATTAATTCTTATTTGGAGTTTATGAGTTACTGATGATTAGTTCTTAATAATATTGTCAAAGATTTTTTCCTCTGCTCTCCACTTTCGAAGCAATGTAATGATCATCAATGCTTCATTTTTCACTTCTTCATCCAAGAAATCCAAGAAGTGTTCAGACATCTGACATAACTGCAATAAAATTGAATTAGTAAATCATCAGGTACGAGTTGTAAAAATTTTATAATAAGCAGTAACAAAAAGAGACACTTCTATTACATTAAGTTGAAACGTAATTAACATAAAACTATTTCAAATTTAACGTATGGTTAGTAACAGTTCTGTAATCAGCAATAAACTATCTTGTTAGTAAAAAAGAAAGATGCATCAATAATTCAGTAATGGCGTGTGTAGTACAAGTATTTTATTAATATTCTCAAGTAATTTGTGAAGATACATAAGTAATGAAGTAACAAGTAACTGTTATTTTTAAATCAGTAACACTTTACAAAAACTTAAGTAATTTGTTAAAATATGTAAGTAATGAAGAGAATATAAAAGATTCGGTAAGAATGACATACTGACAAGTAACACAATATTTTCTTAAGATACATAAGTAACTAGTGAATAAAATTGAATCAGTAAGAATAATATATAGAAAAGTAATACATGTCATATTGCCAGTAACTTAGATAAATGCCATTAGTAACATGATATATTTTTTTAGTAATTCAGGAAGAAAATGTAATATAAGTAATTTTTAAGGATTCAAAAGTAATATAATTTGAACATGATCCTTCTGAAATAATATTTTCATGATCTAAATCCAATTGCAAGTCATCTATTGTTGCTCCTTCTCATACGATGTTCTCATGATTCAGATCCAACCAAGAATCATCGTTCATCATTGCTTCTGAGATATCATGATCCAAATCCAATCGCAAATCATCCACCACTTTTAAAACTGAAATCGAAAACTCAAAAACAAACGATCAGATCCCACTAATATGTGAAATAAACGTCTAATCTTCAAATACAATACCTTACATTGGACAAAATCAATCGCCTCAGTTTACAAGATCGATATCCTCACGTTGCAAATCGACAGATCAATCCCCTCTCGTTGCAATATAATACGTTTCCATAAAGGTGTACTATTTTTAGAATTTTTTATAAAATCCAATTTAATTTTCTTTCCATTATGGTTACAAGTCCTACTATTTGAGTATTGAAAAAATCTTCTTAAAAATGAAATACACATGTAATGCAATGAGCATTGGATTAAAATCAAAGTGCTAAAAAGAGAGGCTCATCTCATCTCTAATGGGCATAGGGCCATTGGATATATAATAGAGAAAAAGGAGTATGCTCCCTGGGTGTAGCTAACTTACATGCTCCCACCCCTTTTCTCCTGTATTTTTTTATTTTTCTGAAATGAAACCTATTGGAATTTAGATCACAATATGTCTCCATGGTGTCATTAAAAATTCGACTTAATTCGAGAATTCTATCACCTCCATCAAGACTATCAAATTTTAACGATCTCAGAATTGTTGAAATTCCCCCCTTCAAATAGAGGGCATAGGAGTATATGTTTCTGATGAAATTGAAATGACATGTTAGACGGATATAGTGATAAATATACATATTTTTATTTTCCAAAAAAATAAAAAAATAGAGGGAAAATGGGGGTAGGAGTAGCCAATTGGCTACACAAGGTGTAGCCTCATTTAACCCATATACATATATATATATATATATATGAAATATATTGCAATTTGTCCTTGCATGATTGGGCTTACATGGATATAATTTCTACGATAGTTGATGATGCAAAGAGTTAGATTGTGATGACATTATTAACACAGATAATGTTATCATCTAAGTGATCTCCAATCTAAAAAGAGATTATCTTATTCGCAATGTAATATGCGATGTACCCTCTTGATGTAAGGATCTTCTTTATATAAATAATACATACACACACACATGTGCAAGTATGTGCATTTGGCAAACCATTAGATTGAGTATATTATCAAGTACTACCGATAATTTGATGAAAATATGGGGGTACAAGGGAAATTTCCAAACCATGTAGAAATTCAAAAAATATTCGTGTATACTTTTGGAAATTATAGGATTCATATTGTCATTGCGTTGGTTAAATAAAATATCGTCTGCTAAATATATGCTCGTTTTAATTAGATAAATGAGACTTATCCATCGCTTTTGTTCGATTAATTGGTTTAAGAGATCCACAAGGAATAAGCATTGCAATAAAGATACAATAAGCGAAGTAATCACTATGTGTCCACTTATCTTGGGATAGCTTATCTAAATATTAAGTCATTCAATTAATGTTTCACTTCAAAATCAAATAATTCGTCATTTCTAAAATAGTGAATAATATATTAAATGAAAAAGAATTAATGAAGCTACGTAATGGGATATAAATAAGAATTTTGCGATGTCTAGTTTGCAAGAAATAAACCAATTTATTTATGGCTCTTTACGCAATAAAAATATTTAAAATAACTTCTTAAATTTATTTTTTGGGATGTTTTGTGAATCTTAATTTAGGTACGACCTCCTTGTAAAATGCCCATGGCGAGGTCTCTTATGTAACTCCGGGAACAAAGTGAAGGATATGGAATAATCCTTAAGCGCATCATGGAAGCGTGGAGATCGTATCGTATACGATCAAGAGCGACTAGTCGCACTAGTTGTTCGATGCAGCGAAATTTAAAAAATTTTCATGCGATGAAACCACATGATCCAATAACACTTCTTGGATCATTTCATCTAACCACATAGATAAAGGAATACCTCTTGTAGTATGGTTGTGATCAATCCTCTAAAAGAAGAGACCTCCTGTCTCAAGTCCGATCTTTGGAGGAGACGCTTGCGAATGTGGGGATGAACTGTGTGCTTCTCGTAATCCAAGATGTTGATCCAAGCAAGGGAACTCCTGATCTTGTCGCATTAGATCATACGTCTTCTTTGCGAGCGTGACGCACCAAAGAAGATGGAGAACCAAGGGTCGTCGAAGCGACAGCACAACGGTGAGGCGACGGCGGCGGCTTCTTCTCTCTAGGGTTTAGGTGGACGGCCACCCAAGGAGAGAGAGAGGGAGAGAGGGCATGAGAATGAGAGAGAGGAGAGAGCTTGTTGTTGTTGTAATTGTTGTAATCAAGAAGAGAAAGGGGTGTCTCTTCTTATATAGGATTTTGGGAGTCCATGGATCACAATCTATGGACTATACAAAATCAGCGGTTGAGATAGATTTGTGCTTCTTTCAATGGCCAAGATCTTGTTGGTAAAAAACTAACAACAATTAATTTAATTTAGATTAAATATATATTGATAAATCAATATAATTCAATCCTAAAATTACATCAATCAAACATAGAGATAATAGGATGGATATTACACCCTCCATATATGAGAGTGGACGGCCACCCTTTCCATATAGGATTTGGTGGTCGTCCACCCTTCCAATATGAAAGGGTGGAATCTCATGTAATCTCATGCAATCTTGTGAGATTACATTATTCCTTGGAAATCTCCATGATTTTACAACAACACTTGTTGTAAATTATTCTACAAAAATAATTCATAATTATTTTGTGAATATTGCAATCTTGCCATTGAAAAATGTGAATCTTATTCACAACCCAAAACAAAATATGATTTACATTTTCAATTAATTATCCAATGTTAATCCAATTCACACCAATAATTAATCAACAAATATAAATGATAATAAGCTCTCTCTAATACATTATAATCGCATTTATAATATATTATGAATAATTGGATATTACCATCCATATTATTCTCATCCATGATAATTAAATCACATTTAATTATATTGGATCATCATCTAAATGCATCCAGATAATGTGAATCAAATTCACATCATTCAAGATAATTAAATCACATTTAATTATCCATTTCTCAATGCTTGGATATAATTCAATTATAGAATTATTCTTGAACCCTTTCATGAATAATGCGCTTTCTCCGCATATACTTGGAGATAAGGACATGACGATTGTATATTTAACGTATAGTGACTTGGATATTGAGATTACATATCAAATCCAGATCTTACATACCTCTCATAGATGCTTGATTAAATCAAAACCGTAAATCTAATATTCTCACTGCATCCGAATCACATTCATATCAATGTCCAACACTTGGATGAAGATCAGATTACTTCTCTACTGAAAGGAGTCACTAAAATCCAAACATGTTCATCACTCCCTCGGAATGGAAGCGTCATGGTTTTACAATTGTTTATGATCACATCACCCTCAGGTATTCCTAATACATGTACATCCTTCATACTGGAAGACCTATGATGAACCTGAAGATAAAGATCAATTTAACACTATCATCTTTTGGGTTTTATCAATAAGTTTCCCAATCTTGATCAATGGGAGTTGGTATCGATCATATGCTTTCACAAAGCATATATCATACCTACAAATTCTTGTCATGCTTACAAAGCACGACGATCATGCATGGAATTTGATCAATCCCAATACCTCATGAGTGAGCTCATGCCTTTCGGTTTACAAGTGAACATGTATGATCCCTTTGAGAGATCGTGTTACTCATATGCCCTCATATGCACACCAGCCTGGCGATGTATAGATCTTGTTTAGATCATCAACCTATTGGTCTGTCAAATATACATAATTAGACATATAGTAACACATCTGTCTCTGGTCAGAGCATGTGTGCCCATATTGTGATAGTATACGATATAGGACTTTGGTTATCTCGATCTCGTTAAGTCCACTCTTTGACCTAACTAGTCTGACACCTCCGAAACTCTTTTCTTATGCAGAGGATCTGCATCAAGAGGTCGGTCATATATCAACCTAATGAGAAAGGATTGCCATCTCCTATTCAGGTTGGAGATCATCTCTTAACAATCATTTGACGAGGCTTGATGAGTCCTCTATCTAACTCCTTAGATATTCATCCAAGCACCGACCTTATGATTTAATTATTGAACCAATAGTATGATCATTAAGATGGCCATGGTACATAACCCTAATTGTACAGAGGGACATTAAAGTGCATTTATTCATTTAATCTCAGAAAAGAGAGTGAAAAGAAACAATAACTTTTATTGATAAATCCAACATTACAATAACATTTATTGTAGGAATGGTTCGCCTCGGGCTCACATGATTAACAATCTCCTACCAGCCCTCAAAACCATTTAGGTACAATCCTTAAACACATACTCATTACATGTTGGTTTAAAACTTTTTGTGTCAGAGGTTTGGTAAGAGGATCAGCAACGTTGGTGGCAGAGGCCACCTTGGTGATGACGACATCACCATGCTTTTAATTCTCCCGAATGATGCGGTATTTACTTTCCACGTACTTGCTCTTTTGATTCCATCTGGGTTCCTTCGCCTGAGCAATGGCTCCCCTGTTATCGTAGAGTAACAGGATGGGAGTATTAGAGGAAACTACGCCAAGTTTCAGGATGAACTTGCGCAACCACACCGCTTCCTTTGCAGCATCCGATGTGGTATTCGGTTTATGTTGTTGAATCTATTGTAGTGTCTTGCTTCTTGCTTCTCCAGCTCATAGAACCACCGCTCAATAGGAACACAAACCCTGATGTCGACTTTCGATCATCTATATTCGATTGGAAATCTGAATCTGTATATCCAAGACTTGGAGATCATCATCTTCATAGACCAAGACATAATCTTGCGTCCGTCTTAGATACTTAAAAATATTCTTTACTACATTCCAATGTTGTTCTCCGTAACAGGGTTGGTAATGACTTACCAATCCCACTGCATGGCGGATATCTGTCCTAGTACACATCATGGCGTACATTAAGCTTCCTACAGCTGAGGCATATGGGCATCCATGCATGGCTTTCCTTTCCTTAACAGTTTGAGGAGTCATCTCTTTAGACAAGTGGATACCATATCTTAAGGGGAGGAAACCTTTCTTGGAACTATCCATACTGAATCGTTCAAGAATCTTCTTAATGTACCTATGTTGTGATAATCCCAATATCCTCTTTTCTCTATTTCTGAACAGCTTTGGACCCAAGATGTAGGATGCATCTCCAAGATTTTTCATCTCGAAGTTGTGGGATAGTCAAATCTTAACAGCGGTCATCATCCCTGTATCATTCCCAATGATAAGGATGTCATCTACGTAAAGCACGCTGAACACAATGGTGCTCCTACTAAGCTTCTTGTACACACATGGTTCACCAGGATCCTGCACAAAATCATAACTCTTTATGATTTCGTCAAATATGATGTTCCAGCTACGAGAAGCTTGTTTGAGCCCATAGATGGATTTCTTCAGCTTGCACACTTTACCATCCTCAATTATGAAGCCTTAGGGCTGCTCCATATAGATATCCTCCTCGAGGTATCCACTGAGGAAGGCCGTCTTGATGTCCATCTGCGAGATGTCGTAGTCAAGAGATGCAGCTATAACTAGCAGTGTCTTGATGGACTTAAGGATGGCCACATGAGAGAACGTCTCATCGTAGTCGATGCCTTCTCTCTGTGTGTAGCCATTGGCTATGAGTTGTGCCTTGAAAGCCTCAACTTTCCCACCAGGTCACCTCTTTCTCTTGAAGATCCATTTACACCCAATGGATTTTACCCCTTTTGCTGGATCCTCTAGGGTCCATACACCATTCTTATGCATTGAGTCAATCTCTGATTTCATTGCTAGCATCCATCTATCTATGTCATGATCCGTGAGTGCTTCATAAAATAAAGCAGGATCATTGTAAGTTTCTCATGACACATGGAATCCTAACCTTTCAGGTGGTGCAACCACCCTCGAACTCCTTCGAAGAGGTATGGGTGTTTCATCTTCAGTTATCTCTTCAGTTTCTGGTTCAGAAAGCTCAGAATCCTCAGGAGATTCAATGAATTCCTCTACTTCATTTTTGTCTTGACCTTTAAGGAAGTCATCCTCTAGAAATTTCACATCTGTAGAGATGAAAACCTTTTGGGCGTCAGGGTGATAAAGCTAGTATCCAATACCATCTTTAACATACCCAATGAAGTAACACTCGTGAGAGCGAGATTCTAGCTTACTTGCATCCACGTTCTTTACATGGATCAAGCAACCCCAAACCCTCAAGTGATTAACACTTGGTTTGGTTCCATACCAGAGCTCATGAGGAGTCTTAGGTATAGATTTTCTAGGAATCTTGTTCAGGATATATATTGCAGTCTCCACTGCATATCCTCAGAAATTAAGTGGTAAATGTGTTTTTCTCATCATTGAACGGACCATATCTATGATAGTCCTTTTACGTCTTTCAGCAACTCCATAAAGTTGGGGGTTCCAGGAGGAGTGAGATTGGAGTCAATTCCATTATTTTTGAGGTATTTCTTGAATTCATCTGAGAGGTACTCGCCACCTCGGTCAGATCGAATCTGTTTAATCTTCCTATCGGTTTGGTTCTCAACCAAAGCCTTTAACTCTTTAAACTTTTTGAAGGTTTCAGATTTATAAAGTAGTAGGAAGATAAACTCGTATCGTGAATGGTCATCAATAAACGTCAAATAATATCGATATCCATTTTGGGTCGCAGTACTGAAGGGACATCAGTATGTATAAGGTCAAGAATACCTTCGCATCATGTAACCTTGTTACGAAAAGACATTCTAGTCATTTTACCTCGAATACAATGTTCACAGGTAGGTAAATATTAAACCTGTAGGAAATCTAAGGGTCCATCCTTTATCAATCTATTGATCCTATCAAAAGATAAATGACCAAGCCTTTGATGCCAAATCATGTTTGAATGATTTCCATTCTCCCTGTATCATTTAGGGTTTTTATTAGTGGAAGTAACATTCATGACATGTTCATCAATGCACAATTCATAGAGTCCACTAGAAGTCAAAACACCATCCGCAATATATTTATCATAATGACTTATGACTAATTTATTATAGAAAAGGAGTGAATATCCATTTCTAACAAGCTTAGATACATATATTAAATTCCTTTTGACTTCAGGTACATAAAGACACTCTTTAAGTACGAGGACTCTTCCACTAGATAACGATAGTCGGCAGGTCCCGATGGCGACTACTACAACACTTGCATCAGATCCCATCTGGATGACTATCTCCCCTTCTTCGAGATTCATAGTTTCCTGAAATAGATGCAACAAATTGCACACATGAACAGAAGCATCAAAATCAACAATCCAACTTCCTTCTCATCCAACGAGATAACTGGTTTCAATGATGAAAGTATATTTCATACATGCATGGGCTTTACCTTTGTCGGCAGATTTCAGGTATTCTGGACAATTACGCCTCCAGTGCCCCGACTTCTTGCAGTGGTGACAAACGTCGGTTTTCTTCGACGCTATTATCGTGGATGCATTGGAAGATGAGCCAATCCTAGACTCTTCTTCTTTCTCTTATGGGTCGGGCCCTTCCAAGAACCTTATTTCCGACCGCGCTTTCCTTTGACTTGTGCAACCATTGCACTACAAGAGGGGCCATCCTTCCTCATTATGTCTTCACAGACTTTAATGCAGCCAATAGCCCAGCATTGGTAAAATCAACTTTGCTCATGTGGAACATGACAACAAAGTTGTTGAAAGACTTAGGGAGCGACATCAGAATGAAGTCAGCTTGCTTGTCTGCGTCCATACAAGCTCTTAGGGTTTCCAATTCAGAAAGGTACCCAAACATTTTGAGTACATGCTCTCTGACAGAGGTCCCTCATGCATCTTGCAACGAATAAGATCTTTCATTATATTATAATACTGTGTGTGGTTCACATCACCGAACACTTCCCTCAGATTCGTCATAATATCATGGCAAGTGGCCATTTCCACATGTTGCTTCTGCAATACATTGGACAATGAACCCAGAATGTAACATCTTGTCGAATTATGATCTTCCTCATATTTTTCATTATATTTGATTTCCTCCGAAGTCTTTGGGTATGTGTATAATTTCTTTGACAATACATAAGATATGCGCTCAGCCGAAAGAAAAAGATCCAAATTTCGGATCCAATTCGAATAATTTGGTCTGGTCAGTTGATTAGACTCCATAAGCCTACTAAATGGGTTCATGGACTTCATTTTCTGAAACTAAGAATGCACTATATTAAAACATATAAATAATTATATATATTTATTTAATTTTAAAAAAATGATTAAGAAATTTCTAATCAAATTAGTCTTGTTTTTTCAACTTTGAAAGTTCATTTCCTTAATCACTTTCAAAGCAAGAGATATACTTACCGCTATATCTCAAGCAAGAATTGGGATCTCCTCTTTACCTTTGTCATATCCCAATAATATGAGAACCTGTGACTCGAATAAAGAGAAGCGGGAACATTTTCTGCCTTGCAAGTCCAACTTGTATTTCCCAATTCGGTCTTTAACACCCAGGCCTACCACCCCTAAGGTGATGTTGACCCGTCGTTAATTGAATCAATCGTCAACAGGCTTAAAACTCGCTATACGCGATCCAATATCGCCATAATAATATGAGGACCCGATATTGGGGTCACTACGTATACGACCTTACTCTTTTGAGAAGCGAAGAGCCCGATCCAAATCGCTTGTATGCAGGAGCTGTCACTCAGACATGCGTCTCCTACATACAATATCTGGCGAGAGAACCCTTCGCCTTGATGGGAGACCATGGATATAACTTATGTGATCCTCCACCTCATATTCAAATTTTAATTAATTATCATGAATCATATTCATATAATTAATTCTACCAAGGGAAATACACATCTATTCATAATAGAGTATTTTAATTAGATATAATTAATTTAATCACACTAAATCAATTATCAATCCAATTCAATCAACAAACTTGATTTTTACTTGAAAATATGGTACTATCTCAAAGTACGTATTAATTTGAATTTTAATAATGAGAAAAATACACCGTGATCTCTCTTGCATTATCCCATCCCTACCCGCTGTCATGGTCAGTACCCACGGGAGTGGGATAGACCGCACACGATGCAACCTGCTACCGCAACGCTTCCTGGCTAGACACCATATCCACCCCGAGAAAGGATAATGCCAAATTGATCATTGTGTACTTGAGATGATAATCGATTTTTCAACCGAAGTTATACAATATAGTAATGATAAAAATCATTTTGATTATAAGGAAATTTGCTAAACAAATTCCCAATCCTATTTAAGCAAGTTTGTTTGTTGACTGTGTAACCAATTGTGATCTAGATCATATCCAATCAAATATTGGTTAAAGCAATGTCAATTAAGGGAATAATTATCATCAAATATTTTCCAAATATTTTCCATAATTATTTCAGAAAATTAACCATTAATTTCACTAATTGGCAATCACATGGTTCTTGATTAGGAATGTAATTTCCAGCAGTGACCCCAATTACTAAAATTGACATATCTCAATCAAATTAAATCCAAATTATGTAAAATAAGTTTTCAA
The DNA here is from genome assembly GCA_037367405.1 of Ottelia alismoides. Lineage (NCBI taxonomy): Eukaryota > Viridiplantae > Streptophyta > Magnoliopsida > Alismatales > Hydrocharitaceae > Ottelia > Ottelia alismoides. The sequence goes on from JAZKJV010000991.1 coordinate 1,729,387, forward strand.
AGTTTACTAATTTGATTTACAACAGAACTAAGTGATTAGCATGCATTTCTAGGCGTCTCAAAAACGTAATTAACTCCTGAATTACGTCAAGATTTGTAGTCCCCGAAACTGTGGATACATGTTCATTAAAATGATCATAACTTGGGCAAACGGAATCCAAATTACCCAAACTCAAATCCTACGGTTTCCTTATTTAATGGAGAATAAAATGCAAGTGATTATTTCTGTTTAAACATTTTAAACTGGGCCGAAATTATTCACTAAACAGAGATGGGAAAAAGAAATGCGATAAAACTTTCGTAAACCCTAACAAACCCAAGTTTTCCTAGGTTTATGGATCGTATCCAAAACTTCCTACCTAAGGCCCTGATACCACTTGAAGGATATGGAATAATCCTCAAGCGCATCATGGAAGTGTGGGGATCGCATCGTATACGATCAAGAACGACTAGTCGCACTAGTTGTTCGATGCAGCGGAATTAAAAAAATTTGCATGCGACGAAACCACATGATCCAAGAACACTTCTTGGATCATTTCATCTAACCACATAGATAAAGGAATACCTCTTGTAGTATGGTTGCGATCAAGCCTCTAAAAGAAGAGACCTCCTGTCTCAAGTCCGATCTTTGGAGGAGACGTTTGCGAGCGCAGGGATAAACCACATGCTTCTCGCAATCCAAGATGTTAATCCAAGCAAGGAAATTCCTGATCTTGTCGCACGAAATCGTATGTCTTCTTTGCGAGCGTGGCACACCAAAGAAGATGGAGAACTAAAGGTTGTCTAAGCGGCAACACAAGGGTGAGGCGACGATGACAACTTCTTCCCTCTAGTGTTTAGGTGTACGGACACCCAAGGAGAGAAAGGGAGAGAAGGCGTGAGAATGAGAGAGAGGAGAGAGTTTGTTGTTGTTGTAATTGTTGTAACGAAGAAGAGCAAGGAGTGCCTCTTCTTATACAGGGTTTTGGGAGTCCATGGATCACAATCCATGGACTATACAAAATCAGTGGTTGAGATTGATTTGTGCTTCTTTCAATAGACAAGATCTTGTTGGTAAAAAACTAACAACAATTAATTTAATTTAGATTAAATATATATTAATAAATCAATATAATTCAAACCTAAAATTAAATCAGTCAAACATAGAGATAATAGGATGGAGATTACACCCTCCATATATGAGAGTGGACGGCCACCCTTTCCATATAGGATTTGGTGTCCGTCCACCCTTCCAATATGGAAGGGTGGAATCTCATGTAATCTCATGCAATCTTGTGAGATTACATTATTCCTTGGAAATCTCCATGATTTTACAACAACACTTGTTGTAAATTATTCTACAAAAACAATTCGTAATCATTTTGTGAATATTGCAATCTTACCATTGAAAAATATGAATCTTATTCACAACCCAAAACAAAATGTGATTTACATTTTCAATTAATTATCCAATGTGAATCCAATTCACACCAATTAACAAATATAAATGATAATAAGATCTCTCTAATACATTATAAATCACATTTATAATATATTAGGAATAATTGGATATTGCTATCCACATTATTCTCATCCATAATAATCAAATCGCAATTAATTATATTAGATCATTATTCTCATGCATCCAAATAATGTGAATCAATTTCACTTCATTCAAGATAATTAAATCATATTTAATTATCCATTTCTCAATGCTTGGATATAATTCAACTATGGAATTATTCTTGAACCTTTTCAAGAATAATGCGCTTTCTCCGCAGATACTTGGAGATAAGGACATGACGATTGTATGTTCCATGTATAGTGACTTGGATATTGGGATTACATCTCAAATCCAGATCTCACGTACCTCTCATAGATGCTTGATTAAATCAAGACCGTAAATCTAATATTCTCATTGCATCTGAATCACATTCAGATCAATGTCCAACACTTGGACCAAGATCAGATTACTTCTCTACTAGGAGGAGTCTTTAAAATCCAAACATGTTTCATCACTCCCTCAGAATGTAAGCATCATGGTTTTATAATCATTTATGATCACATCACCCTCATGTATTCCTAATACATGTACATCCTGCATACTGGAAGACCTATGATGAACCCGAAGATAAAGATCAATTTAACACTGTCATCTTCAGGGTTTTCTCAATAAGTTTCTCAGTCTTGGTCATTGGGAGTTGGTATCGATCATATGCTTTCACAAAGCATATATCATACCTACAAATTCTTGTCATGCTTCCAATGCATGACGACCATACACGGAATTTGATTGGTCCCAATACCTCATGAGTGAGCTCATGTCTTCCGGTTCACAATTGAACCTGTATGATCCCTTTGAGAGATCGTATTACTCATATGCCCTCATATGCATACCAGCTCGCCGGTGTATAAACATTGTTTAGGTCATCAACCTATAGGTCTGCTAAAGGTACATACTTAGACATATAGTAACACATCTGTCTCTGGTCAGAGGATGTGTGCCTATATCGTGACAGTATACGATATAGGACTTTGGTTATCTCGATCTCGTTAAGCCAACTCTTTGACCTAACTAATATGACACATCCGAAACTCTTTTCCTATGCAGAGGATCTGCATCAAGAGATCGGTCAGATATCAACCTAATGAGAAAGGATTGCCATCTCCTACTCAGGCTGGAGATCATCTCTTAACAATCATTTGGCGATGCTTGATGAGTCCTCTATCTAACTCCTTAGATATTCATCCAAGCACCAACCTCTATGATTCAATTATTGAATCAATAGCTGTATGATCATTAAGATGGCCATGGTACATAACCCTAATTGTACAGAGAGACCTTATAGTGCATTCATTCATTTTATCTTAGAAAAGGGAGGGAAAAGAATCAATAACTTTTATTGATAAATCAAACATTACAATAACATTTATTGTAGGAATGGTTCGCCTCGGGCTCAAATGGCTAACACTAAGGAGGAGTTGAGTATAAGGCGGCATGTGACTTGGGTTGTTTAATCAACGATAGAGCAAGTATCCATCGTTTGTTCCGATGGCTCATGTCATGACACATGGAGCTCTGTTTGCATCTGAGGCAAATGATGTGATGGTTGAGTTTCCTCATTTACTCAATAGTTTAAACTATATCTTCACTTCATCGTGGTGACTAAAACTCGTGGCAAATCTACGACCCTGATGGAAGCGATCTGATGCGTGATATGACGATACAAAGTCTATGTACCTCCAACATCTTTGGTGGTTGTCGCTTATGCGAGCTAAATGGATCTTATGATTTTGGAATACGGAGGAATCAACGACCATGATAGATCCCTTCATCGTCTTCTTCAATCGGGCCTGAGGTAAAGATTTTGATACAACACTGGTCGATGGTCATTGAAGATGGTCAGAGTTGAAAGCTTTGGCTCGGTTCTGGATGATTCTCTAAGGTTGCTCCTTCAGTCGACACACGACCGAAGCTAGTGCCAATGTTGATGTGATCTCTCTCATGAAATCGATCGAACGATGGGTTGGGGTGAGAAGATTTCTTGTGAAGGTTTCCATCGCCTCGTCTGACGTTGCTTGTTTCTAAGCCTAGACACCTGTAATGAAATGTTGGCTCGAGCTTCGAACCTTGACCTTGGCATGTTATCAGATGGTGGAGTGGAACTTTAGGCTCTGGTCTCGACCTTTGATGGAGATGGGGAAGTGGTGACGAGATAGAACATGAAAGAGATGGTGGCGGCATGTGTAGTCGGATTTGGATGTAGACGAAGATGAGAAAATATGCGAGTGGGATTATGAATATCAAAAGTATGATAGAAAACAAGAAAAAGACGGAGAAGAAAAATAAGAGGGAAGAGGTATGGGTTCATAAGGTAACCTGAATGTGGATTTCTTCACCTGATGATAGAGTAGCAAAGAGTGGTGGAGTACACAGGTGATGTCGATGGTCGATTCGGCTATGGTGTAGCAATAGAGGGCTAACTCTGATCGTTATCTCAAGGCCATTGCGATTAATCGCTGAGACTTAACCACTCTCCGGGAAGAGAAGTAGCAACACTGAGCTATGCTTCATGGATCATGCCTAGTGGAGAAGAGTGGGTGTTAGCTAGAGCTTTCTCTGGCCACTGCCATCGTTGATAAGCTCTCTCTCTAGTGAGTATATAAGGAACATGGCAGGTGATGGTGGTCTTTTATAGGAGAAGTGTTGAGGATATTGTTGACCGTAGATAAGGTACATGGCAGGTGATGGTGGTCTTTTATAGGAGAAGTGTTTAGCGAGATTGAGGGAGTTGAGAACACAGAGAGGATCTTCTGTTACAACCCCTGCTGTAACGCAAGGGATCTGTTGCATGGGATTGGATTGCCTTGGGATGCGTACCGACCATCCCTGACCTCCTACGAGGGCCATCCAAGCAAGGGATCCGTTCCCTCGAGAACAAGACGGAGTGATTGGGTTGGTTTTGTGATCTCAACAAGGGGATAAGGAAGTCGGACGATGGACATCGGTGGCTTTTGGAGATGATAAGGGATATAAAGGGTCGAGAACAAGGTAGATTGGGTTAGTTTTGTGATCTCAGCAAGGGGATAAGGAAGTTGGGCAACGAACATTGGAGGTTGTTGGAGACGATAAGGGATATAAGGTGTTCAGATTGGGTGATGGTATTTGGAGATTGGGTTATCGGACTTATCATAGAGGATATGGAAGTCGAAGTTATGGCGAGATGAGAATTGTAGGAAAGAGATACGCATGTGATAATGGTGGTTAGAAACTAAGGGGGCAATGAGTAATAGTGAAGAAGGGGGAAAGTAGTTGACCAAGAGGTTAACATTTGGGTTGAGGTGGCACAACGCAATTGGATGGTGAATGATGTAGAGTTGGTTGACTTGTTGGTCAATAGAGGCTTAGGTGGACATGGGGACAAATGAACAACTGGCACATGGGTAGTTGACCAAACCAAGTTGACTAAAACAAAGAAATTTAAAATTAAATAGTAAAATGCACTCAAATGCAAAAATGATCAACATGAGAATTGTAGATCTGAAATCTATAATTTTCATGTAGAACTCAAACCCAACATACTTAAATGTCCAAAATATGATTTTTAGGGTACTTTATAGATATAAAATACTGATTTTAATATTTAAATTTTAATTAATAATATATGCATGATAAAATTAAATAAAATACTAATTAAATATTTACACATGAATATATTTTTTAGGCTTTTAGTAATTAGGAAAGAGAAGAAATAAATTAGAAAAAGGAAATATGTATAGGTGAATAGGTTTGTATAATACAAGGTCAGAATGTGCATATTTCATGATTTTTATGATTAGTTATTTTCATTTTTATGTGATTATGTAAAACATAAAATAATGGAAAGAAATAAAAACATTTAAATATGTACATAAAATAATGAGCAATAATTAGTTAGTTGTGCAATATACAATTAATTTCTAAATCCTTAGTGTCATAAATGAACTTCAATTCTTTTGAATTTGATCTTGTTTTGTAGATATTATAATGTACATTAATTCAAGGACAAGTAGAGTTTTACAGGAGATTTGTGTAAGTGAGACATTCAACTTTTCGATTTTAGTGTCTCAAATTAGGGTTTGGGTTATTTTGCAATATTTACATGTCAACATTTTTTTGTGGATTAAGGTACTGTTATGTAACGTATTGTTATGTATACAATGGAGTTTGTTTTATGTCATTTGGAGTTAATATGAATTCGTTAAATATGCCACATAATTGTATAGTATATACAATTAAATACATACATACATGTTTTGGCTCCTCATTTATTTAATTTACTTCTGATTTTCTTTGTTGGATTTATTTTAAAGTTATTTATGTACAATTAATCTGTTGCTCAAGTGATTCTTATTATTTTATTATTTTATGTGGATTTTTGTAATTTTTCTCGGTAATTAAGGACAAAATTTTATTATAAAGAAGGTGAATCATGGATTTACCAAGCTTCTAACATCAGCATGTCACAGTCTATTGCCTATGCGAAAAGCCATAGAAATCTAACCTCCAAAGACCCTTATTAGTCCAAAGACCCCATTGTCTCTCAAACTAATGGCCTTCTCTTTCATCTCACCCCGTGCAACACTTAAGTGGACATGTCCACGAAGAGGACCATGGCCATAGAAGACCTGAAACCCAACCCTGCTCCTCCCGCATGCCCCCTCGGCGATGCCCTCTCATACCCTCCCTTGAAAAAACCTACACGATGAAGTAAAGAAAATAAAAAAAGGAGAAAAACAAACTAAGGATACAAGTTTATAGGGAAAAGGGGAGAAAAAGAGGAGGTTAAGGGGTTACCACATCAGAATTCAAATTCTCCAGTCTATTAAAATATCCTATCACTCGTAAATAAATAATGATGATAAAATTAAAATTAGGACTTTCATTTCGCTTTCAATCTCAATTATAGTTATGACTTTGTTCATCGTTCAATGGCAAAAAGCTCACCAAAAGTTGTCTCTCTAGATTACCTAAAATCAAGAAAGATAGAATTCATTAAAATTTGAAAAAAAACCAAGAAAGTAAGAAAAATCAAGAGGCGTTGCATGGAGCCTTGGCAATAGTCTTGTCTCAAACTCTCAAAAATTGGTCATTTCTTGGCATTTCTCTATTTCCCTTAGTTTCCATAGCAGATTATTCTCTCATGTCTTAAACTTAGTTCAAATGACGTGGCTTCAAAAACATCGTGAATCAGGGACATGGGTCATCTAAGTTCTCAACGATATTCTTATATTTATCCTAGTGTATTAATTTGGTTAGGAGTTACTTAGTATATGTATGACATAGCATGCCATTCAAAGCTTTAAGGCATTAAGAGGAGCACAAAGCACTCTAAGCCGTTATCAATAAGCATGACACACATGTTACTTATATCATTTAATAAAGTTATGGTCATGTTCACTAAGTTAAAACAAGGCACAATATCTATTTCATAATTATACGAGGTATACGTAAATTATTAATTCTAGTGTTATCATTCTCCTCATGCCACATAAGTCCAAAAGAGATATAAATAAGTATAAAACAACACATACTAATTCAAATATGCCTCAATATTATTCATATATATATATAAGAAATTAAACATATAATATCTTTATTGTTATGCATCAATTAGAACCAATGCATTCATTACATTACAAAAACAGAGTTCATTGGTAATTTTTCCTTCTTCCAAAATTTAAGATGTTAAAATAAAATTTTCATTTTTTGCGATCAAAATGTAGATGTAAAAATAAATATTGGGATAAATTTTATAAACATTAAATACTAAATAAATAGATGTAAAATTTTTAGAATTGTTTGGAGACATATGACATATTTCAAAATTTATTTTCTCTCATGGATTTGCCTACGAATATCTCAAATAACACCCTGCCCCCTCATTAAATGGGTGAAAAAAATAAGGGTTTTTATCAGTTGTGCCCCTCTGAGATCTTGAAATTCCAGTTATGCGCCTCCCTTTTTGGGAATATCAATAGTACCCCCAACTTCTTGGCGTTCTATCACTTGTGTCCCTCGAGTTAGTGGTCGTCCATACCCACCGTAAACGGACGTTAACTTTGGAGACACAAGAGGAATTTAATTTTAAAAAAGGGGTGGAAAGTCTTCCCACCATCTTCTTCCTCCTCCCCATCATCTTCCTCTCCTTCTCTTTCTCCTCCCCAGCCTCCTACTCCTCCTCCACCGCATCCTCCCCTTACCCCCAGCTCCTCCCTCAGCCCCCAGCGTGTTCCCGATTCTTAGATTTCAGTTAATTCCAGCTTCGTTTCTGAATCAAATTTTAATGAATCTCAGTCCCGACGATATAGGGGCCGGAGGGGGTAGTTGAGGGGGGGGTAGGTGCGGGCAGAGGGGAGGTGCAGGGGGCAGAGGTGCGGGGGAGGAGTGAGGTGCTGGGGGCGAAGGAGGGCGGTGCGGGGGCGGAGGTGCGATGGGGGGGGGGGAGCTGGGGCGGAGGGGAGGTGCGGGGGCAGAGGGAGGTGCTGGGGGCAGAGGGGAGGTGGGGGGGGGGGGGAGGGAGGGTGGAGAGGGAGGGGGAGGAGGAGGAGGACAACGACAGAGGTGGTTAGCCGCATGGGCGGAGCAGGGGGCTCGGGGGAGGCTGTAGGAGAGCTCAAGGCGGAGGAGGGAGGAGTTGTGGAGGAGGAAGAGAAGGGAAGAAGATGAAGAAGATGGGGGATGAAGAAGACGAGGTGGTGGAGGAAGATGGGTGGACGGTTATACCCCTCTTAACAATATCATGATTTGAAGAAACCATGGTTAAGTTCGATTCAGTGACGGTTAAAGTAACGGAGGGGCACAAGTAATAGAACGTCAAGAAGTCGGGGTACTATTGATATTCTCAAAAAGGGAGGGACATAACTGAAATTGCAAGATCTCAGAGAGGTACGACTGATAAAACCCAAAAAATAAAATAGGTTACCCCTACCGACTTCTCTTCTTCCTCATGTAGATGATTGTCACTACATGGCATTGCCCTCAATGTGAACAATAACATGTACAACCAAAGCCTTTTCAATTTCGATTATGTGTATCCATCCGGGAACATGGAACTAAACCACCAAATATTATCAGATTTAGTTGAAACTGTAATTGTAGATTAGTAGCTCGATGATCTACACAATCATGGTCTTGAATTTTGAATTGGACACTCGGATCTCAGCGAGCAAATTTATAAACATTAAATATGAATTTTACCTGATTATCCCAATCTGAAGAAACTATATCCAGTTTGCATCATATTTTTGATTAGCTTATAAACATAAATATTTAACATTATAGACTCTTGGATTTTAATTCAAACACCAGTATTTACAAACCTAAAATTCTACCTGAATATACATGTAGAGATCCCATCCGGGCCTTCTGAGATTTGATTTATATAAAATCAATCTGATCTTATCATTTCAAATTCTATAAATCTTTGTCCACTCTAGATGAAATGCTCAGCATTAAATACACATGCAATCAATGTAGATTAAATTACATAAAAATAATTTACACCATTAAACAAGCAAAACAATATCCAAATGCAATCAATATTCATATTGCATCAACTTAAAATCATTAAATAGCTCAAAAATCAGTAAAAGATGAGATCTAGTCAAGAATTGATATAGCTCGAGCATATAGCAAAATAGAGTGCAACATGATGGATATGGAACCTTGAACTTGCCTTGAGCACTCCAATGATGCACCAAACTTTAGAGCCTCTTTTCATGGATTGGAGCCTTGATTTGAAGGTGGGTAATGCTTGTTTTACTTGGATGATGGACTATTACGAATTTTGAAAATATTTTAAGGCTAATCACCATCAAATAAATATAAGAGAATTGGCCTTCCTATGTTATCTCCGATAATCAATTTTTATCTCCTCTTAATTACTTAGTTTAGAATTTCAATCTCCATTAAATTTTGAAATCTACCTACCTCAAATAATTGAGAATTAATTATATCCACCATAATCCATCAAATTATCTCATGTGATTATTTAATTAACACTTCAAATCATCAAATAACATTTAATTCATAATAAAATTTTAATTGGTATTTAGTCGAACTAATTTGACGCCTTAATTTTTAATAAATCAATTCTACACAACTTATATTTGTTTCCAATGATAATTAGTTGATTCGATTCTTTAACTAATTATACTTGGTTGGCATTTAGTTAACTCGATCAATTATTTGGTTTATCTGATTAGGATTGCATATGATTCGATAACAATCTTAAAAGAAGTTTGTCTAATGAACTTTAAGGCCATGTTTAGTTGGAGAATAGGTTCTGGAATAAGGGGCCAATTCTCCTTCCGACACGGTTCCCGGTGTTACGACTATTCCCCATTATGCCATCTTATTTCACTCTTATTCCTATCTTTATCCCACCTTACCTATCTTTATTTCACCATATTCTCTTTATTCCTATCCTCCAACCGAACAAAGAATTGTAACACCCCAACTCCAAACATAGTACCGTACCTAAAACTCACGAACTGTGGGTGTGGTTTATAAGTGGTGGGGATTACTACTTGACAACTTGGGCTTAAGCATTTTGGGTGGTTGTTAACGGGTCCATTTGGGCCTGTACCCAACAGGTTGTTAGGGCCAGTTTTCCTCGTTAACGGACCGGGGACCCAAGCCCGGGACGTTACAAATGGTATCGGAGCCAAATTCTCTCTAATAGTGGAAAGGGCTACCCGAGAGGTGGAGCCCTCCCTACAAAGAGGTCGGAGGAAATGACTACCCGGAGCGTGCAGCCACTACTATCACTGGGAAGAAGTGATGGACCATGTCGCAACGAGGACATTGCGATTATAAGTGGGGGAGGTTGTAACACCCTAACCCCAAACATAGTACCATACCTAAAACTCACAAAGTGTGGGTGTGGTTTATAAGTGGTGGAGATTACTACTTGACAACTTGGGCTTAAGCATTTTGGGTGGTTGTTAACGGACCCATTTGGGCCCGTACCCAACAGGTTGTCAGGGCCAGTTTTCCTCGTTAACGGACTGGGGACCTAAGCCCGGGATGTTACAAGAATAGACCCTTATTCTCCTTATTCCCCATCCTTATTCCTGCTTATTCCCGAACCGAACGCACAGGAAAAAGTGAGAGATAAGAATAGTAGATAATTATCTTAAAATATTATTGTGATAAAAATATAACAATCTTAAAAAAGGAGTAGGGTTCTTGAAGTAGAACCTGGCGGGTTTGATGATGTTAGGAAATCGATCTTCTTTATTTCCCTTTTGTATTTTTTTATGTCATCGAGTTCACTATGTATGTGTGTTGTAATGATCAAACATTCATCATAGATAAATGTATCTACCTTGATAAATAAATCCTGCCACCATTGTACACTCAAACATGAATAAAATGATTCTTTGAACTGTGGTGATGTGAATGCGAACTATAATCTCGATGTTTGCTTTAGGTTTTTCTTACCGCTTATTAACAAAGTCGTTAAATCATAGAGACAATTTCATAGATTGCTCTGATACTAACTGATGCAGTAAAAAGTCACTAGAAAGGAAGAAAATAGTTAATGAGAGGAATAAAGGTGAATCGTGTTTCGTAATAGAAATCTTTTAGATTATAATTTTAGAAGAGTAGAGAAGCATGGGGAGAGAGAAAGAAGGAGAGGATAGAGAAACTTCAAATTTTATAACATTCAAATATCACTTTTTAGACAACATAAACATCTTTAAACAGAGAAAGAGAGAGGAGGCAATTATTAAACAAATAAATAAAATAAAATGAATTATAAGACATCATAACATGACTAAAAGACTTTAAATTAAATAACTAATAATAAAATGAATTATAAGACATCATAACAAGACTAACAAAGATTTCAAATTAACTAACTAATTTATCTTATGGAAATCACCGATAATTTCAATTTATTTAAACAAAAATAAAGATTTTGATGAACTTAAATCATATTAGAAAGAATATTGACTAGTTCTAATATTCAATTTACTAGTGTAAAACCCGTGCGTTGCACCGGGAGCTATATTTTTGGGGTTTAATGCGATGATGAATGGAAATGAGTTGATTTATATTGATGTGCTTGCTTTAAAGAATGAGAAATTTAGAAAATAAATTGAAGGTACCAGCATAAGAGTTCAACAACCTTCTCAAAGTCTAATTTATCAAATAGGAAAACAGAGAATCTCATTGTTGACGATGTGTATGAACATGTAAAAAATGTATATGATTACATAGGATATGCTAAAGATATATAAAGAAAAATGAAGTTGTATCATGTCAATACCTTGATAAGTGGATATTAATAAATGAGAATAGAAAGAGAAATTTGAAATAGCATCATAAAGATATCCATAACAGGGCAAACATAATAGATGGACTGGGGCATTGAAGACAGAGTTCTAATATTTTCTTCCTCGACAACAAAGAGCAAAAATCATTCCCCATATTCCATTTATCAACATAAAATATATAAAAACTCAGGAAAATCCTATGCAATTATAATTCTCAAACATATTCCCAAGTGTTTATATCTTAATTTCAATAAAAAAGAATTATCTATGCTTATAAGAGATTGTGATTGCTCACTTAATTTTCTCAAAATAATACTATATTAATCATAGACTACATAAGATTGCGAGCATGAGTTGGTGGTCGACGTTCGCTGTCCAAATCACATATCTCACTCACAACTAAACATTACAACCTATCCAAGGAAAGTAAACCTAAAAATTTCTCAAAATCAAAGTTGAATATATGAAATAAGGAAGATATTGATGATGTACCGACTCTCGGATGTATTGCTAAACCATACCGAAAGAGGGAAAATCTAAAATCTGTTCAAAATTGAAGTGGTTTTGGAGGAGTTGGTCTCAATAGTGATTTCAGATGGGTTCTTGTGTGGTTAGTCGATGAATCTCCTTGCCAAAAGACCAAACAAACATATCAGTGACTGTGTACACCAATCCTTAGAGGAGTTGTCACCCCAATGTCCTCTATTGCCAGTAATCTTGTGATTCTTGCAGTCGGAATCGACTAAACTCATCTCGGGTGGAGGCAAAGAGGGGCTTTGTGTCGATCCATGTCGACGGAGTATCAGACAGAGGAAGTTTACGATTTAGGAATTCACCATAAAGAAGAATCTAGAACAAACCAAATAAACAAAGATGTACATCGGCGATAGAGGACCTTAGAGGAGTTGTCGGTCCGAGCTCTCCGATCGACCACACTCCTGCGATTCTCGTAGGGTGCATTCCGAAGGAGAATCAAAAGGAAGTTTAGGTTTTAAGATTATAAAAAAAAGGACGAAAAAACTAAGTAACCCTCATTTTTTGATCATCGAACACCTCCACTGCAATCCATTCCTAACGTGTCAGTATTAAAAAAGGTACATGGCACATGTTAGAGGAAGCACATGATATGGCATCTTCTGAAAATTTCCACCATACACATTATAAGAATGTTATGTTTACATTGAAATAAAACATACAAAATATCAACCAACCACTAGAGATGAAAACTGATCAGATACATATCTAATTTGGATATCCATTAAGAAAATCATATCCTTAAAAATACGGATATGAATTCGAATAGGATATTTACCAAATCCTAATACGTATCGAATAAAAGTGGACCCAAATACGGATTGAATAAAGAGCCAATCCAAATATGAATCGAATAAAAAGTGAATACAAATATGGATCCAATAAACATAAAATCTGAATATGGACCTAATAAAGTCCACATATGGATACGAATTATTATTTTTTATCAAAGTTCATAATTATTTAAAAAAATGACAATAGAAAATAAATAAGCAGCATCATAATAAAAGTGAGCGTCGAGATGACTTGTGTTCTTTATCCTTAGCAAAAAGAGGGATAGAGTTTCGGAACTTTTGTTCGTGCTCATCCCCAAACAAATGAAAATTTATTAATACATTGATATAGTGTATTATATAAGAGTTTAATGGGGCTGCCCCTTGCGGGCAGCCAACATGACTGCCTCCGCGCCGTTTTCGGTGCTTTTTTCTATTTTTTTTAAAATATCGTCATGTATATTCATCTCTATATTCCTCCTATATGCCATTCGAATTTCGTCTGAAACAGAGACTCCTACGGCCTCCATCGAGACAATCATTTTTTAACGGTAACAGGATTTTTTAAATCGACACCATCTCGATGGAGGCCGTAGGAGTCTCTGTTTCTGACGAAATTCGAATGACATATAGGAGGGATGTATGGATGAATATACATGGCAATATTTTTCAAAAAAAAATAAAAAAGTGCCGAAAACGGCGCAGGGGCAGCCATTGTTGGCTGCCCGCAAGGGGCAGCCCCATTAAACTCATTATATAATATATAATACTAATATAATAACATGACCCGTATCTTATATTACGTTAACTAATATATAAAATAATATTAAATATTGTACTCGGATATCCGGATCTAGATCCGAATATTCAAGCCATTACCATATCCATATCCACATCCGAAAAATTTTTACAACCCATATCCGTATTCGATTAATATTCGGATACGGATATCCGTATCTGATAATTTTTCGAATATGGTAAACATATATTCAGATATATCCGTATCGATTTTCATCCTTACCAACCAATCACATAGGGATAATGGTACCTAATATATAATCTAATATATATAAATATATATAAACAAAACATTTGCAATATCAACAAAAATAATGCAACAAAAATAATGCTACAGGGCCGTGAACAGTGCCATGTCCACGGCCCTTAATATAGTGTATGATGCTATAGCAACTTGTACTAAGTGATAAGAATGGAATTATGTATGTGAAAGAGGATGGAGAATGGGATGAAGAAAGGAAAAACCTGCATGTAGCATAGGATTTTTGTGAAGGAACTCGGAAGTGCACAAGGAGAGAGGAAAACAGTTGGAAAAGACGGATAAATTTCTTATATCTTTCAAATCTCCGTTATGTGATCAATTTATTAAACTGTTTACGTAAAAAGAGGATGACCTTATAAAATAAATAAACAAAATAATATGAATAAAACCCCTAACATATCCTATATTGACTCCTAAAAATACTCCAAATTTAAATAACTAAATTATCTATATAATTTGTTGATGTATTCATTGATCTCAATTAATATAAAAATAAAATAAAATTATGATAATAGCAAATTGGAGGTAGATTGAACAAAAAGAAAATCGACTAGCCCTAATATCTATTTCGTGTTGCATCGTACCCTTGCCCTTACAAACTTTGCCAATAACAATTGTGTCTTTACCTATCTCATAATTACAGGATGATCCCTACAAAACATCTATTTACATATGTATTCTTAGAGATAACTGTCAAAGGGTTGAGTGAATATAAAAGTCATTGAAAAATGGAAATTTTTTACCCTTCCTTTCTTCATCTTTTCTCAACTCCCATTCCTTTCTTCTTCTTTCATCCATTTCTCTTACAAAAGGTATCTCCTCTGCCATCGAATCAGAATGGTGACGGAATCAATGACACCTCCACTTCCACGTCTATCATCACATTGAGATGACAATTGCATTTAAAATACCTCCTCCACAATAACTTCTTATGTTTTTATTCTCTACCCAGTAAAAAAATATTTATGAAATTATACAAGATTATATATTAAGACACGACGCCTCCTCCATTTTTTAGGTCATAGGCCTAGTTAAAGGCCCAAGAATTTCAACATATTAAGACCTAGTCTAACCTTAAGATCCATGTATCTGAGCTTTGGTTTGGGTCGACGTGGGTCTAAATTTTCGTAGATGCGAAATAAATTATAAATAATAACTTCGAGACAGGATTATATCATCACATGCATCTCTCTTGTAATGACACCATTCTTTTGATAATATTTCAGTTCCAATATTTGACAAAAGCTCACCGTATCCCATATCAACCATCATAATTTGGTATGTACATACTTGGCTCATATATAAATAGATGCAGTGTATGTAATACGTAAGCCCGAATATACTTATTGTGTGTTTATTATTACCTCGTAAACCTTAAAAACTTTGCAAATTATCTTCTCGACCTTCTAAACATCGTTATTACTCCCTCGACCCCGCAAACTTGTTAACTCTTACCCCACAAACCATGTGGTTAACCCTCATTCATTTATCCGTTTAATTTAACCCGATTTCATTAAAAAGAGATGTATATTGCCTTCCTTGTTTAGAAAAATTGCAAAAGATATCATCTACCCTCCTCTTCACATCACCTTCCCCTTCGCCAGAGAGGATCCTTTGCTATTACATCCCGTGCTGTAATGCAGGGGATCCACTGGATGAAGATTGGACGGCCTCAGGATGCATGCCGACCAACCCTGGCCTCCTATTAGGATCGTCTGATCCACATCCAATGGATTCCCTGTGTTGCAATTGGGGATGAAGGGGATTCGTTCCCCCACCTCCCTCTTTCGTCCCCATTAGCACCCCAATACTCGCACGACTTGGCTCCCTCCCCCTCGTGCCCACGACCTACGGGACCCCAATTCTCTCGCACCTAGACCTCCAGCCCCCTCCCCGTCGATGTACCCAGCCGTTGTAGCGACAAGGAGAGCCTGGAGGTGTTGTCGGGTCGTGCTCGAACCTAGAGGAAGTGGAGCTGAGCAACTGCAGGGAGGTCAGGGACAAGGAGATAGCGACAGTGTGGAGGGCGAAGGGGCTAAGGAGGCTGGGCGTGGTGAGGTGCCTCGGGGTGATGGATGTGGGGCTGGCGAACGTAGCAATGGGGTGCCCGTGACTGGAGGATCTCTTTCTCAAGTGGTGCCTCAAGATCTCGAACATCAGGATCCATCTCCTGAAGAGGTGGGGTGCCCATGCTGGAGGACCCATCTCGCTGCAGCAAGGAGAAGAAGAGGGCGGGGAAGGGTGATGTAGCTCGTTGCACCAGAGAAGGTAGTAGTCGTGGGTGTCGCTGCAGCAAGGAGAAGGCAGGGGCAGATTATATACTAGGTGGGGTATACTAATAAACAACAATAACAACAATAAGATTGCAATACTAAAAATGATTAGCGGAAACATCCATGTGCATAGAGGAATATAAAGAGATGTTTAGCACATAAAATAAATTTTAAAAATACATATCCTATACCTAATGTTGGCCACATATAGTTTTCATATTTTGAAAACAATTCATGACATCGTCATCAACAATAGAATAAAAAATATCTCTTTTAATATATGCGAATAAAGTATCATTCATCTATTAATCTCTCATTCATTGCACAACCGAGTCTTGACAATAGCCATTGCTGAAAATGCTCTTTCAACACTAATAGTTACAGTTGGTAGTGTCAATGCCAACTTAATCAGTAAATACACTAGTGGATAAATGCGGTCTTTTGAGTTCTCACCATTTTTTCTAGCAAGCTATGTCAAAAATTAACATTGACAACTCTTTTGTTTGCTTTACATCTTTAATATATGTCATCATTTCATTTCGAAGAACCAATGAATCCGCTTAAGTGAAATCCATTGGAGATAACTGTGCAAGGTGGATAAACTTATCAATATCAATGTTGCAAATGAATCTTTTGGACTTAAACATGCCACATAAAGAAGAAATTACGTGTTATCTTCAGTGGAAAATATGTACCCATTAGGTGATTAAATATATCTATTTAACAAATATCTCAATCCATATCTATATTAATATTATAATATACAATTTTCAAATCTATATAATATTTGCATTGTGGCATGCGTATTTACTTTTTTTTAGTTCAAAATTAATGGTGTTTAGTTAAAAATTTGATTGGATGGTATCTAACAATATAAAAAAATAATTTAATATGACATTCATCGCCAATCTTAAGTATAAAGATAGTTTTCACAACTAATGCTATCATTATTATATCTTTAACGATAAACGATATAGTGATAGATTTAAAAAACGTAACCATAGACTAATTTTGTTGTAATGATACTCAAGTGATCTACATAACTGCTTATATCCAATTTGAAATATTTTAAGAAATTATATTACATATACATAATGTACAAATATTTATAAGCTGCATAAACATCCACTTGCATGTAAAATCCTAAACAAATAATACTGAAATGCTTATTAATCTCAACTAATGTATAAAATTATAAATATGAAATCCTTTAACCATTGAAAATTTATATAATATATGGTAAGATATATATCCACATCACGTGCTGCCAATAAAGGTACTTTGTCAGACCACGGAGTCCGTACCGAGGAATATGCGAGGCTGTGAGGTAGCCAGGGTACCGATGCTGGGACATGCTCCTAGTCCTTATTGTAGTACGTCTGGGTCTGGAGAGAGTTGAGGGGACGTAAGGAAGTCAAAGGTGCGCAGTGCCGAGATCGAGATGTACTCCTAGTCCCTTGTTGTGATACATTTGGGCTCGAGGGGAGATACATAGTGCTTTGACGTGGTATCATCATGTAGAAGGAGACTCGGAAAGTCTAGCGATAGAGAGGGGAATTTGTATAGTCGAGCCAGAGTTGAGAAGGGATGGAGAGCATGGGTACGTCGAGTAGAGATGGATTGGTTTTCCAAGTCACAGATGGGGCACAATTACAAAGGTTGTGAGTGGGCTTTCCCAATCAAAGGAGATCTCGAAATTTCCGGATGATGGGGGGAGGGCACGACTGATAATTCCAATTTCCGTGTAGGGCACAATGCAGGCAGGAGAGCACGATTGCATATCCTATTTTTGGATGGCAAAGGGGGGCACAAGTAATTGTACATTACTACACTTCTATATTTCCTATTAGATAAAACAATGAAGTTGAGAATTTAGGGAGGGCATGTGCCCCCCATAAGCAAAACATGGGTCCGCCCCTGGAAGAAGGGAGTGGGAAAGGGTGTTGTAGCTCGTTGCAACAGAGAGGACAACAATCGTGTGGGTCGCTACAGTAAGGGGAAGAAGGGGCATGGAAAGAGATGGTCATCATGATTCTGATTATGTATTTGTTTACCAACTTCAAATATTTGATAATTCAATTCAAGAAATTATCTTGAAAAATTTGAAAAAAAAATCATTTTCATGATAAGAAAGATGATTTATTCGTGAAAATACAAAAATTTGATGATTTAATAAATGGATGGAGATGAGGTGAAGAGAGAGAGAGAGAGAATAAAGAGGAAGAAAAAGAATGAAGGAAGAAGAGGAAGAAAGAGATGGGAACGTGAAATATCCACCATCAAATTCTTCCCTTGGTTAGATTAACTTAACCTTAATCCAAAGTATTGACTCGAGTAAAAGTGAAATTGACGGCATGATTTGTGGGGAAAGATGGAGCAAGTTTATGGAATCGAGGGAGTAATAACAATGGTTAGAAGGTCGAGAAGGTAATTTGCAAAGTTTCTAAAATTCATGAAGTAAAAATCTCTTATTAGTATTATTATGACCTTAAGGGTCACATAATGGAGAAGTTGCCTATAGTTAGTGACTTGTGAATTTATAATAGAAATATAAAGAATTGGACTTTCTTTTAGCACTACGGCGCATTTTTGGGCCATGATTGAGCATTTAGTTTTCATGGAACCCCAAAAAGTTGATGCTCTCGACCAATACATATAAAGAGGGGTTTGGATTCGAGTTAACAGGTCAGGTCGTGGGTCAATTTAGGGTTGGCATTACCCAGTGCTCAACTCAAATCCAGTAAGGATGCAAATATTCAGCTACAAACATGATATATCTGTCAACGTGCATATGGATCGGAGAAAATCCGTAATCCGGTAAGATTAGTTTGATTTGTTATAATGTACATGTATGATTGTGGGGATTTCTAAAAGCTCCTTTAGTAAATATTTTTAACAATCATACCTCAACTCATATCAACCGTTTATAACGTCTTCTTAATTCTCAATAAATGTGATAATATAGTAGAGATATTATCGTTTACCATATTTTTTTCTAGTCAGAGCATATTAGCAACTAATACGTTGAAAAGATAAACTCAAGTTTGTATATAAAAAAAACTTTCACTTTATGTTTTACGTTATCCCCAGATAAATAATATACGTTATGTTGGAGCTAACGTTACAATATCTGAAGTCATATATATAATATTTAAAATTTTGCTTTAATTACGGTGTTCCATTTAATGCACTCGTAAATATCATTACATATTAACTTCAAAAAATTGTGAATTAGATAAAAGACAAAAACCAACAACTATCTCTTTTATTCTGCTCACAATCCCCTTAGTCAAATACCTTTACTGTTATTTACCATGCAACATCTCATTACGAACAGGAGGAAATATGAAATCGGGATATAAAATACATAAAAACCAATATCGATTGGAGTAAATATTTATTTATCTATATTTATTTGGGATGTTTACTCGGCAGACCCTATAAACTTTGCCAATTACCTCTACGACCTTTTGCATAACGTAATTACCCTGTCAACCCTATAAATTACCCCAAGAACCCTCATAGGTTTCAAACAGATTAACCGGAGGGTTCATGGGGTAAGAGTTGTCATGTTTACGGGGTCGAGAGGGGAAGTAGGTTGTTTCAATGGTCGTAGAGGTAATTGACAAAGTTTATAGGGTCTGCCGGGTAAAAATCCCTATTTATTTTGATTATCAAATCATGATACACATGTTCTGTAATCTAGTGGATAAGATTGGGTTGGATTGAAGTATTTCGATTGGATTGTAGAAAATTCTTATCCAATTAAATTGGATTGGATATGGATTAAACTAAAATTCGATCCATTTCTATCCATTTGCATCCCATAGTTAACATATCTTTATTAATTTTTAAATATGAATACATATGCAAATGCATACATTGATAGATACGAAAAATCATGTTACAATATCCTTTACAACTTATACGATTTAACATGGATATGAAAATGGATTTAAATTGTGTGACAATATCTGTGACAATATCTGTATTTGATAGTTACATACTAAATATATTTATTTCACAATATTTACACTAAATATGGTGAAAGAACATAATAAAAATAAGTCTACAATAATATTTTATAATGAAAAATGGATCTACAAATACTTGTGAACATCAAGATCATTTTAAGCACTATTCTTATGAAGAAAAAGAGTATGGTTGCGCCCCACTGGAGTTTACATTTCAAGGAAGCCTTTGCAGGAAGCAAGATTTTGAATTTCAAACCCACCTCTTTCTAATCTAGAACAATAAGTCAAGAGGACTACTAGACCTCCAAGATTACATACATTAGTTATAATTACATCGATATAAGTCCACGTACTACCATAAAAGTTTGGTCGAGCAGAAAATGCACTAGAGGTAGGCATTGTTTGGGTCAACTCAAAAATCGAATCGAATCATTTGAAATGGGTGAAATGAATTAGATTATTTGAATTGTCATGTTAGATTAGGGTTAGATTAGGCCTAAAGTCATTTTATTTATATAAGTATTGGGTTGGCTGCTAGGTTCAATATTATCCACCCAACCTACCCAATTATAACTCGAACAAAAATTATGAGTGACACATGGTTTAGACCTACCCGACATTAACCATATGTACATACGTATATATACATATACACACATATATAAGTAATATACATGCATATTAGTAAAGATAGGTAAATTCTAACCGCTAAATTGCTAATAAATAATAATAATAAAGTTGTAACAAAGATCATTGTAAATTTGAAATTGAAATGCAATGTTGAAATATGTGATCCGCATTCCACGGACTTGATTAAAAATAGAATCGGGACTAGAGAACACATTTAGTTCAAATTTAATATATGGAAAATAAATTTAGAATAATGTAAAATTAGAATTCGGATGGTCTAACACGAGTCTCTCTGTAGAACACCACCTCCTCGTTTCATTTTTCAAATCAACCTCCAAATTGATTGGTAACGTGGTATTATGTTAATACAAATCAAGTTACCAATGATTTTCGTATAAAGAATTAGGTGGCATTTGGTAATAAATAAAAAGGTGATCAAAACTCCCATTTTCTACAAGCATTAATAGACTTGTAGCAAATTTAGTAAAGATAGTTTGCATAATTATTAAGTGATAACAATCACCTTTTTTTTTTCAATTTGACTACACAAGGGAATCGACTCACTCCGAAGTATTTCATCCAAGGTTTAAAAAACTGGACAGGACCAACCGGTTGGAACGGGAACCGATCCCGACCCGGTCGGTTCGGTCGGTTCTTTGTAATTAATTTCAAAAAAATAAAAAAAAAAAATAAAAAATCGGGTCCGACTAGTGGTCGGATTGGGTTGACCTGTATGGTTGGACCGGGTTGACCCAGATTGACCTAGTTTTGATGGTTTGGTAATTTTCAAAAAATAAAGGTTTAAATAATGAAATAATGCGTTTTTTATCATGTATGCCCTTCTTAACTTCTGCGATATAACATATAAGGTATGTCCCTCTCTTTTTTTGGAATATACGTTACGTCAATACTTTCTTAGAGTAATTTTATTGAAACAAATATAAATAAATAATTACAATATTATATTCATATATACTTCTAGAAAATGCGACTAACTTTGTAGAATTTTAGGTGAAATAGGCAATCATGTTATTCTATTTAAAGAATTGAAATTTCTAATGATTATTTCATTGATATATATATATATAACATACTTACATATATGTATCTGGTTTTATTGGTTAAAAAACCGGTTCGACCGGTCTGACTAGTAAATTAAGCCCAGTCCGATTTTTTCCGAGTCGATAAAAATGATGACGTCTTGCTCGGTCCGAATAGTTTGGACTGACGATTCGACTCGGTTGGACCAAACCGAAGATTGAACTGTTCAATGTCCGGTCCGATTTTTAAAACCTGATTTCATCTACCTAATGGATTCTATTTATCCAAACCAAACCCAATTCACCCCGAAAGAATAACTGAAGTCCACCCATACCAATCAAATAAGCTTTGCATTCCTCTTTCTTCCGCAATGCAACGGACACTGAGCGGTGAAAAGGGTAAACGCCCAAACCAGAGGAGCCTCCCAGTGATGGCGGGGCCAAGGTTGTGGAGGTTGGGAATCGCGTAGGCCGGATTCAACTTTCAGAGTAGCAGTGGCATCTTGAATATGTGAATTTGCCCTTGCCCTTTAGTACCATTCCATGAGATTAATCATTAAAATTGAGTAATTGAAATTGTTACAGGGAGGAGGGTGGTGTAATGACGTTGCATCGTGTCGAGACAGGGCCTCTACTAAACATGGCTCAACCCGCCTCACGAACAGGTTCGAGGTCTTCTCTGGAATACTCAGCAGCGACCCTTCTCTCAACCCTGGTATTTTCTGGCACTCCGGTTGACCTACATCATTTGCCACATTGCTTTTTTGGTTAGGTTTGATGTTTGGAATCTTGATTTCGTTAGTGTCATTTTTTTAATTCCATGTATTTCTAATTTGATTGGTTCTCCATGACAATAGATTTCAAAAAAAATTAAAAAGAATAGATGGGTTCTTTGTTGCAGGGTTGGGCTGTGTTGGGTTGGGTTAGGGGTATAAACTGTGAGAAGGATTGGGAGGGTTGGAAGGAGGGGTACCCCGGAGCCATAGGATGTCAAAGTTTATCTCAGGCGATTGGAATCAATCTCTACGAATTGATCATTAAGGCTGCTTGCAGTGCCCCTTCCTATCCGGCACTATGATTGATCACTTTTCTCTGAGTGGTCGATTGCTCAAGTCATGTTCCACTGAGACGAGCTGTGATTGATCATCCTTTAGCTATTGATCGGTTACCCATGACCATTGTTTAAGGGTGATTGGCCACTACTTTTGACTAATTAATCAATCTCTTGTTTTGTCTAGGATGTGTTCGATCACCTCCCTTCATTTAATCTATCATTATGGACATATGGTGACACCATGATCGATTATTTTTCTATTTGTGATCTATCGTCACTGTTTTGTGGTTAAGATCAAGTATGCTGGGAAAGAATATCGATACTGGCAGCCATGCGGATGTGAAAAATCAGCTAAAATGCAAGCTATAACCTTTAAGTTAACTAAGAAGACCTATCTCTTCTCATGGGCTAAGATTGAGATAATTCTTGTTGTCCATGGGAGAAATAGGTCGTATAAAGGAATCGATCCCATGTCCATTGAGAAGCCACCCTCCTCCTCTTGGGATTAATGCTTGCAGGAAGATAGTAATGCAAAAATTGGATTATTATTGTTGTCTCTAGCGATGTCCAGCCCCTGATTCATCGGTAGAAGACCGCTAAGGATATGTTGACAATTCTTGAGAATACATATGCCCAGAGGAAGAATTTTGTAGAGTTATTAGCTGAATTGGGCATGAATTAGCCGGCCTACTTAATTGCGGGAAAAGGTTTTATTGTTGTTGTTGTTGTAGTATAAGCCATCTGTTGTTGCTTACTGTGGTGCCCTTATGTTTAAGTGGGAAGATTTGGAATACGACTCCTGAGGAGTCCTAGAAAGTGCATTGACGGTTACAAGCTCTTTTGGGATAGTGCATAGAAGAACTGGACTTATATTTTCTTTGATGGCATGATTCTTAAGTTTGAGAATGTCATGAGTCCAATTATCAACTTGAGGATTGTTTCTATCGCTATCAAGGTTTATCACCGCAATAAAGGTAAGGAGTAGTAACAGACTGTGATGGCTAATTCATACGATGACATCAAGGTGGACTTTGCTCATGACTTCATTGACTTGTAGGGCCAATAGTTACGGGGAACAAAACATGAAAGCATCCCTTTCAAGGACTTGACCACTTTGTTGATTTTTATCAGGAACTTCATTTTAGAAGTAAATATGATTGAATTAACTAACAAAACTACAAGAAGATTATTGGGAGTGCCTCAAACCAACCTGACGTAGAGAGGAAGAAAATTATTTATTGTAATATTTGAGAACTTTAATCATATCTTAAATAGATAAGCATTCAGAAAGACTAGGATGAGGCTCACATAACTAACAATGCCCTCATTGTGCGTGCTAAAAAGAAAGGTGATAATAGTGATATTGCGAAGAAAAAAGAGTTGATAGGAGGTGCCACCGGCCATACAACATGTGACCTAAATCTCTTTAGAGCCTATAAACTTGTTTTTTATAAGGATGAAGCTTCCATGATGAAGGATTTGATTTTACTGTAGATGGGGGAAGGAAGCATGCCCTTCCTTAACAAATATCTGATTCATAACTCTCTCCATTTTTCCTGATATGCCTCTCATCATTTCTCTATTAGAAAGATAACTAAAAAGTTGAATTGTGAGCTCATTTTTAATTAATCTAAGATTTGAAAGTTGAAAGAAAGATTGGGGTTGGCTCCGTTCCTAAAAGCTTGTATCGCCTAAGTATGAAAGTTGCAGTAGATTTAACAATTAAAATTCAGGAGAGTACATGTTTGTATGATCATGCAGTGACATGAGCATCTTGGTCCTTTTTCCTTTGATCCCTTAATGAACTATTTTCGGTATATTTGAAGGTTCTGATTTAAAGAGATTAGTCTGTAAAGTCTGCTTAAAAGCTATACTCGTACTACTTAGTCCATTTTTCAGAATTAAACAAGTGAATTGTTTGATTTGGTCAATTTGATGTTGGAGCCCCATTTAGTGTTGTATCTCTTAATGGTTATAAGTTCTTCATGACATTTATGGAAAACTTGTTAATGCAATTTTGTTTATCTACTTTAAAATCATATGGTTGTTGTTGATGCGAGTTTGATAAAGGGGAGAGAAGAGTGAATTGTGCAGTGCACAATTAATCTAATAAAGATTGAAAATAAAAAATCAATTAACTAAGAGATTGAGTAGAAGATGGTCATACCGCTGTTGCACAACAATTTTGACGTGGAAACCCACACGGGTGAAAACCATGGGCCATAACTTCCCATTCTAGGATTTCCCTTTCATTCTTTTAATAAAGCTACTTTCCACTATTTTTACTTCTTGAAACCAATAGATTATAACCTTACATACAACATGCACTCTTTCTTGGACAGTCTCAAGGATGATTTTATCTTCTGCGACGAAAGGAGTCCACAATCCATGTGCTTTGTAGTACAAGATAACAAAAGAAAATGCTTGAGCTTTGAGTAGATTGAACAAGTCTTGGGATTGCTCATGGACGAGAGATTGAGAATGCAATTGAGCACTTGCGATCACAGTGGAGTTTAAGAGTTTGAGAATTGCATACACTTGAGTTAAGTATAGCTTACAACTCACATAGAATGTAGGAAGTAATATACTTAGCTTAAAAGTGATTAGCTTCATTGTAGTAGGACTTAGGAGTCGTATTTATAGGATTAAGTATGCTTAGTGAAAATTTATGTAAAGTAAATTGGGTTAAGATGTGGTTGAACAATGACTAGCATGAAAATATCTATTCTCAGATTACATTTATTGACTGAAAAATAATTAGTCGACAGATTTTGAGATTAATTGACTGAAATAAAAAATTTAGTCAATTAGGATTTTTAAGGTAGTTGATTAAAGGATCTTTCTAGTTGACGAAGGAAAAATGGTAGTTGGTTGTCGGTCGTCTGAAAAATAGTTAGTCGATTGATTTGGTATGACTTAATTTTAGCTTGTGCATTAAGAATATATATAATGATCTTAAGGTATTTTTTGAGAAAAAAACTGTAAATACTTTGATTTCTTTGTGAAATGGCCCTTAGCTTGTTCTTCCCTTGCTTTGAGCTTCCTTGAATTCTTCATTTTAACTTCATGAGTCTTGAGCTACTGAAATCTTAGTATTTCAATCTTCATCTTCAAGAATTGCCTTGATTAACTTCGATCCTTCGTAAATAAGTAGTCAAGTTCTTTCATTCTCCATGAGCTTGAGTACTCTAGTTCTTTGCCCTGAAAGGTTAGTGATAGTGCACACAATTATATGTGAAAGGAGACAAATGAATTGTTTATTCATTAGACCCTAGGGTTCTATTATATAGAGGACAAACCTGTTTGGGCAAATTACATAATATACACCGAAAGAAAATGAAATACATAAAACTATGAAAAGTTAAATAATATCTCAACAACCCCCCTCAAGATAGAGCATAGATATCAGTCATGCTCAGCTTGGACCAACATCTCTGGAATGACCCTCTAGTTAGGGCCTTGGTGAACACGTCAGTTGTCTGTTCTCCTAAGCTGACATGAGAGGTGGAGATGACACCCTTCAGAATCATGTCACGAGTGTGATGATAGTCTACTTCGATATG
Source organism: Ottelia alismoides (assembly GCA_037367405.1). Taxonomy (NCBI): domain Eukaryota; kingdom Viridiplantae; phylum Streptophyta; class Magnoliopsida; order Alismatales; family Hydrocharitaceae; genus Ottelia; species Ottelia alismoides. Next base: position 1,756,092 of record JAZKJV010000991.1, read on the forward strand.
CTTGGTCTTCTCATGGAAGGCATGATTGCTGACAATGAAAAGAGTAACCTAATTGTTATTATTGGAGATGCATGGGAAGATGCACATCAATAGCTGGGTCAGTTAAAATAGATCTGACCCACATCGTCATTGTACTCCCTTATGCGATGGCTCTGTATTCTGACTCTGCATTCGATATGGTGACCACCGTCTGCTTGTTGTTCTTCCATGACACCAAGGAGCTCCTTGTGAATACTGCAAAACTCGAGGTAGACTTCCTATCCTTGGGACATCGCGCGTAGTATGCATTTGTGCATATGCTGTAACTGCAAGCGATGTTCCTCTGCTAAAGAAAAGACTAGTGCCAGGAGAAGTCTTCAGATACCTCACAATCATATGGACTACATCCATAGGTGTCTAGGCTGCTCCATGAACAATCTCACTCTGCTTACTACATAGGATATATTTAGCTGGTGATCGTTACATGTAAGAGCTTCCCAACAAGCTCCTGTATCTCCTCTTGTCTACCTCTTTTGTGGTATCATCATATAACTTCATGCTCGGGTCCATGGCAGTAGTGGCATGCCCGTAATTTGCCATGCCCGTCGTAGAGAGAAGATCTGTAACCAAGGTTGGCAATATCGCGATATATCATCGATATATCGGTATCGACGAGATGTGGGTATCGATATTCATATCGATATCCTTTTCTAGGATATCGACCGATATCTCGCGAGATATCGGCGATATATCACCATATCGAGCCATATCGCTAAAAAATGATTGGTTTCTGTACAAAATTTCTTGGATATCGATCGATATCGTCGATATTTCGCCAATATCTATATATATCAGTGATATTTCCCCTGTAAGCTTGATTTCACTACTTATTTTGCTACTCATAGTATTGAAACACATCATGAATTATACATTTTGTTTCGGATTGGGGACGTTGCCTCGCACCCCCGCAGGGGGAGCGCACTTGCTCCACCTTAACCCTCAGGCTCGCTGACCGGGCAATGAGATCCCGTTTGGTAGGGTATGGTGCGACAGGGGGTGCATACAATGGTTCTTCAATTGGTGAATTTCGTCCTCTTTGGCAATAGAGACGAAAAGAAGTCTAATGCCGATCAAGTTAGAATCACATCTACTTTGATTCCAAATTTCTAATTCCAATGTTTATTAATCATCATCAATCAAAATTAACAACGATATGCTCGATATGACCGATAAATGTCATATAAGGGTTATTGATGATCGATATGTGTAATCTAAGTGTATATTTGTAAGTTATTTAATGTTATAAGAACTTGGATGAACACCATTTCCAATATCTGTAAATCATCAATCAATAATAACTCGATATGTTCGATATGATCGATATATGTGATATATAGAGGTATAAATGATCGATATGTGTGATATAAATGCGTATTTGTAGGTTATTTGTTGTTTTAATATCTTGGATTATCTTAATTTCTGAAAAATGGCAAAAAATGGCTTTTTAAGCCATTTCCGACATTTCCACTGATATCATCGATATATCTTGATATATCCCTGATATATCCTTTTCCGGGCGGATCTATACAATATAGATATCGATATTTCCTACCTTGTATGTAACGTACTTCCTCTGGATCATAATAAGACCTCGTTGGTTCATAACGAACTCAAGTCCAAGGAAGTAACGTAAATCGTTAAGGTCCTTGGTTACAAACTACTGACCAAGGAAAATCCTTAGCTGCATGAATTCCATGTGCATCATCCCCTGTGACAATGATATCATCAACTTAAACCAGTATAGCAATTGTACCTCTCCAAGACATCTGGAAGAACAATGAATGATTTGATGTTGCTCTCATGAACCCCTGATGCTCTTTCAAGTCTGTGAGCTTTTGAAACCATGCTCTTGAACTTTTCCTAAGACCATATATAGTCTTATGAAGTCTACACACCATATGACACTCCCCCTCAACATCGAATCCTGATGCCTATTGCATGTCAACCTCCTCTTGTAGGTCACCATAACGAAACACATTCTTTATATCAAGTTGATATAGGGGCCAACCCCGTGTCACTGCAACAGAGAGAAAGATCCACAGTGTAAAATACTGAGCTACTGGAGAGAAAGTATCCTGATAGTCCATCCCATACGCCGGGGTGAACCCACGGGCCACAAGCCTTGCCTTGTAGCGATCCACGCTGCCATCTGCATGGTGCTTCATCGTAAACACCCACTTGCATCCCACGAGAGATGCATCTGTTGGAACTGTAACAATGCTCCAGGTGCCATAGAGCAATAGGCACATCAAGATCTCCTGCCTCCTCCTCAACATGTAAACTAACCTCTTAAGAGAGCACATGCTGATTCTGTAAAGTAGCTTGCTGCATGGACAAATCAATAGTACCATCAGTAAAAACAATATGCTCAGTACATACTTGAGGCATACTGGATGATGGAAAGGCCCATGAGTAGGGAGAACCTTGGGAGGTCTGCGAATTTAGAAATGTGACAATAAGTGAGACAAGGCACTCAGTGGTAGTGGAGGTGGAGCCACATGAGCATGTGATGGTGGTGGAGGTGGTGTCATTGCTGGTGGGACTGGAGGTGGTGGTGTCAGAGGAGGAGGCACATATACCGCCTCTCCAGAGTCATACATAGTCAACATGTCACATATAGGAGAGAAATACATGGAAGACTCAAAAGATGTGACATCAGCACTGACGTAGTACTTCAGTCTAACAACGTCGAAGCAACAGTACCCCTTTTAGGTGCGAGAGTAGCCTACAAAACACGCTTGACAGCTCTATTGGAGGAACTTGTCACGACCAGGAGTCAGGTGGTGAACAAAGGCCACAGAGCCAAACCCACGGGGTGTAAGGGAAAATAGCTCCTTTGGAAACACAATCGAGAAATAGATCTTCTCTTCTAAAATAGAGAATGGCATGCAGTTCATCAGGTAGCAAGCAGTGAGAACCGTATCACCTCAGAAAGAGTGTGGAGCAAGACTCTGAATCAAAAGTGTCCTATACACATTAAGTAAGTGAGGTGTTTGCGTTCGAAAACACCATTCTGCTGAGAAGTGGAAGCATATGAGGTTTGGTTTACGATGCCAAGAGACATGAAGAACTCAGAAAACTGTAATGTGTAGAACTCTAAGACATTGTCAGAGCGAATAAACTTAACAAAAAAAAGTTCTAACCCTTCTCCCACTATGAGTAGTGTCGGCTACATGGATTCTTGTTCAAATCCATGTTGAAAGATTCAACTATTTTTACGTTGGCTGTCGACTACCTAACGCAACCCCTGCAAGAGGGGGATTTGAACCCTGGTCTTTTGGGTGGTAGACATACTGCACTACCTCCATACCATTTAAGTGGGTACAAATAAACTTAATAAGAGCGGAGAAAATATTCTTTATTTCAATAATAAAAGATTAATGATAGACATGTTGTTTTTCCAACAGAAAAACCCAAGATAATCTAGAAAAGTCCATAGCTACAAGATAAAACATGCATCCCTGGTGATCAGGAACACGACTTGGACAAGTTCAAATAAATGTCTGCTACAATAGATTTGACAATAAGGAAAAGAAGAATAGTGATGCTTCTCAAGTTGGTAAGCCTCCCACTGGAAGGTAGAACTAAGGCAAACGGATATGGATATATCTATATTTGATATGCCATCGTATCTGTTTTATACAGATTTTGACATCCATATCCGTATCCATTTTTAAATGGATGCAAACATGGATATCACTTTGATATATGCAAACATCTATATATGTATATTCATTTTCAAATATAAACATAGTTGCATATTCATGTTTAACCATATTTAACATGATTTTATACCTTCTTTCACAATATTTTATATAACTTTTACTATATAAGCACACTTAGTATATTCATATCATGTATATTGTATCCGATATATGTATATTTAATCCAATCTATATAGTATTTCTAATATTACTCATATGTGATCAATATCCGTTTTACATCCATATCCATTTTTTAAAGATATGGTAACATAGTTTTAATATTCCGCAGTATCCACATCTGCATCCATACTTATTTAAAAATAGATAAGGATATGGTAACACCTATATCCATATTCGTATCTGTCCGTTTGCATCCCTAGATAGAACACGTGGATATCTGTGGGAGGACATAACAAAACTTATGCAGAGGAAGGTGACCAAATCAAAGATGCCACATGTATGGTGAAACTTATCCAGGAGGAACGGAAGAGGCACCTGCATATGGAGGATGGACCAGTTTGTAGAGCCCCACTTTACTCACAACCACACCTAATCACCCTGCCCGTGAGTATGTCCTAAAACACAAGAGAACAGGGGTAAAAAATGGCATGACAATGCAAGTCTTTAGTGATCTGACTAATAGAAAGTAAATTCATCTCAAAATCTGATGCATGTAGTATATTCTTAGGCGTCAAGTGAACATCTCCCTATCCTGTAAGAGATAAATGAGCCCTGTTTGCAAAGACAACTAATCTGCTAGGGGTACATATTTGTATGACTCTGTCTTCCACACAGATGGTGGGAAGCACCATAATCCATGATCCACTCTGTCATGTTTGCCCTGCTACAACTAGTAAAAGCATAGGCTATACCTGAGGAGTTCAAAAATGTTCTGGCAGAGGCCATGACATCTGAGGAACTTGTAGTAGTGCCGGCAGCATACGTCATTATCTCCCTTAGATGGGAGACAATATCATCTAGTTGCGAAATCTATAGAAGGCGTCAAACTATTAAGGGGCTCTGATTGCTCGGCTACATGAGCAAAAGCAGGATATCCATGCTTCTCTGATAGCATATCTCCTTTGAATGACCAGGATGGCAGTAATAGGTAGATGGACTTGGTGGACGTTCCCCTTCTTTTACTATGGGGACCACGCCCTCTGAACTTAATAGTATCTCCCCTGCCTCGAGATGCGATCATCGTTGAGGAGGTTTGTGTGGTGGCATGATGTGAGATAATGATCCTGTTGAGATGACTATATGCCTCGTCCACGGGAGGTATAGTTGCACTGGTAAGAAGTTGGGTACGTGCTGCCTCATATTCAGGATTTAGAGCAACCATAAAAACTCCAACCATCGTGGAGTTCCTGTATGTCACTTGCTGCTCAGTAGATGTGGTCACGAGCATGAAGCTGTGAAGCTTCTCGAGCATGCCACAGAGCGAAGAGCAGAAATTGTTCAAATGACAACCATTCTGCTTGGCCGTGAAGATATCAAACTGCAACTGAAGAGTCTTGGCCTCATTCTTCGCTTGGCCATATGTAGGGATGAGCATGGCTGGGGCCGACCCGCCCAGCCTGAAGCCCAACTCAAAAATCCTGGCCCGACCCAAATGAATATCAGGGCCGAGATGGGCCCCTGGGCTCGGGCTTTGCTTGGCCCAGCCCGACGCGACCGACCCGACCGAAGAAGGCCCGAACCCTTTCCCACATCCTACATGTATGAAAACTCCCACCTATTTCATGTGCACTCTCTTCTTGTATCCTGTCTGCATAACATGTTTATAAATCAAGAAAGTCAGGTGTTGTGACATGTGTTGATGATAATTGTATTTCAATTAAGAATTAATTTTCCTTAACTAGTATTTGGTTTAGATTTTGTTAGTTATTCTTGAATTTGTTAGTATTTTTTTCAATCAAAACATTTTCTATTATTGTACCTTTACCCAATATGCGCCTTATGCCCAATTTTTTAACATGCCGGGTCTGGTGCACATGTGGTTGTTAATTGGGTAAGTTTGTTTCACTCTTTCAATTCTATACATGAGAGACATTCATGGTATCTAGCATTGAGTGCACGTGTATAAATTAGAAAATCTTCGGATTTGGTAGAGTTGAATTTTAGTTGTTTCACAAGTCTTATGGTACATGTTTTAAACAATTTTGGCTTGTGTAACTTTAGTTGAGATTAACTTGAAACAAAAGACTCAAAGTTAATAATATCTAATTGGTGGAGATGGGCCGGACCGACCCAAGCCCAACCCAAAGAATTTGGCCGGGCAGGGATTGGGTCGAACAAAAAAAAAAATTGCAGGCCTAAGCCTGGCCCAAGGCCCGAATTTTTTAAACGAGCTTCGGCCTGGGACCTTCAAAGCCCGGCCCGACCCGACCCGACCCGTGCTCATCCCCATGGAAGGCCGTATCCCGATATATCGGCGATATACGCCGATATATCGATATCGATATGGGACCGATATCGAAATCGATATATCGATATATCCGATTTCAGGCATTTTCTTCAGAAAGATCCTAGATATAGCGATATATCGGTGATATATCGGCGATATATCGGCGATATATCGATATCGACACGATATCGAAACGATATCGATATCGATATGTCCTTCCATGCTCATCCCTAGCCATATGTGGATGCTAGGATATCCCACATCGCCTTGGTGGTGGGCTGGTTCCCGATATCATTGACGTACATGTCATCTTGCTTCCATGAAGTGTTCTCTCCAACCTTATCCGTCGGCTCCGACTGTGTTAGAATGTGCTCCTTGCTATTGCGTTGCATAAGGGTCAGGTATTGAATGGAACACAACTCATAGTTGGTCCCATCCATCTTGACGATGAGAGTCAGGCCCTTGAAGACCCTGGACGACAAGAAGACATCATCCTTGCTCTCCGAGATGATGAAGAAGAGGGTCGAAACAGAACTTGACTGGGGTAGTAGACACGATCATAGAGAGGATTGGTTGTACGTGTAGACTCATACAACCATCCCCTTCAACCTTGTATCTTGTATCCTTGTATCCACGTAAGGGCTTGAGATGTGATCTAAAAGTCTGAAATCACCCTTCTTCGAGACTGAAAAAAGGCCCTGGATCGCGGAAAACATGTTGAACAAGACCACAGGGGCCTTGTTGGGCTTCAGTGGTGATGTTGGGCAGCACATGAGGGCCCTAGGGAGACATGATGATGCTTAGGAAGGCCGCAGGGGCCTTCTTAGTACAACAATGGCAATAAGTGGCCCTTGATAGCACCCGCGAAGGTGCTGCGATGTCGTAACAACACTTCAGGGGCTAGAGGAGAGGCGACAAAAGTCCTAGGGTGCCTAGGCGGCATCTGTGAGAGTGATGCACTACAACAACCCCTTGAGGGCTAGGCGTCGTTGGGGGGAAGAAGGGCTAGGGGCCAAGGGTGGTGGCCGGTGGTGTCGTCGGAGGCTGCCTTGGTAGTGGTGGCGTGCGGCGGTCTAGGACGGTCGCTTTGATACCATGTTGAAGGAGACGAACGAATTGTTTATTCATGAGGCCGTTAGGGTTCTCTTATATAGGGGAGAAACCTGTTTGGGCAAATCAAATAATGTAGACTGAAAGAAAAGGAAATACATAGAACTATGAAAAGATAAATAATATCTCAACACTATACAAACTAATTCTTTGTCATTATCAAATCTGAATCACCGTCACAAACTACAAAATAGCGAAGAAGGAAGCAAAGAAGGCTGTAAGCGAAGCTAAGTCAAAAGCTTATGATGTTTTTTTATAAAAATCTCGACTCTAAGGAGGGCCAGAAGGATATATTCAGGTTGGCCAAAGCAAGAGAGAAAAAGACCAAAGACCTTTCTCAAGTGAGATGCATTAAGGACGAGGAATGTCACGTGCTTGTTACTAAGAAGGACATAGAGACTAGAAGGGAGCAGTACTTCCATAAACTTTTGATTGGAGAAGGAAATAGAGAGATCACTTTGGGTGATCTAGCTAGTAGTGAAAGTTACTTGAATCGTGCAAGCTATAGACGAATACAAAGAAAGGAAGTAGAGGAGGCTTTGAAGGTTATGAGACTTGGGAAGGGTGTATGACCGGATGACATCTCTGTAGAAGTATGGAGAGTTTTAGGTGAGCGCGGTTTGACTTGACTTACAAATCTATTCAATGTTATTTAGCGAAGCAAGAAAATGCCTGAAGATTGGAGGATGAGTATCGTGGTGTCTCTTTATAAGAATAAAGGAGACATTCAAAATTGTTCAAATTACAGAGGTATCAAGCTGATGAGTCACACTATGAAATTTTGGGAACGTGTGATCGAAAGAAGGCTGAGGAAAGTTTCCAACGTAAAAGAAAATCAATTCGGATTTATGCCAGGTCGCTCAACTATTGAAGCCATCCATTTGCTGAGGAGAACAATGGAGATTTATAGAGCAAGAACCTCCATATGATCTTTATTGATTTGGAGAAGGCTTATGATTCTGTCCCACGAGAGATATTGTGGAGAGTTTTGGAGAAGAGACAAGTACCTGTCCTATACATTAACCTCATAAAGGACATGTATGATAGGGCTTTATCTTGTGTAAGGACCCCGCCTGGAAAGACTGACTATTTTGACATCAACATTGGTTTACATCAAGGTTCAGCTTTGAGTCCATTTTTTTTACTTTGATTATAGACGAGTTGACAAGTCACATTCAGGATGAGTACCTTGGTGTATGTTATTTGCTGATGATATTGTGTTGATTGACGAGACTAGAGATGGAGTAAATGAGAAGCTTGAGGTCTGGAGACATGCATTGGAGACTAAAAGATTTCGTATAAGTAGGGCTAAGACGGAATATATGGAGTACACCTTTGATGGAAGTAATGATGAAGGAACTGAGGTGGAGATTGGTGACAGTAACATTCGGAAGAGAGATTCTTTTAGATATCTGGGATCTATTTTTCAACAGGATGGGGAAATTGATGGAGATTTTACTAATAGAATAAATGCAGGCTGGGTAAAGTAGAGAGGAGCCTCTGCTGTTCTCCGTGATAAGAAAATTCCTTTAAAAATTAAAGGAAAGTTTTACAAAGCAGCCGTGAGACCTGCTATGCTCTATGGATCTGAATGTTGGCCTGTGAACCATAGACATGTGCAGGGAATGGCTCTAGCAGAAATGAAAATGCTAAGGTGGATGTGTGGACACACACGTAAAGATCGGATTCGGAATGAGGCAATCAGAAAGAAAGTTGGTGTAGCTCCGATCGAGGATAAGATGCGAGAAAACCGCTTAAGATGGTTTGGTCATTTGCAAAGAAGATCAACAAATGCACCGGTTAGGAGATGCGAGTGTTGGGATGTTGAGCTGGCTAAGCGAGGGCGAGGACGACCCAAGAAGTGTTGGAAAGAGACTATACGAAGGGATCTTAGTTTTTTAGATATAAGCCCGGGATTGACCCAAGATAGATCTGAATGGAGGCGAAGAATCCATGTAGCCGACCCTACTTAATTGTGGGAAAAAGGCTTTGTTGTTGTTGTTATATTAAATTTTGAATCACTAACAATTGACATTGTGAACTGCTTTTTACCTTATTTAGATACAATATGAGAAAGTAGTTAAGCAGTTCATGCTTAGTAATGTTTTTGGATACACCTTTAAACAATTATGAAATTGTTTTAATATTAATGGGATTTTTCATAAAGATCTAATTAGTATAAACCTTATTAGAATGGGGTAGTAGAAAGAAAGAGCATACCGTCCTTAAGTTAGGACGACTCTTCAATTTTGGATAAACCTTCCTAAGAAGTTCTAGAGAGAAAATATTCTTATTAGTGCATTTCTTATAAATAGAATGCCCTTAAGAGTGTTTTTTTAGTCAAATGCCCTTAAGAGTGTTAACTGAGATCTCTCTGGTTTCAATAATTCAATTCATTAATAGCCCATTTATTCCTCTTCCACGGATATCTAGGTGTATGCATTAAGTTTGTAACTCTAATTCTGATATGAAAAATTGCAAAAAATGGTCGACAAGGCCGTCTAATGGGCCCATTTAGTCGACTCGTTGGTATAACGACTCGATTAGGCCTAGTCGACCAATAGTCAGTCATGCCAACTAATCGGCCTAGTTAGTAAACTATACGGTCATTTTTGCTTGAAAGATCCGCCAACCCGTTTACCGAATTAGGGGTTTGCTGTCTCACAAGAAGCCCCCTTTCTCTCTCACCCCGATAAACCCATTCATACTCTGAAACCATACATACCCTCCCCCTCTTGCATCCATGGTGACCTTTTTCCCCTCCATCTTCCCCGCTCTGCTACCTCCCTATCATTGCCAAGAGCTCTTGCGTGCCATGAACTGCAACGCACCACAGACTCAAGTTGCTGCAGCATCGCCATGAGCTCCAACCATGAGCTTGTAGGATCGAGCTTGGCCTCCTTTTCACCTTGCTCTTGTTGCCCACGAGCTCCACTCGACTCTCCTCCCTTAAACTTCTTCTCAGGACACAAAAAATGAAGGTTAGGATTTTATTTATTTTTCTATAAATTTCACTTTGTATTCTTTATTTATTTGATATCACTTATTTATTTATTTTGTGACTGTTTTCTTCTTTTATCTAAATTAGATGGTGTTTTGTTGTACTACCTACATGCAATTGTTGAGTTTAATTCTATTATATTTTGCCTTTGTTTTGGAATATATGCAAATATTTGTGTCTTTCTTATGCAAATATGCGAATATTTCTACCTTTGATTCCATTATTGTATTTGTTCCATGGAAAATATTTGCAAATACGAAAGTTATAAAATGATATAATAAGTACATGATGTTTAGAGATGTTGATAGTATTGAAAATGCCTAAATGTATACATATAAGAATATATATATATATACAAATTGAGTTATACATTTAAAATAATTTAAAAATTCAAAATTGACTAAAGTTTGACTAAATCCAATTAGTTGCCCGACTATCGATTAACCCTTGGTCAGTGATCTGATCGATCGAGTATCGAGTACTGCCTACTGCAACCTTGGATATGGCAAAGCTTGATGCACAATCCGTTAAAGAGATCTTCTTGGTCTACACTCCTACTCAAAAGGGCTATAAGAGTCTGAATCATGTGAATCGGGATATACATGTGATAAAAGAAACCACCTTCGCTGCGTTCGTTGAGCACAAATATTTTTATCTTGAGCATTTGTCCAAGAGGAGAGGGGGGATAATAATGAATGAAATCTATAGGAAATTCTATTTATAGTTTCTTTTAATAATTCTTGTGATTCTAATTAGATTTAGGCTAGGACAATGTAGTGGAAGCATCGTAATCCTCATCTTTATAGGAAACTCATAGCATGAAAAATTCCACAAGAGACTCAAGGTCAAAGTAGATAGAAAAAAATCAATGATAATCTTATCAAATCCATGGATGATCCGGGTTTCTCAACCTCCATGTTTGCTTCACATTTTTACTTAGGTCTCGTTTGGTTGAAGGGTTGAAGTGGGTTGGGGTAGCCTTCTGTGAATAGTAACTGTTTGGATGGTTATGAGGGTTGGTAGAGGTTGTAATAAGGAATGTGATATGATGTTACATTGATTTGTGATGGAAATCCAACCCAGGCATGGCCCAGGAAAAAGGGGGTAAACCGGGTTACCCCAAGGGTAACCCGGTTTCCAAACAAAACCCTTAGAATTCAATGTTGAGGATAATGTTGAGAATGTTGATGCTACTGAGCATGTCATCATTGGAGGAGATTGCATCACATATGCGTGGTTGAAGGAAGACCAAGCTACTACCCATATATGCAAAGTGCACTGGATGTCTTACTAGATTGTTAGTTTTAAATATTTTATCACTTCACTCGCTACATCTTTAATTTCCATGAATGTTGTTGATGGTAGAGCCGGCCTTTGATAAGTTTGGACTATACATAAGGAGGTAGAGTCTTGAAAAGAACCATACTTTGACATTGTGGATGTTCCATGTGTTCGCCTATTGGATAAAGGTGGATTTACACCATAAATTATAAGACAAATATACAAGTTGATAAATACAAGGTTAGATTCATTGCGAATGGTTTAGTCAATTGTTTAACATCTACTACTTAGGAACTTATGCTCTTGCCACAAAATTGAATGCTACACGTGTTATAGTTTGGCATTAACTACTTAAAGAATTTTGCACCTGTGGTAAAAATGAATATTATGCATGCTAATTCATTTTAGCTTTACTTCAAGGCTAGAAACATCAATAAATGGACATGAAGAATAGGCTCTTTAATAAAGATCTCCAAAAAGAAGTTTACATACATATACAAACATCGCTTGTAAGGACACAGAAAGGATGCAATTTGATCAAGACATTACATGGGATGAAGCAGCCTCATAGAGTCTAATTTAAGAAGCTTCGAGGGGTGATAATAAGATTGGGACATCAAAAAGACAATGTGGATTGCACCTTATTTATCAGAAGCAGTCGAAACAAAGTAGCTATTCTTTCTATCTATATTGACAACATGATCTTCACATTGGATAATGAAAAGGGGATTTTACACAGTTCAACAAAAAACTTGTAAAATTTGATTTGAACGATCTTTGGAATTTGGAATACTTTTTGGGCATTGAGATTGTAGGGTAAAGTGAATGCCTGACTTTTTTATTAAAACAAATATTTTGGACTTGCTAAGGGAAATTGGAAAGTTGGGACGTAAATATGCATATGTACTTATTAAGTGAAGTTATAAGTGGAGCATCAAGGATGGAAAATCATGGATTGAAATACCATGGTACATCAACGACATGCCTATCATGCCAATGAGATATTGGTTACATATATGCCTTGTATATCATTTTCCAAGATATCGGTTAATCTATTAGGATATACTATCGACGATATATTGGTTTGCATCAATGAACCATTGAAATGCAAGAAATAAAGCTCAAGTTTCCCCCATTTCAACCTATATTGTTGATATGAGGATTTCATCTCCCATTTTGGTCTCATGCTATTAATTTACTATGGAAGAGTCTTTGGATACTTTTGAAAGGTACTTTTATGTGAGGGACCTGGGGGAAAGGGAGAATAGAAGAGCTGTAGGGAGTCTTTTGGGTTCGTGGCATGCGATGTAGATTTCTTGCAGGAGTCAAAAGTTGTGACTTGGGAGACAGGGATGTGGAGCTCAATAGGAGGTCCCAGGCTTTCGCAGTTTAAGGCAACACCTGCGGTTGGAAGTGATAAGAGGTGAGGTGCTGGCTTGGGATGGAGATAATTTTATGTTGCCTGATAGGTGATAGTGGTTTTAGAGCTCAAGTCTGGTGCGGGCAGATTGATGCCGAGTTTGGTATATGGACTATCCGGAGGTTAGTTTGGTTTAGAGGCGTAGGAGGAGTTGAGATCTGTCGGGAGGCATCCCGTGGCTCGTGGGAATGGGGGGTGTTCAATGTTATGGTCTTCACCTCAGACAAGCTTGGGGACAGGGGAGGACAAGATCCGAGATCTAGAGAGTTTTTGAACCTCATCAAAGAGCTGGATTTGGAGGTGTTGGATGCCACGAACAACCCATATAGGCATATAAGTAGTGTGACAGTTCGTCTAAATCGCGTCTGGACTGTTAGCGTCTGGACTTCTGTGGAGGAATTCCCTTGTCTTCAACGAGAGCTCTTTCGAGGTCAAGATCAGATCGTACACTTATTTGCTGGGATTCGACGATGGGATGTTTCCCCAACCTTTTTCAGGTTTGGAAGAGCCTGATTGTTGGAAAATGGTTATAAGGAGCTACTGCAGAGTTCTGGGGTCATTACAGGTGGAGGGTCGACGATGTAAACGTTGGAGCAGAAGATCCATAGGTTGAGATGTGAAACCCCTTGGGATCCTGGTACCCATTTACGACACTTTCGCGTATTTGTATTCGCTAGAGATCGATCAAGCTACTGAAAATGTGGGGAAATTTCGCGCGTTTCTACCATGACATTCATATTCAAATAAATAAACCACATAAACAGGTAGAACAAGTGTCACCACCATTTCATTTCATAATTTTTCATATATTTACAACATGTACAAGAAGTCTGCTGATGCGGATTGAAATCGGCGTCGACAAAATAATATATTTTTTTGGTGGATTTTGGTGGAAGAAATAGAAGGGTTGAGAAGAAGAAAAACTCGTCGGAACGAGGGGTTTGGAGAAGAGAACTCGCCGGGAATGCGAGAGGTTGAAGGAGGAGAACCGCGGAGATCGCGTGGAGGGAGAGAGAGAGAGGGAGAGGGGATAGAGATAACAATCTCAATTTCTAATTCATAATCGACTGCCTCAAAACAATGGACTACCCTCTCTTTATATAGGAGAGAGGGGTTTACAAAAATAGTAAACTAATTTAAATTGACAACCGACTTGCCTAACTGGACTCTGACAACTTTTAATTGACTTTTAATAACTCTAATTAAACTCTAATTAACTAATTTACCAAAATTGCAATTAAAATCTACGAAATAAATGTTGAGATCACAAGCGATCTCAATTATTTAATTAGACCATTACGACCCTAAAAACGTAATTAAAATTGACTACTAATTAATTAGATAAATGTGGCCCTATAATTTGGGGTCACGCTGCATCAACTCTCCACCGCTTTAAAAATTCGGCTCCTGACGAATTGCGTGATGGAGGTGGATCGTTGGAGAAATCATCCTTGAATTGGGGCTTCAATTTCCCCCAATGCGATCATTTTCCATGTTACGTCTGTAGTCTTTTCCAATTGGGGGGCGTCCCTGCAATTTTCGTACCCCCTCAATTTTCCTCACATTTCTATGGCTTTGGACCTTCTTGCAAATATGGATTTTAGGGAAATTTTCTTTGCAATTTTCCCAGCTAAATTTCCAATCCCACAATTCCAGGGATTCGGTTTCCTTCCCTCTCGATAGGGTTGTTTTTCTTCCCCACGAGAGGCGCGATGCAAGATGGCAGAGGCGGCGGCGGGCTTGCGCTGCAGGGGCGAGGGGGCGGCTAGCGACCTCCAGCGGTCGGGCGGTGGCCGCGAGCCAGTGGACTGGATGACGAGGGGGCGGCGACCACGAGGCGAGGGGCCGGTGCGCGCGCCTGTGGTTGCGCGCGGTGCGGAGATGGGGGGGGTCTCGCCAGGGTTTTGGGTGAGGCGCAGGTGGGGCGGAGGGGAAATGGGGAGATGGCGAGGGAGGGCTCGTGTGGTCCGGTGGTGAGGGACGGTGCACCGAGGGTTGGCGCTGCGGTTGGGGGTGGCGGCAGCAGGGGTGGGGGCGTGAGGAAGTGTCGGAGGAGGAGGAGGGGGGGGCTGGGGAGATCTGCGGGAGGAAGAGGGGGGAGTAGGCGATGGGGATGCGGGCATGGGGAAGTGGGGCGCCGGAGGCGATGGGGATTGGTGTGCGGGGTTGGGGCGATGGCGGCGAGGCCTGAGGGGTTGAGGGCGCACGGGGCTGGGGTGGGGCTGACGCAGGTACCTGGGAGGTGGCCGTAGGGGCATGGGGTGGCGGGGAGGAGGAAAGGGTCCTGTGTGGCGGGGCGTGCGGGAGTGAGGGACGGCGCCGGCGAGGCTGGGGACGGGAATGGGGTCGCCGGATCTGCGGGAGGGACCGCCGGTAGGGCGGCGAGGATCTGGGCGGCCTGGGGAGCCGCCGGAGGGGTTGGGGCTGCGCTTGGGGCCGTCGTTGTTGGTAGATTCAGATCTGGGCGTTCCTGGACAGCGGCCGATTCGTCCTCGTCGACGACGTTTTCTTCATCGGTTAGCGCGTCCAGCCATGCTTGAACCTTCAGGGATGCCGTAAGACGCTTTTTGTACTTCCGTTGACGCGAACGCGCATGCGACCCATGAGATATGCGGTTGAGATCAAGCTTGAGACGCTAATATGCCACGGTATCGTTGAATCGTAGGAACGACTCAATATCCATGCTCTGATACCAAATGATGCGGATTGAAATCGGCGTCGACAAAATAATATATTTTTTTGGTGGATTTTGGTGGAAGAAATAGAAGGGTTGAGAAGAAGAAAAACTCGTCGGAACGAGGGGTTTGGAGAAGAGAACTCGCCGGGAATGCGAGAGGTTGAAGGAGGAGAACCGCGGAGATCGCGTGGAGGGAGAGAGAGAGAGGGAGAGGGGATAGAGATAACAATCTCAATTTCAAATTCATAATCGACTGCCTCAAAACAATGGACTACCCTCTCTTTATATAGGAGAGAGGGGTTTACAAAAATAGTAAACTAATTTAAATTGACAACCGACTTGCCTAACTGGACTCTGACAACTTTTAATTGACTTTTAATTACTCTAATTAGACTCTAATTAACTAATTGACCAAAATTGCAATTAAAATCTACGAAATAAACGTTGAGATCACAAGCGATCTCAATTATTTAATTAGACCATTACAACCCTAAAAACGTAATTAAAATTGACTACTAATTAATTAGATAAATGTGGCCCTATAATTTGGGGTCACGCTGCATCATCTGCCAATACATACAGTATTCCCAAAATTTTGTACAGAATAGAAGGGGAAGCATTTACATTATGAACCGAACAAAACTGAGACAAAAGTATATGTACCATCTGGTATATACCCTATCACCTGGAATCATCAACTACTGGGCAGCAGGCTCCTTGCCTGCCAAAACATGTTAGGAATGAAGAGGAGTCACAATTGTGAATACTAATCCGCGGTTTAAAATAAATATCAAGTATGTAGAGGCTTATATATGTTGGGATGTACTGTTTCATATTTTCTATTTATATATTGTACGTCTCTGTAATTTACCCAAGGGTTTTCTCTCTATATAAGAGACCCGAGGGCTCTATGGAATAACACATCAGAGTATCGATTACTCTAACATGGTATCAGAGCCAAAACCCTAACCCTAGGGTTTTCTCCACCCGCCCCCCCTAGCCCGCCGCCGCCGAACCCCCAGCCTGCCGCCGCCAGCCTCCAGCCAGCCCCTCCAGCCCTCCTGCGGGGCTCCTAGCCCTCCCGCCGGCTCGCTCTCCTCGTCCCCGGCCTCCAGCCGCCGCCGGGACCCCACCCCCGCCGCCCAGCACCGCCGCCGGGACCCCCCCAGCCGCCGTCTCTCTTCGGTAGAGGCTTCCACAGCCTCTACTCGCCACCGGAACGCCTCTCCTTCGGTCGGTCTCGGATAGATGTTGGGTTCAAGTGCATAACGTCTACATATGCACTTGAATCCTCAAAGGTCTTGGTAGACAACATTTTCTTGGTCTATCACTAGTTGTTCTTCTCCGGCAGTATGTCAGAACAAAAGGTCGATATGCCCGCCATAGGTGCCTTCAAATGTTCGGCACCAATCGTCAAAATGGACGGGACAAACTACGAACTGTGGGCTATGCAGTTCCTCAGTCTTATGAAGTCGTGTGGTAAGAAGCATATTCTTACCGAGGATGAACCGCCGGAGAAGACAGGAATATATGCCTCATGGGAGGCTGATGATGCGTATGCCAAAGTTTGGCTCTCAGGAACGCTCACGACGGAGATAGCGAATGATGTCCTCCATCAGCCCACCGCCAAGGCGATGTGGGATATTTTGGCCACGACGTACTCTCAGGTACGCAACGAGACAAAGATGCTCCAGTTGCAGCATGATATCTTTACCACGAAGCAGAATGGGAGGCCTCTTCATTCCCTGTACATGTCGCTTCGTGGAATGTTCGAGAAGCTCTATAGCACCATTCCGCTCACAGCCACGCCGGAACAGCAGAAGACGTTCCGCAACGCCACTATGGTTGGCGTATTACTTGCTGCCCTTGACCCTGAGTACGAGGCAGCACGCTCTCAGATCCTTGCAGATGCCACCATCCCACCGATGGAAGAAGTATACAGGAGGCTCAGTCGTGTACCTGTTCCATCAAATACAACGACTGCACCTCCCTCGGCAATGGCAGTTTCCAGGGGACGTGGTGGTTCGTCCTCATTTCGTGGCAGAGGAAGTGGTGGACGTGGCCGCGGCCGTGGAGGTCGCATACGCTCTACGTGCTCATTCTGTCGTCGTACTGGTCATTCGGAGGATACATGCTATTCCAAGCACGGCTTCCCTCCTTCTGCACGTGTCGCTGATCATGTTCAGGGTCCACCAGCATCTACTCCAGATCACAGGTTCGAGGAGCTAGTGGCACGACTTCGTGATATCATGCCACAGTCACCGTCAGAGGGTGCTGAAGCTTCTGATGTTGCGGCCTCGGCGTCAGCTAGTACATCTGCTTCAGCCAGTGCCTCAGGTAGTCCTTCAGTCTCATTTCATAGTCATGATCTCACAGGATGGATTGTCGACTCTAGAGCTACCCATCATCTCTGCCGTGAGAAAGATATTCTGCAGTCCTACAGAGCTGTTCAGCCTGGTCGCTCTGTACTCATTGCTGATGGCACTCATTCCCCTATCATCGGTCAGGGGGAGACGGTTTTGCTACCCTCTATGCACTTACAGAATGTTCTACATGCTCAAGAATTTTCTATGAACCTCTTATCCATTAGTCAGATTACACGTGATTTGCACTGTCGTGCTATTTTTGACCCATCGTCTGTTATTTTTCAGGACATACTAACGGGCAGGGTGATTGGCTGTGGCTCTGAGCACAATGGCCTCTATCGTCTCGTCCGAAACTCTTACGCTGGCGTCTCACTGCATTCCCAGGGCTCCGTATCTCCGTATACCTGGCATCTTCGGTTTGGTCACCTGTCGCTATAGAAAATGCGTCACCTCCTGCCTCAGATCTCTCCGAGTTCTTCTTTTCGTTGTGAAGCATGTCAGTTAGGGAAGCACCATCGGTCTAGCTTCCCCAGTCGTCAGAGTCAGAGCAGTCGCTCCCCATTTGAGTTATTTCACATAGATATTTGGGGTCCAAGTCGTGTCCCAGATCATCAGGGGCACAGGTTCTATTTAGTTGTGGTTGATGATTTTTCTAGAGTGTCCTGGACTTTCCTTCTTAAAAATAAATCTGAAGCAGGAAGTGTTATTCAAAATCTTATCAATGAAGTTCAAAATGTTTTTTCATCTACTGTTAAGTATGTGCGTACTGACAATGCATTGGAGTTCTGCACTCGTTCACTTGCTCGCTTCCTTTCTTCTAAAGGCATTATCCACCAAACCACATGTGCTTACACATCTCAACAAAATGGGGTTGCAGAACGGAAGCATCGACATTTCCTTGATATTGCTCGCACATTACTTATTCAGAGTTGTGCTCCATTATCCTTTTGGGGGGATGCTATACTTACAGCATGTTATCTGGTCAACCGAATGCCTACAACTGTTCTTGGGGAAAAGTCTCCAATCTCTGTTCTTTTTCCCGATAAAGATTTGTTTACACTTACACCTCGGGTCTTTGGCACTGTTGCGTTTGTCCACCGCTTATCTCCAGGGCTTGATAAGCTATCTCCTAGGGCTATCAAGTGTGTTTTTGTGGGCTACTCCAGGACACAGAAAGGATACCGTTGCTATGACCCTGTTCATGACAAGTACTATGTGAGTGCAGATGTTACATTTTTCGAACATGTCATGTACTTCTCACCTGCAGGTGACAGATTGGTCTCCTCCACATTCACAGATTCCAATGTCTATGTGCCTCCACCTCCAAGCCTGGGTCAATCCTCTACTCCACCAACACATCCACCACCACCACCACCACCACCACCCCCGCCACCACCTCCAGTTGTACCTTTTACTAAGTTCTATACAAGGCGGCCAGGCCCTGCTCAAGCTACATGTCAACCATCCAACACGCCTCAGGTATGTTCTGATGTTAACACTAATGATGGGTTAGACAATGCACCTGTGCAGGAGCTTTTACTACAGGAGGAGGATCAACCGGTCAACACAGTCATGGATGATTTGGATCGGCCCATTGCTCACAGGAAGCAGCGAAGACAGTGTGCTTCATATCCTCTTACCTCTCAAGTCTCATTTCATCGTCTCAGTGGGGATTTCCAGAAGTTTGCAGCTGCTGTCTCGTCAGTTGAGATTCCACGGACATATCAGGATGCCATGAAGATTGATTGCTGGCGTCTAGCCATGGAAGAGGAGATGCGTGCCTTGCAATCTAGAGGGACTTGGTCTCTTGTCCCCATTCCTCCAGGTGCCTCCGTGATGAGTTGCAAGTGGGTGTTTACGGTGAAATATCATGCGGATGGACGTCTAGACAGATACAAGGCCAGGCTTGTAGCACGGGGATTTACCCAGACGTATGGGGTAGATTATTTGGATACTTTTTCACCAGTGGCGAGACACTCCACTCTTCGCATCCTGTTGCTGTGGTACGTAACTGGACCATTTTCCAGCTTGATGTCAAGAATGCTTTCTTGTATGGTGACCTACAGGAGGAAGTCTACATGCAGCAGCCACCAGGGTTTGCTGCTGAGGGGGAGACTCAGATGGTGTGCAGACTTCATAAGGCTATCTATGGCCTCAAACAGAGTCCCCGAGCATGGTTCCAGAAGCTTTCCCAACTAATTGAACGACAGGGGTTCAGGAGATCAAATGCGGACCATTCACTGTTCGTCCAGAAGACCCCCAGAGGTACAATTGTTGTTATGATATATGTTGATGACATCTTGGTTACAGGAGATGATGCTCAGGTGATTGAGATAACCAAGTCCCTGTTGGGAAGCCAGTTCATTACGAAGGATCTGGGCACGATACGATATTTTCTGGGGATAGAGTTTGCAAGAAATGCACAAGGAATGGTGATGACTCAAAGAAAATATGTCACAGACTTGCTAGTTGAAACAGGAATGACTGGATGCAGACCTTCAAGTACGCCTATGGACCCAAGCATGAAGCTGTACGATGATGATACCGAGGAGGTGGACAAAAGAAGGTACAGAGAGATGGTGGGTAAGCTCTTATACATTACTATAACTCGACCGTATATTGCCTTTGCAGTAAACCGGGTGAGTCAATTTATGGAGCAGCCGAGGCAAGTTCATATGGATGCCTTGTATATGATATTGAGATATCTGAAGTCTTCTCCAGGCACAGGGTTGCTATTCAAGAAAGATACAGATCTGTCTATTTCAGCTTGTGCAGATGCAGATTATGCAGGATGTCCAAGGGATCGTAAGTCTACTTCTGGATTTGCTATCTTCATAGGAAGCTCTTTAGTCTCTTGGAAAAGCAAGAAACAGACTGTTGTGGCGAGATCCTGTGCTGAATCCGAGTACAGAGCCATGGCACAAGCAAGCACAGAAATGATGTGGGTTAAAGCAGTCTTAGAAGATTTGAATGTAGATGTCCCCTTGCCTATGAATCTTCAATGTGACAATCTGGCAGCATTGTTTATTGCCAACAATCCAGCTTTTCATGAGAGAACAAAGCACATCGAGGTGGATTGTCATTATACTAGGGACATGATACAGAAGGGCTTCATTTCCACTTCTCATGTCAGTTCAGAGGACCAGACTGCTGACATATTCACCAAGCCATTGCTCAGAGGACCTTTCCAGAGATGTTCTTCCAAGCTGAGCATGATAGATATCTATGCTCCATCTTGAGGGGGAGTGTAGAGGCTTATATATGTTGGGATGTAATACTTCATATTTTCTATTTATATATTGTACGTCTCTGTAATTTACCCAAGGGTTTTCTCTCTATATAAGAGACCCGAGGGCTCTATGGAATAACACATCAGAGTATCGATTACTCTAACAAAGTAATTTATTATGTGCAAAAGAGATCAAGCGGATAGGCATATATGAATGGAAAATTTACCACTACCTGCATAGAGAATGGTTTTCAACTGTTTTGTATATAGCTCACCTGTTCACCCCTTTTCCCAACATTTCCTAAATAGAACACACACACACACATATATTGTGATTAATTGTTCATAAGTGTATGGCTGTGTGTATATATATACTCATATTATTATAGCCATATCATTTCAAATCAAACTTTATTATAAACACTTCCAGCCAACTCAACTTTGATTGTAACTCCTCCAACTTTTAACTGTAACTGTCTCAGATGTAACCCGCGATGACTGAGATGTAGACATGAATGATTTGGATGTAGAATCGCCAAGTCTGCTTGGCGAAAGAAAAACTCAAGCGGTGAGGTAGCCTACAAATGGCTCTTCCGTCTCACCCTCTAATTGGAAGTGCGGTCCAATAGAGGGATAGGTCTACTCCAAAACTACGCCACTGAGATGGGTGAGAGAGACTCTCCGGAAAAGTCGCTCTAGAAAATGGCCTGACCGGTAACGGGCAGCCGGGCTCGTACAGAAAACTAAAACCGAGGATCCCCCGCATGGGTATCCTAAAACAGAGGGGTCAGCGGATTGGTCAAAGTCGGGATCCCAACGAGGCGTAACAACACTACAAGCTCGCGTAAAAACCGTGAAAAGGACTGGGATCCTAGACCCGCGCACTCGGCGGCCGCTGCCCTTACTGGGCTTCCTTTCCTCCGCCCAGCTGAGGGTCACCGCGCCCTCGCGCGGTCAGGTATGATGGTTACCACGACCGGCACAATTGATCGTCACTTATCCCTTATCCAACATCACTTACTCAATTCCTCAACCTTTCTCGAACTCTATAGATCCAAGTATTTTACTAATAGTGATCTACAATTAATTGAATAAACCTAAAGATTAACTTATGGAGACAATTGGCTTTTGAGATCTCAGATTACGTGTTCTAAAACATAATTATAATTATCAAAACCCCCAGCTTTTTTAGATCATCCAATAAAACTTCACACTGTGCACTATTGAATCAAACCTAGTTCTCATTATCTCTCATAAGTTCTTGGTTCACATAGTAAAGAATCCAGCATATAACAATGACAAGCTTATTCACAGTTCCACCATTAACTTCGAACATTTTATGGGAGGCAAATAAATTTTTCATGAATGGCATACCCATACCAAGTCTGAAACCCAATCAATCTTATGAGGATCCAAGATAACGAGTAAGTGTTTTCTCTAGTGCTTCCAGAAACTCTGAGCCAACTAAAAAAACACAACTTAGTCCTCATTATATAAACCTATATGTTTTGATACATTCACTGGAATTCCATTAACTCCATGGTTTCAAATTATTCATTTCATATGTACACATTGTTAACCACATTATTTATTATCTGAATGATTATTTTCTTTAGCTTGTGGTCACTGTTTACTCATACTATTATCCATGTAAGAGTTCCATGCAGCACGCAAATTTTTGATTTTATTTAGGATTTACACGACCTTCTGTACTTATCTAAACTTGTCATGATACCATAAATCTAGAAAGGTAATCCTCTTATAGAAAGCTTCATGCCTTTAATTTAAAATTTATTGTTAATAGTTTAAGAGATAAGCAGGCCAGAGACTATTTGAACTGGAAATACAATAGTGATTTATAATCTATGGTTTAAGACTTATCCAGAACTTATACCTATTGTTGTAAAATGAGTACACAATTTATTTGGCAAAACTAATCTACATACACTCCAACCCTCCGAATATTCAAGTGATGGAAAAAAATATAGCAGCAGGAGAGTAGAGATTTAGATATGGATTTAAGATGAAGAAAAAGGTCAATAAGATCCCATTTGACACAATATTATTCTGGTCTCGAATTTTGTGGAGAAAACTACATAGTATGTTTAAAATTGGAAACCCATGGAATAAACCTTATGGTCATATCAAACTGATCAGAGTAAATATATATATAAGGCAGCAACAAGGGTTTGATTTGTTCATGCATGGAATAAAAGTATACACAAGATGGATGTATGAAAGTCTGGAAACGATGCATGTAGGCAGCAAGAAGGAGGGAAGGAATTGTACATGTATGGCAGCAAAGAAAGGGTGGGGATTGTACCCAAGTCTTTCAAATTGGAGGGAAGATGATTGCATGTAGCAGATTGTGGGTACAACAAGAGGGCAACAACTGCAATTGGAGTTCTCCAAGGAAGATCTTCTAGCTGTTATTCTAAGATTTAGCTTTCAGCAGATGGTTGTTGCAGTAGTTCCAGCAGTAAGGTGGCTGTCTTGATCAGCCCAGATGAAGGAGCAACAGCTCCAGGGGGTTCTTCAGTGGAATTGGGGGAGAAAATGGGGAAAGAGGAGAGGGTTTTGTTGGGATATTTATAAGGGAATGGGTGTATTCTTATCTAGACAAGTGGAAATAGCAATAAACCAAGTGGGGAGAGGAGAAGAAGTCAAAAAAAAGAGAGAGAATGAGTGTGTTCTGCTGTACAGACAACAACAGTCTGTACAAAATAAAAATTTTATTTATTGATTTTAATTATTTTCCTCTTCTTTTATTTGACGTACAAACATTGACCGAGTTCGCGCCTCGTGCCTCGGATTTTGATGCACAATATCTTGGTTTGATCGTCTCTGACCGACGATCAAGATGAGTATAATATTGATATACTTTTGATTGGGTTTTGAACCCCCGGAATTTTTCGAGATACGATTTCGATTTGGGTTAAATTTTGTGAATTAAAAATATCAAACGAACTCTGATTGACAAACGGTCGATTCTGTTGGTCTTGTTTCGTCGAATCGGATTTTATGACGGTCTCAGTTTGTTTCGCGGTTTCCGAATTTGCATTGCGGCTTTTTCGGGCACGTATTACGATGTGACCGATTTTTGGTCGATTTTGCCCGAACGACTTTTAGTTCATGATCAATTGGTCGATTTAGGTTATCTATTGTTGTCGGATAACTTTATTGGGTTAAATGGACCCTAATCGAGTCGGGTTCGGGTTTGTGTGCGGATCCGGATGTTACATGAGAGAAATGCTTAAAAAATACAAGAGGAATTTGAAACATGTGCAGAGGTGGAGATTGTCTGGTTAGTATGGAGGATGCACGAGATCTCAACGTAGATGAGTTGTAGGCGAGATTTGAGTAGCGAAAGATTATGGCAAATGAAGCTAAGAAGAAAGAGATATAGCGGTGGTAAAGATCGAGGCAAAAGTGGATCGCAGAAGATCCAGAGGCTAAGAGAGATGGTTAAAAAATGCAAGAAGTATTTAAATTAAGCACAAAATGAGAAGTGCGCTGAGGCGGAGGTGGATATTGCCTGGTTAGATAGCTTGGAGGATGCGCATGATCTCGGCATGGAGGAGTTGCATGCCAGATCTGAGAAACAAAAGATTATGAAAAATGAAGATAGGAAGAAAGAGATACAATGGCAATAGAGATCGAGAAAAAAGTGGATCAGAGAAGGAGAAGCAAACACGAGGTACTTTCATGTTGTGGCCAGTGGGAGGAGAAGAAGGAATCTGATACATGATTTACTGCTAGGGGATGGGAGAATCCAAGGTGACAGATTGATATGAGAGGTGATGGTGTCACATTTCCGTGAGTTTAGTAGGAGAGCACCATCATCTGGAGCTCGATGGCTCAGGAGGGGGGTTCGTTCTTTGTAGCAGGGGCAAACAGAGGTGCTTACAATGGACTTTACTAGGGAGAAGGTACACATGGCAGTGTTTGATCTTAACGTTGATGGTTGCCCAGGTCCAGATACCATGTATTGGATTACAGAATTCAAAGGTGCAAACCGAGGCATTGAGAAGTTGAATAGATCCATGATCTTCTTACTTATGAAGAAGGAGGTTGTGGAGTGAGTGGAGGATTTCATGCACATTGCGCTTTCTAAAGCGATGCATCTCATTGTGGCCAAGGTCTTGGCTAATCGTCTCAGGGGGGTCTTCGACGTGCTTGTTTTGGCATCCCAGATCGCTTTCATTCTTGGTCATCAATTGTTTGATGGAGTAGTTATTGTTGGAGTATTTGAGTTATGTGTCACTTGTGTAGATGGGTAAATGGACCACTCCAGGATCCCTTTACCTCATCCAGAGTTTAGTCCCACATCTACTGTTTGTGGGATGTAGAGACTCAGTGGGGGCTATATATAGACCCCTACACCCATTGTATCCAGTGAGAAAGTGCAATGCAACATATGACCCTTTGAGGCCTTCTCCCGTGGTTTCATTTTGCTCCTTTGGGAGTAGGATTCCACGTAAAATCCCATGTTCTTCAATGTCTTTATTTCTTTTCTCTGACATTCGCTTCCACATTATATTTTCTAACATGGTATCAGAGCATATCAATTCTCGAGGATTTTAAGTTCTTATTTCTGTTCGAGATTCGTTTTTGATGTTGAAGATTTGTTTCTAAAGATTATTCTTGCATTCAAGAGTTGTGATTCATCGAAGAAGGTTATGCAGTTTGATTTCTAGGGTTTCGTTGAAAACCCTAATCATGCCTCTTGCGAGATCATCTCCAGATCGTGCCTCCCCAGGCGCTTGTGCAACGAGCGAGCCCTCGCTGCCCCAACGCGCACACTCCTCGCATCAGGAGCCTCCCAGCCATGTCCATCTGCGCACGATCTCTTCTCCAGCTAAGATTCCAAGCCCAGGCGCTACGGCACCGCCGCATCTCCCTCGCAGCTCTTCCTCTTGCGCTCCAACACCTCTCCCCTTCGACGCATCTCCTTCAAGCCGCACAGGCGGTGGCACTTGCCAGGCGACTCCTCCACGCATGCAAAAGGCTAGCGGCACTCAAGCGCGATCCAGGTTGCGCAGATCCAGCCGCCACCTTCTCCCTTCGTTGCTCCAGGCGGCGTAAAGCAGACCGCCTCCGCCCTTTCTCACGCGACTCCTCCTCTCGCGTAATCTCCAGGCGAAGGCCCCTGCGGTGCCACAACTCCTCCATGCGCAAGTGCGCAGGCTGCACTCTTCCTCGATCTCCAGGGCTGCGTGCCCCCATCTTCCAAGCACCATCGGGGGGCGGCGGTGCTTCGACAAAAGGGTTCCCAAATGGAAACTCTAAATAAAGTAAAAAGGGGGCCCCGGTTGGGCCGTCAACGTTAAAAAAAAGGGGGGAGGAGGCCCAGTCCGTGTTAGCAAAAAAATATGAGTTGTCTTGAGAAAAAGGCGCGTACACAACAAAAGCCGTACGCAAGAATTTTTTGAAAAAAGGGGGAAAAGTTGTAAAAAAGGTAAACAACTGATTTGAGAAAAGGTAACAGCTATTAAAAATGAAAAATAGTCGAGAAAGAAATTTAAACAAGAAAAGCCGAAAAAAAGAAGATGTTGATATCGGTTTATTGATGTTTTGTTTCTCCCCATTCTTCATGTCTTCTCCCAACTTTGTCGATGCCATTGTTTTCCGACAAGTACGGGAGAAAGGGGGAGTATATGTAGAGTCACAGGCTACAGTTCAGATTCTCTAGTCCGGAAGCCAGTCAGATTTCCAGACTCTATAGTTGTTCAGACTCGACGATCAGATTTCGAGTATTCAGTCTCGGACACGCACATGTATGTGATCTTTTCATACGTACACATGTTTGCCATCTTTTGTATGGTCCCCGTCTTTTATGTTTCAGCCAAGGTTTTCATGTGATCCATAGGGACTCCAGAGTAGAGATAGCATTCTCTATGCCATGTGGGCTAGGGTTTTCATGTGGTTTCATAGGGACTCCAGAATAGAAATCCCATTCTCTGAGCCAAATGGAAGAGGCCCTGCTTTCCGATGAGGAGATCCAGTTTGATTCACACTCCAGCATGTTCGTCCTCCTCACCTGCATGACATAAGAAGCAACGTCCTCGACAACAGCCGACAGTTGTGCGCATTGAGTTGATATTGTGTGTAGTGTCATGTATTGTGAGTTGAGATTTTTTTTTCAGTTTGTCCAAGCTGAACATTGCATGCTCCAGCTTGAGGGGGAGTGTTGGAGTATTTGAGTTACGCGTCACTTGAGTTGTAGATGGGTAAATGGATCGCTCCAGGATCCATTTACCTCATCCAGAGTTTAGTCCCACATCTACCGTCTGTGGGATGTGGAGACTCAGTGGGGGCTATATATAGACCCCCACACCCATTGTATCCAGTGAGAAAGTGCAATGCAACATATGTCCCTTTGATGCATTCTCCCGTGGTTTCATCCTGCTCCTTAGGGAGTAAGGTTCCACGTAAAATCCCGTGTTCTTCAATGTCTATATTTCTTTTTTCTGATATTCGCTTCCGCATAATATTTTCTAACAGTTATTGCATCACAAATCATCGCGGATTGGGAAAGGCGGGGGAATACATGTTTTCTATGGTAGGTTAACTTTGCGAAGGTTTATGCATGTATGAAGTGGAGCTTTATCTAGGCTTCCTTGGTATGGAGGGGACTCCCAGATGTATGGGTAGATTGGATGAAGAGGTGCACCACGACATCGTCTTGTTCAATGCTAGTTAATGATAGACCAGAGGGTTCCTGGTCACCTACTTTCATGACAGAGTTATCAAATTAGATGTTAGAGGAGTTCATTTGCCTCTTGAGGTTAGCGAGGATGGAGGAGCCGTCAGAAGGCATATATACATGATGCTGGAGTGATGGGATTTTTCTTTAAAAAAAGGCTTACAAAGTTATTTCTGGTCTGATCACATTGATGAATGAGGACATCTCTCGAGATTGTGCTAGAATCTTGGGGTGGAAAGTGCCTATGAGGATAAAGATCTTTCTGTGACTGATGATGACATGACGAATTATAACAGGTGTCAGGCATGCAAGGATTTTTCCCAGGTGTGAGGAGGATTGCAAAAGATACGGTGAAGCAGCGGAGGACATTGAACACCTTTTCTTCAGTTGCCCTAAGTCTAGGGAGACACAGGAGAGTGCAAAGCTATCAGGCGTAAGCTATAATAGTGTGGAGTCTTTTTGACCATTTGCTCAGATTGGGCAGGCTCGATTTAAGTAAGGGTCAGTGTTTTGTGCTCGTGTGGTCCATCTGGTTGGGTAGAAACAATGTTTTTTTCAAGGAGGAGAGATTTTACTAAGAGAATGTAATTGAGCATGCTAGACCTCTTTGTCAAAGTTGGCATTTGTAATTTTGTTTATAATTTTTTAAATATATTTTTTGATGGGTCTCTAAAGAAGGTCCATCCCATCTTTCTCAAAAAAGGAAGGTTTTTTAAAGGTTTTAGATGTTTATATAATATGGTTTTCCTGATTAATTCATGTATTATTCATCCATGGACTTTTGAGTACTTGTGATGTGATTTTTTTATATTTCTAAGTTTTTAAGATGTAACTTTTTTTGGTAATGTTTAGGCATATTTGCTCCAAATACTCTTAATTCTCTTAAATATAACATTTTGTTGAGCTTGAATTGAGCTTTGTATCCTAAAAACGAAGCTTTATGCAGTGAATTTGATTCTTATGTATTAGATCTGATCTTTTTAAGTTAGATTTATGGCTAATCTGCTTGTCATTGGCATTATATATATGTTTAAAGTTAAAATGTGAATTATTCTGTACCTATTATTAATTTTTTGGTGTACCTATTATGAGTTTTATCACTACAAATAATAAATATAAAGTTAAGATCTTAGTTCTTTTACTTAACGAGAATAATGAGTAATTTAGTAGTTAGTAGTCACTAAGCTCTTCTTTTACTAGATAGTGAATAGTACTGCATCGTGATAATATGTACTACTTAGTACTTATGATTGGGTTGTATAATATCTATCAGGGTGCACAACGATCTATGTTAGTATCCATGTCCTACATATGCTCCCTCGTGCCTAATAAGAGTGTAGGTCTATCTTATTTATTAGGCTAAGACATGGAAAGTTCAATTTTTATAAAAATAGTACTTGTAAGGCATTTCTATATTTTCAATCAACATATGGGATACATCCTTATATATCCTCAGTATATCTTTTTCCAGAATTGTCTATATGAGACCGATATCGATATTGAAAACTTTATGGAAATCACATTGATGAATTCTTCAAACTAGCAATGACAATTTATGCATATGTTTATTTATGTGCGTATGAATGTTGTGGAAAATATCTTATGTTTCGGTAGAGAATAATTTGGGAAAGGACTCATCTTCACCAAAACTTGGAAAAGGTTAGTTGTACTAGGAGATCCATTACTAGTTAGTGTATATATCTAGGTGGCAAACTCATCATTTGGAGGATAAAAAGGACATATTTGTGCAATATCTAATGCTAAAGTTAATTATATGCAAGATCTAGTGCTAAAATTAATTACAAAGACTGTGGCTCAAATCATTATGATAAATAGTGGAATGAATCTTGAGTTAACTATGAGATTATTCCTGACTAATGCAACCGAAAAAATTAATTCCCCAACTAAGTTATCATATTTTTTTCGCTCAATACTGCAATAGTACATCGGTGAATCTATGCGATATAGGATGACGCATAGATTCCATGCGATTCCATGTGGCGCAACTCCAGGTTGCGCTTTCCATAGAAACACTGATTCTATGCTTTATGCTTTGCTACTAAAAAAATAAATAGAACGTCGTGCTGCTGCGGTTCTGTCGCCTTAAGACAACTAGTTCTATTACCTCAAATTCGAAGTCATTCACATCTATACTATTTCTATCTAAAATCATACATGTCATACATAATAAAAAAAAGATATCCACAAAAGACTTATTGGATTAGAAACGAGTTTATCACGGAGTACATTTCAAAAAATCGTCACAGAATGCATTACCAAAAGTCAGAGATTCAGTTGTTTAGTTACATTACAAAAATCTATCTGTCTCTTCCTCCTCCTTTGATAGATTCTTGGGACATCTCCTTGTTCAATACTATGTATTTGCGAACTTCTTGCACCTTCATCCCCATCGAAGGTGGGCGCGGGTGGCAGGGTAAGTGAAGCATACATAGGTTCGGCCACCCTAGCTTCTTCCCCATCATGTTTCTTGCAGGCACATACAGAGTTTCCATCTCTCGATCACGTGGCACAACGGTAGGCGTGGCATTTGTGTCTCCAACACGTATTCGGGGACCTCGTCCATATCTAGTGATGATACATGACACTTCTTCAGGTTTTCTCCTCCCTCTTCGATATCATGTGTAAATTCTTGCTGCTATTGTCTACGACCTCATCCACGACCTCGTTGCTATGCGTGTGCCCTAGCCCGACCTCTTCCTCTCCCATATCCTCTTCCTTTTCCTTGGACATGCTCCTATTGTGCGTACTCCTCTTCATGAGCATGGCGTCTGCAAATTGGATGGCTAATGAACACACCATTTCAAACTTAGTCTCTTGTGACGTGTCACTATACTTGTAGTGGGCTGGATCTCTTTTTCTCAAATCTATGACGAGTTCCCATCTTTGCATATGCAAATTTGAAATAAATTTAGAGTTAGATATTTATAACATAATTAATCCATTTGGAGAGTAATTATTTATGTACTTACTTTTTATGCGGGTGTTATACCTAGTCTCCCCACAAATCTTCTAGTGATCCGAAGATGCCAATCCATGTAATCTGGAGACGTATTGACTCCAAGGGATTGGTCTATGTCGACATCTCTCTCATAACGAGACATCCAAGCAGCGCTGTGATCTACATGCTTTTTCTCTCCATCCACATCTACCTTATCCCATAAATCTATGGCATGTAGCACCCCGTCTGTGTCGCAAGGAGCTGGGATACTCTGACAGGCATTGAATTGGCGTATGATGCAGTTTGGAAAGTAGTGCTCGACCATGTGGAAGTAGATGAGAGGAACACATGATGTCCAAATATCTTGGCCATCGACTTAATAATGCGGGAGAGCATTGAAGAAATTCTTCCCACATGGCATCCACAAGACATGCACACAAGCTATTTCGATCACTTAACGGATATACCAAATAATTTTAATTTTTTAAAAAGTATCATGCTCTGGAGATTGCATGTTGACGGTGTCATGATATGGCCGAATAACGTGTGTCGGCTGGCATCTGTTTTCAAAGGTTGTATCCCAATGAACAACCAATGGCCGCTCATGCCATTGGAGCCGTACTCCAATAACAAGGGCAATACGAGGAAAGTGCTCCACGCCCAAAGCTACAAAGTATAACAGAGCGACCTATTTCCTCCGTCCTCATGTCTATAGCATAACACATACGTCTGTATAAGTAAGCTAGTGTGGCTGATCCCCAACTGAAAGTCCCAACGACCCCAAAATCAGATAAAAGCGATAAAGTAATAAGAAATCAATGACCCGAACTTGTCTGTGAACAATACACCCCCAAGGAGCTATAGGATGTATGTTCTCGCATAATGTCTTAATGTATCCTCATCGACATAGGCTGGCAGCTCTGAAAATGACCCGTAATCCAAGGATCAAGACTGCTGAAGACTTGGTTATATGAATCATTTTACAGTTCTCAGCCCATGCCGATGAGGAGACATTGAGACGTTATACGAGAGCGTACATCCTGCAGCTCCTTGGGGGTACATAGTTCACAAACAAGAGCGGGTCATTGATATCTCTTATTACTTTACTGCTTTTGTCTGATCTTGAGGTCACTAGGATGTTCGGTTGGGGATCAACCACACTAACTTACTAATACAGACATATGTGTTACCCTACAAACATGGAGACGGAGGAGATATGTGGCTCTATTATACTTTTGCAGCTTTTGGCGTGGGAATACTTTCCCTATATTGCCCATGTTATTAGTATGAGGCTGCATGAGCGACCATTGGGCGTTCGTCGGACTTCAACCTTTGAGAACAGACACCAACCGACACATGTTCGGCCATATCGTGATGCCTTCGACATATAATCTTCAAAACAAGTATATTTTTTAAAAAATTAAATTATTTGGTATATCCATGAAGTGATCGAAATAGCTTATATGCAAGTCTTGTGGATGCTGTATGAAGCAGACATCTTCGATGCTTTCCCACTTTATTGCGTTGATGGTCACGATATTTGGGCGTCCCATGTTCCTCTCATCTACTTCCACTTGGTTGAACACTACTTTTCGGACCACGTCGTACACCAATTCGATGGTTGTCAGAGTATCCTAGCTCCTTGCGACACTGACGAGGTGCTACATGCCACATATTGTGGGGTAAGGTGAAGGATTTGAGATAAAAGCATGTAGATTACATCGCTGCGGGGATGTCTCGTCACAAGAGAGTTGTCCATATAGACCGATCCTTAGAGTCAGTACATCTCTAGATTGCATGGATTGATATCTTCGGATCACTACAAGATTAGTGGGGAGACTGGGTGCAACTCTTGTATACAATGCGGGTCTATAAATAATTCAACTCTAATGAATTAAGTTATGTTGTAAATATCTAACTCCAAAATTATTACAAATTTGCAAATGCAAAGATGGGAACTTATCATAGATTTGGGAGAAAGAGATCCATCCCACTACAAGTAGAGAGACATAGCACTTGAGATTGTCTATAATGGAGCGTTCATTGGTCATCCAATTTGCAGATGCCATGACTATGAATGAGTACGCGCAACAGGAGCATGTCCAAAGAAGAGGAAGAGGATGTGAAAGAGGAAGAGGTCGGGCTAGAGCACACGCACAACAACAGAGTCGTGGGCAAGGTCGTAGATGATGGCAGCAAGAATTAGCGCACGTCGTTGAAGAGGGAGAAGAAAACCCAGAGATAGGTCATGTACCATCACCAGATATGGACGAGGTCCCCGAGTACATGTTGGAGACACAATTCGTCACACCTGTCGTTGAGCCACGTGACGGGAAGATGACAACTCCACAGGTACCTGCAAGGAATATAAGGGGGGGAGAATCTAGGGTGGCTCAACCTACGTATGCTTCATTTACCCTGCCACCCACACCCTCCTTCGACAAGGATGAAGGCGTAAGAAGTTCACAAATACAGAGTATTGAACAAGGAGATGTCCCAAGAACCTATCAAAGGAGGAGGAAGAGATAGATTTTTATAATGTAACTAAACAACCGAATCTCCGATTTTTGGCAATATTTCTATGATGGCTTTTGGAAATGTATTTTTTGATGACCTTTTTTCTAATCTAATGAGTCTTTTGTGGATATCTTTTTTTATTATGTACGGCATGAATGACTTTAGATAGAAATAGTACGGATGTGAATGCCTTTGAATTTTAGGTAGCACTATAGCGGAGCTGCTCGTTGTCTGGTCGTATAACATCATGTCGTTCTGTTTATTTTTTTGAGTAGCAGAGCATAGCGTGTAGAATCTATGTTTTTGATGGAAAACTCAACCTGAAGTTGCGCCATCTGGAACCGCATAGAATCTATTCGTCACCCATATCGCATTGATTCACGGAGATACTGTTGCAGTATTGAGAGAGAAAAAAAATATGATGGCTTAGTTGGGGAATTAAGTTTTTCAGTTGCATTACTCAAGAATATGCCTCCCCCATCTCAAGACAAATTTGGGAATCTTTTTTAGTAACGTGGGTGCACCCTAATGTTTGGATTTTTTGGGATTATATATGAGTGATCCGTGGCAACTCTCAAGAAAATGGCAATGGAGCTTCACTACTCTTTGGGCTATTTGGGCTGGGCTAAATGAGCGGGCCTTTCATAATTAGAAATTGTATACGGGAAATATTGTCGAGCATACCAAGACACTATGGGTTGTCTGTTCTTTATAGATGATATTTTTTTGAGTTAGATACATTCTATGGGGTATCCTGCCTTGGGATACCGCCTTCTCCTTCCATAAAAAAGTTGCAATACATACAAGGATTTTCTTAGTTCACAGGTAATTGCATGCGAATCCCCTCTATTGGGTCCCGTCTATAAACACATTCTTCCCATCTAGAGATGTAGGCCCTATCGGAAAACAATGATGATATATAAATCGGTTTTAACAAAATTCATTTTGGAAATAGGAGTAAAAATTCTCCAAATAATCAATTCTGTGTTTCTATCTATACTTCTTGGCCTTTCCAACCGTCATGACCTTATATCGTCAATCTGTCCATCGGCTCTATAGTTTCGGGTATAAACTTATTTTAGGCCATGCAATGTTAATACCTTCAGGATCTCCACAACATCACGTCTCAAAATCCAAAGCACATTAATTTATTCTCCATAGCATCTTGCCATGGAGATTATCCCGTGCATCAACAATTCTCCTCGCTATTTCAACATCTGGATTAATTCTATGAGTGATGTATTCAATCAATTCTTCCATCCCATGAAATGCCATTTCCAGGTATTTAGAAGCGTTCATTTTTGGGAGCAATATGTTCTGAGCTTGCATCCAATGCTTCCATGCCATTGAACTTGTGCTCTATATTCTATAATCTAGAGCTTTTCTCTAATGCTTAAGATTCCTATGAACTCAATGTCTTGTCTCAAGCACCAAAAGAATGTCATGCAAATAACATGCACCAAGCACTTCTTCCAGAATGTTTTTTTGGCAATTTTTTCATGACTACGGTAAAAAGGTAAGGACTTGAGACTGATACTTGGTGCATACTAATACCGATGAGAGTCATTTATGAGCCCAGTTGGACGTTTTATGTAATATATTGCTTGTCATACATATCTTTTATGAGACCGATGTACAAAATACACACCTTTTTTCCTCTATAACCATCCACATACTTTCTCCTATTGTTCAACATGATAAGCTTTCTTTTAAATCAATATGACCATAAGACGGTTCTTCTTTCTTGTCAAGTCAAATTCTATCCAACACCTTAGATGCTGTATGGCTTTATTTGAAAATTTGTCTTTGAAACCAAACTTGTTCTTTGAAGTTCTCTCTGTTCTTGCATATGGGCACCATAATACTTTTTCTACAGTACTTTGACATTTTCCCAT
Organism: Ottelia alismoides; assembly: GCA_037367405.1. NCBI lineage: Eukaryota > Viridiplantae > Streptophyta > Magnoliopsida > Alismatales > Hydrocharitaceae > Ottelia > Ottelia alismoides. The sequence goes on from JAZKJV010000991.1 coordinate 1,791,403, forward strand.
GTCACTAGTGAAGGAAATTTCGTTACCCGTAACATTTTTAAAGTAGATTATGAAGAAAAGTTCAAGTCGCATCGCATTTTACTTGGTTGAAGTTTTGCAGGAAAACTGTTCCAACTATTTTCTCCTTCAGCAATTCTTGTAATTGGGTTGTGTGAAAGTTGTATTTAAGTTCTAATTAGAATTTAGATTATCATGGAAAAGATTTACATAAAATTCATTTACCATGGCAATATCAACAGTGTCAACTTTCAGAACTTGGCTAATAAAATGTAAATGATGGGAAAATGACCAAGTATTATCAATTGATTTCTATTTTTTCAAAAATAATCTGTGCGACTGACAGAATTTTGTTTACTGGAAAACATATTTCTATAACTGGAATAGGGTGAAGATCCGCTACTGCGATGGAGCATCATTTGGTGGTGATTCAGAGTATGTTGATGGGGTAAATAATTCTTGTATGCCCTTCATAACCTTAAAGAAATCGAGTTTTTTCTTCCTTGTGATTTTCCTGTCTTTTCTGTCTTTATGAATGGGACATATCAACCATAGAAATTGATATTCAAAGCTAAAATTAATTTAAGCCGACTTATCTTAATTTGGAATTGCAATATAAGTTTAAAATATCAGGATCTTTTTTTTCTTAATCTCAAATATCACATTTTAAGAACCTATATATTACCTTTGGATTAATGGACAAATTCATACACGTTCTTGCTTAAACTTAACTGAATGCAGGGTCCAACAATTGCATATCAAAACTGAAGTGCATAGGTCATAGGAATTGTACAGAAACAATCAAACAAGAGAACACTCTCAGGATGCAGAGATTTATTAAAAAAACCCTTTTGAATGGAAGGAAAAAAACACATAGGGGATGACTGAGCGCACAGACGGCTAGATTTTCTTCTATACCACTTAACCATTAACAGAGAAGTGTGTAAACAATTTATAGAGTAAGAATTAAATAGATCCACATCCATGGCCCATTTGCTAAAGTGCAACTCTCAACACTCCTTCTCAAGTTGGACATGGATGTCAACCATGCTGAACTTACCTACATTCACTTCATATTGCATGGTCGGAAGGTCTTTTGTAAAATTTCTGTCAGCTGATCTTCTGACTTGATGAAAGGCGTGCATAGCTTACCGGAAATGACTTTTCTCATATAAAGTAACGATCCACTTTGATATTCTTTATGTGATTATATTGGCCAGATTGACTGTGGCCTTATTGTAACAATAGAGCTTCATTTGAAGATTGATATTGATGCCCATGCTTACCGAAAATGACTTTTCTATGTTACAATTACCATATGACGGACGCACCTGTCTTGGTTGCTCCATAAACTGGCTAACCTTGCTTACTGCAAAAGAAATATCAGATATGGTAATTGTAACATAGAAAAGCTTCTCAACCAGCTCTCTATACCTTCTTTTGTCTACCTCCTCCATAGTATCATCATACAGTTTTATGTTTGGATCCATAGGTGTAGATGTCGGTCTGCAACCTGTCATTCTTGCTTCTAAAAGGAGATTGGATACATGTTTTCTTTGGGTCATGATAAGGCATTGCTTGTTTCTAGCAAATTACAGACCCAAAAAGTAATGCAGTTCACCTAAGTCTTTGGTGACAAGCTTTGTTGTCCCAAGAAGTTCTTGGCCATAGTATTACCCTGAATATCATCTCCAGTAACAATAATATAATCAGTATATTACAAGATGACAATTGTACCTCGTTGAATCTTTTGAACAAAGAGGGAATGATCAACAGTTGACCATATGAACCCCTTTTGTTCAATCTGATCTAACAGCTTCTAGAACCAGGCTCTGGAACTTTGCTCAAGGCCATAGATAGCCTTATGGAGCTGACATACATACTCCCCCTCAACAGCGAACCCAAGTGGCTGCTGCTATATATCTACTTCATATAGATCACCATATAGAAAAGCATTATTATTTCTTAACATCAAGTTGGAATAGAGCCTGATCACGTACCACGACAACTGACAACATAATCCATAGTGTGAAATGTCATGCAACTGGAGAGAAGGTGTCGATGGGTGTCGAGGTAAACCGCCTCGTATGTCTGTGTAAATCCTCTGACCACCAAACGTGCCTTATACCGATCTACAGAACCATCTGCCATGTGTTTGATACTGAATACCCATTTATAGCTTACAACTGATGCCCCGTTTGAAGCAGAAATAAGAGTCCATGTCCCACGAGACTGAAGCGCAACTATCTCTTCCTCCATGGCAAGCCGTCAGTGGCTTTCCTTTAAGGCCTCCTGGTATGTGCATGGGATGTCAATAACAGATAATACGACGACAAACTTTGTTGAAATCCTATGAAACTCGTGCCAAAGACACACGTCCAACGAGGGGGTATCATGCACAAGTACATTTCCTTTTTGCAAGGTAATAGGGCACCCCAGATCAGTCTCCTGTGGTTGTCCCTGTTCATCCTGTATATCGCCATGATCTTTCTATACATGTTCACGTTCATCATTCAAATTACCTGTGCCATAAGTGGAAATCAAGTTTTTAGAATTTACCTGAGGCATGTTGGATGATGGGGAAGGCATGAAAGCGTGGAGAAGAAACTGAGGTGTATGTGGAGGAGGGGGTGGAAGAACAACTTCATCCCCAGACTTAGAGGAGCTTATCCTGTTACCTATAGGAGTATGGAACATGATTGACTTGAAGAATGTAACATCAACGTTAACATAGTATTTACCTTGAGAAAACATACATTTGACAACTCTAGGAGCGAACTTGTCACGACCTGGATACAGAAGGTGGACAAATGCTACACAACCGAAAACCCGTGGCATAGAAGAGAAAAGGTCATTCTCAGGAAAAATAAGAGAGAAGGGAGCCTTTTCAGCCAGAATGGTAGAGGGCATTCGATTGATGAGATAACATGCTATCATGACAACATCACCCCAGAAGGAATGTGGAACCCGACTCTATATGAGAAGAGTTCTAGTAATGTCCAGAAAGTGATGATGTTTACGTTCAACAACACTGTTCTGTTGTGAAGTATATGGGCACATGGTCTGATGGATAGTGTCATGCAAACTGAGAAATTGGGACAATTGAATAGTACATAATTCCAAAGCATTATCAGAACAAATATGCTTAATAGAACCAGAGAAAAGATTTTTCATTTCAATAACAAAATTTCAAATCATATCACATCAGACTTATTCTTTGTGAACCCCCTCGGATCCGGGTACCTGTTTTACGAAACATTCACATTATTACATTCGCATATGATCGCACAAAGTATCGAAAATCAAGGAAATTTTTTTCCGCGTTGAAGCTACATATGACATTCACATTCAGCGACATTGTATCACCACAGAACAACACACCAACAAGAGCTACCAACTTTTCTTTTCATTAATTTTCATATATAAATTTACAAAATGTACATGAAGCTGACGGTACATTCACATATCCCAACATCAGACTGAAGAGGAAATAACATCTATAATATAACATGTAGAGATAGTTGTTCGTCTTTTATGTTATTTCAGTTTCTTTATGTACCTCTCATGTAATTTACCCAAGGGCTCTCTCCCTATATAAGAGACCCGAGGGCTCTATAGAATAAAGCATCGGAGTACTCTTTTACTCTATCATGGTATCAGAGCCCTAACCCTAATCTAGGGTTTTTCTCCACCCCCCCCCCCCTCGCCGACTCTCTCCCACCGCCGCCGCCCCCAGGGCGCCGCCCAGGGCTCCGCCGCCGACCCCAGGTTGCCGCCCAGCCCCCAGGGCACCGCTGACCAGCCCGGGACCCTCTCCTCGTCCCGCACGCGCGCCGCCGGAGCCACCCACCTTCCGCCCGGCTTCCTCCAGCCGCCGCCGGGGGCTGTATACACCGTCCAGCCCTCGCCCAGCCCCCCACCAGAACCCGCACAGCCGTCATCTTCATTGGTAGAGGCTTCCGGAGCCTCTACTTGTCGCCGGGTGCCGCCCCTTCGCTCGGTCTCGGATAGATGATGGATTCAAGTGCATAACGTCTACATGTGCACTTGAATCCTTAAAGTCTTGGTAGACAACCTCTTCTTGGTCTATCGATAGTCGTTCTTCTCCGGCATCATGTCCGAACAAAAGCTCGATATGCCCGCCATAGGTGCGTTCAAAGGTTCAGCACCGATCGTCAAAATGGACGGGACAAACTACGAACTGTGGGCGATGCAGTTCCTCAGTCTCATGAAGTCGTGTGGTAAGAAGCATATTCTTACCGAGGATGAACCGCCGGAGAAGACAGGAGTCTATGCCTCATGGGAGGCTGACGATGCGTACGCCAAGGTTTGGCTCTCAGGTACGCTCACGACAGAGATAGCAAATGATGTTCTTCACCAGCCCACCGCCAAGGCGATGTGGGACATTTTGGCCATGACGTACTCTCAGGTCCGCAACGAGACGAAGATGCTCCAGTTGCAGCATGATATATTTACCACGAAGCAGAATGGGAGACCTCTCCATTCGCTGTACACGTCGCTTCGTGGTATGTTCGAGAAGCTCTATAGCACCATTCCGCTCACAGCCACGCCGGAACAACAGAAGACGTTCCACAATGCCACTATGGTTGGCGTATTACTCGCTGCCCTAGACCCGGAGTACGAGACCGCACGCTCTCAGATCCTAGCAGATGCCACTATCCCGCCGATGGAAGAGGTATACAGGAGGCTCAGTCGTGTACCTGTTCCATCCGCTACAGCGAATGCACCTCCGTCTGCAATGGCAGTTTCCAGGGGACGTGGTGGTTCGTCCTCGTTTCGTGGCAGAGGAAATGGTGGACGTGGACGCGGAGGTCGCATACGGTCCACGTGTTCTTTCTGCCGCCGTACTGGTCATTCGGAGGATACGTGCTATTCCAAGCACGGCTTCCCTCCTTCTGCACGTGTCGCGGATCATGTTCAGGGTCCTTCAGCCCCTGCTACAGATCACAGGTTCGAAGAGTTAGTGGCACGACTTCGTGATATCATGCCACAATCGTCGCCAGAGGGTGCTGAAGTTTCTGATGTTGCAGCCTCGGCGTCAGCTAGTACATCCGCCTCTGCCAGTGCCTCAGGTAGTCCTTCAGTCTCACCTCATTGTCATGATCTCACAGGATGGATTGTCGACTCTGGAGCTACCCATCATCTATGCCGTGAGAAAGATATTCTTCAGTCCTACAGAGCTGTACAGCCTGGTCGATCTGTACTCATAGCTGATGGCACTCATTCTCCTATCATCGGTCGGGGGGAGACGGCTTTGCTACCCTCTATGCACTTACAGAACGTCCTACATGCTCCAGAATTCTCTATGAATCTCTTATCCATTAGTCAGATTACACGTGATTTGCACTGTCGTGCTATTTTTGATCCATCGTCTGTTATTTTTCAGGACATACTGACGGGCAGGGTGATTGGATGTGGTTCTGAGCACAATGGCCTCTATCGTCTAGTCCGTAACTCCTACGCTGGCGTCTCTCTACATTCCCAAGGCGCCGTATCTCCGTACACCTGGCATCTTCGGTTCGGTCATCTGCCCCTCCAGAAGATGCGTCACCTACTGCCTCAGATCTCTCCGAGTTCCTCCTTTCGTTGTGAAGCGTGTCAGTTAGGGAAGCACCATCGATCTAGCTTCCCAGGTCGTCAGAGTCGGAGCAGTCACTCCTCGTTTGAATTACTTCATGTAGACATTTGGGGTCCAAGTCGTGTCCCAGATCATCAGGGACACAGGTTCTATTTAGTAGTGGTTGATGATTTCTCTAGAGTGTCCTGGACGTTTCTTCTTAAAAATAAATCTGAAGCAGGAAGTGTTATTCAAAATCTTATTAATGAAATCCAGAATGTTTTCTCTTCTACTGTTAAGTATGTGCGAAGTGATAATGCATTGGAGTTCTGCACTCGCTCTCTTGCTACCTTTCTTTCTTCAAAAGGCATTGTTCATCAAACCACATGTGCTTACACCTCCCAACAAAATGGGGTTGCAGAACGTAAGCATCGACATTTTCTTGATATTGCTCGCACATTACTCATTCAAAGTTGTGCTCCATTATCTTTTTGGGGAGATGCTATCCTTACAGCATGTTATCTAGTCAACCGAATGCCTACAACTGTTCTTGGGGAAAAGTCCCCAATCTCTGTTCTTTTTCCAGACAGAGACTTGTTTGCACTTACACCTCGTGTCTTCGGCACTGTTGCGTTTGTCCACCGCTTATCTCCAGGACTTGATAAGCTCTCTCCTAGGGCTATCAAGTGTGTTTTTGTGGGTTACTCCAGGACACAGAAAGGATACCGTTGCTATGACCCTGTCCATGACAAATGCTATGTGAGTGCAGATGTTACCTTTTTCGAACCTGTCATGTATTTCTCACCTGCGGGTGACAGATTGGCCTCTTCCACTTCTCCAGATTCCAATGTCTTTGTTCCACCACCGCCAAGCCTGGGTCAATCCTCTATTCCACCAACACCACCACCACCACCACCACCTCCTCCTGTTGTCCCTTTCACTAAGTTCTATACGAGGCGGACAGGCCATGCTCAAGCTACAAGTCAACCATCCGACACGCCTCAGGTTTGTTCTGAAATTAACAATAACGATGGCTTAGATAATGCACCTGTGCAGGAACCTTTACTACAGGAGGAGGAGCAACCGGTCAGCACAGTCTTGGATGATTTGGACAGGCCCATTGCTCATAGGAAGCAGCGCAGACAGTGTGCTACATATCCCCTTGCCTCTCAAGTCTCCTTTCATCGACTCACTGGGGATTTCCAGAAGTTTGCAGCTGCTATATCGTCAGTTGAGATTCCACGGACATATCAGGATGCAATGAAGATTGACTGCTGGCGACTTGCAATGGAAGAGGAAATGCGTGCTTTGCAATCTAGGGGAACTTGGTCTCTTGTCCCCATTCCTCCAGGTGCCTCAGTAGTAAGTTGCACGTGGGTTTTTACGGTGAAATACCATGCGGATGGCCGTCTAGACAGATACAAGGCCAGGCTCGTTGCACGGGGATTTACACAGACATATGGTGTAGATTATTTGGATACCTTCTCACCGGTGGCGAGACACTCTACCCTTCGCATCCTTCTATCGGTTGCAGTGGTACGTGACTGGACCATATTCCAGCTTGATGTTAAGAATGCTTTTTTGTATGGTGATCTACAGGAGGAAGTCTACATGCAGCAGCCACCCGGGTTTGCTGCTAAGGGGGAGACTCAGAAGGTGTGCAGACTTCATAAGGCTATCTATGGCCTTGAACAGAGTCCCCGTGCATGGTTCCAGAAGCTCTCTCAGCTTATTGAACGACAGGGGTTCAGAAGATCTAATGCGGACCACTCACTGTTCGTCCGGAAGACCCCTAGAGGCACCATTGTTGTTATGGTATATGTTGATGACATATTGGTTACGGGAGATGATGCACAGGGAGTTGAGATCACCAAGTCTATGTTGGGCAGCCAGTTCATTACAAAGGATCTAGGCACAATACGATATTTTCTGGGGATAGAATTTGCAAGAAATGCACAAGGAATGGTGATGACTCAAAGAAAATATGTCACAGATTTGCTAGTCGAAACAGGAATGACTGGATGCAGACCTTCAAGTACACCTATGGACCCGAGTATGAAGCTGTACGATGATGATACCGAGGAGGTGGACAAGAGAAGGTACAGAGAAATGGTGGGTAAGCTCTTATACATCACTATAACTCGACCGGATATTGCCCTTGCAGTAAACCGGGTGAGTCAGTTCATGGAGCAGCCGAGGCAAGTACATATGGATGCCTTATACATGATATTGAGATATCTGAAGTCTTCCCCAGGCACAGGGTTGCTATTCAAGAAAGGTACAGATCTGTCTATTTCAGCCTGTGCAGATGCAGATTATGCAGGATGTCCAAGGGACCGTAAGTCTACTTCTGGATTTGCTAAGCAAGAAGCAAACTGTTGTGGCGAGATCCAGTGCCGAGTCCGAGTATAGAGCCATGGCACAGGCAAGCACAGAAATGATGTGGGTTAAAGCAGTCTTAGAAGATCTGAATGTTGACGTTCCCTTGCCTATGAACCTTCAATGTGATAATCATGCAGCGTTATTTATTGCCAACAATCCAGCCTTCCATGAGAGAACCAAACACATAGAGGTGGATTGTCATTACACTAGGGACATGATTCAGAAGGGCTTCATCTCCACGTCTCACGTCAGTTCAGAGGATCAGACAGCGGACATATTCACTAAGCCATTGCTCAGAGGACCCTTCCAGAGATGTTCTTCCAAGCTGAGCATGATAGATATCTATGCTCCATCTTGAGGGGGAGTGTAGAGATAGTTGTTCGTCTTTTATGTTATTTCAGTTTCTTTATGTACCTCTCATGTAATTTACCCAAGGGCTCTCTCCCTATATAAGAGACCCGAGGGCTCTATAGAATAAAGCATCGGAGTACTCTTTTACTCTATCATAATAGTATAAAAGCTGCAACAAAAGATATCATTCTTTAACAAAAAGACCAAGGATAATCTGGAGAAATCATCCACATCAACTAAGTAATACTAGTGCCACTATTGATTTGAGACATGACTCAGATCCCACATATCAAAATGAAAAAGTTCAAAAAGACTCCAACTACTATGACCTTAACGACTTGGAAAGCTAAACGGTGATGCTTTACAAGCTGACATAGTTCACACTGTGAGACGATATATCTTCTGCAATTGAAGATAACCAAAGCGGAGATGCCAAATGTAAGGAGAGATCGGTCCAATAGAAATGGAGCTAGTACCATCATATGGAGACTTGATCAACCTGTAAAGACCTTCATGCTCACAACCATGTTCAATCACTCTGCTCGTGAGTATATCCTGAAAAACAAGGGAAGCATGATCAAATATGGCACGATAATTTAAATCTTTTGTAATCTGACTAACAGACAATAAATTAATCAAGAACTCTGGTGCATAAAGAACATTATGCAAACACATCGTGGAGTTAAATGGACCTACCATGTTTGGTAATGGAAGAATATGCCCCATGCGCAATTCATCAACCAGGCTGTGCATGACTATAAGAGCTGAACTGTTGGCGATCTCCACAGAGATGATTAGAAGCTCAAGAGTCCACGATCCACTACGAAGGGTCTAGTCGAGAGGGACTAGTAAAAGAATGAGTAGTACCTCGTGGAGGCAGAAGCAGCGATGTCTGAATGGGCCGATAGAGGTACTAGAAGATCCATCAATCGGCATGATCTCTCGCAAATGTGCAACAATGTCATCATAATGATGGTCGGTAGAGTCACGAGCAGTCTGGACCTGCTCAGCAGCGCGTGCGGATGGTGGAAAGCCTTGCTTGGAATAACACATGTCCTCTGAACGATATGATTGGTGATAATGCGAAAATGGTGGGTGTGGACGTGTGCCCATTGTTTTTAAAAACGCACCTCGAGGCGCTGAGGCGTATGCCTCGAGGCTATAGCCTCATTCAACCTCAGTGAGGCATGCATCTAGAGGCGCTGCCTCATATATGGGTTGTTTTTAATTTTTTTCTGCAATATTTTTTCCTTTTCTTTTTGATTGTGAACTTTTCATCTTTCGTAGACAAGTATTTCAAGTCTTTAAGCTCATGATTCACTGAAATGCATTTTTTAATTTATTAACATATTAAGCTTATTTTTACTTTGTTATGCATGTTTTTTATAAATCAACATGAACAAAAAAATGATTCTTGAGTCCTTAAATCTAATGCCTCTACTCTTTAGTATGAATCAAGCATAAATACTTTCTTTATTAGAATGTTTGGATGCAAGTCCCCTACTTTGACCTAAATTTTAAAAAGTATATTTTGTAAACATGTCTCATCTTTTCTTCTATTCAATCGGGACTAAATTAATTCACATCAAAGCATGCATGAACAAAGATGATCATAACATGCAATATTCAAGTTTTTTATCCCCCAATCATTATGGTAAAGTAAAAAGTGACCACAGATTCACTGCTTACTCTCTTATCATTCTCAATTGAATGACACATATCTCATCTAATTTTGAAAATGGTATGTTAAATCTAGTCCATTTAGTTAAATTTTATTCAAAACTATAAATTTTGTGGAGAGTTACCCATTATTGTGCTTACATATCCATATTTAGTTAACTCCTTACAGATTTAGAATTTAAAAAAAGAGAGTTATAACAATTTGGATGTTTAAACCATGATGTTAGCCTTGAAATATCATGGAATTATGTATTTAATCATAACTATTTAATTTTTAGAACTTGAAAATTGTAATTACGATTAATTAATATATTTTATGGAAAATTTCTTTCACGAGTGAGGCTTACGCCTCGATACGCCTCGAGGCTTACGCCTCGAGGCAATACTAGGAAAACGCCTCGATACGCCTCATGTTTTTTAAAACCTTGCGTGTGCCTCCTCTGCAACATGTGACCCTTCCTCTAAACTGAGGTGTGCCACCTTTACCTTAGGAATCCGTCGTAGTTGACAATGTTTGAGAAGATGTAGTAGAGGGGATGCTCAGTCTGCTCAATACGTGATACGCCTCCTCCAGAGGCGGTATGGTAGCATTTGTGAGGAGTTGAGAGCGAGCTGAGTCGTATTCTGGGATAGGGCAACCAAAAACAACCCGATCATGACATGATCTCTATAGGCATTATGTTTCTCTGGTGAGGCCATCAGAGATATGTAGCTATGGAATTGCTCAAACATACTCCTAATAGATGCGCACACAACATGAAGAGGATGATCACCCTGTTTGGTTGTGAAGATATTGTACTGGAGTTGCAAGATCTTTGACTCATTCCTTGCTTAAGAGTATGCACTTGCGAGGATGTCCTACATTGCTTTTGTTGTGGGTTGACTTAAGATATCATTGGCTTTCTCAACATAGATAGTACCAAATTGCCATACTTTAGCATACACATCATCTGGCTCCCATGAGGCATTGGTCCCAATCTTGCCTGGCTCATCTTGCATTAGAATATGTTTCTTACTATGGCTCCACAATAGATTCATGAACTGCATCGCCCACAAGTCATAGTTTGTGCCATCCATCTTGACTATATGTGCCAGACCCCTGAAGCCACCTATGGATGGGGTATCAACTCTAGTTTCTGACATCATGGACAAATAACTGGATTGAGACATATTATGGAGTGTCTACATAGACATGAAGAGGGGTGGTTGTGGGCTTAGACTCATACTATAACCAACCCTAGACAATAGTTGTTAAAAAGTGGTTTGCTGTCGATCTGAAAAGGGACAAAATCAGACCAAAAACTCTGAAATCGGATCAAAAACTACCAAATCAGGGCATCGGGAGAGCATCGAGCGACACCAGATGGTGTTGGGTGACGTAGGATGGCGCTGAGAGCCTTTGGGGGCCACTGGGTGGCGCCAACAACACTGTTAGGTGTTGCTGGTGGAAACAGCTTGGCTGCCAGGCAGCTGTGGAGTAGCGACTGGGCAACAAGGTTGCCGCTGGGCAGCGATTGTGCTGTTGGAGCGAGGCTAGAGGTGGGGCTCAGGGCTCCAGTATCGGACCACCACTCTGATACCATGTTGAGGAAAATACGTTGTTTTTTCATATAGCACAAGGGTTCTCTTATATATAAGAGAGAAACCCTAATGGGTAAATTACATAATAAGGAATGAAAAATAAATAAACTGAAAAGAGTAACATAACTTAAAACTCTCAACATAGGTGGATATATATGATGACTAAGAATCAAAAGTTGATTAATCAATGATCAAAATTGATCGATCATGACATGGCCTTTATAATTCAAATATTGATCGATCGGAAATCAAGATTGATCAATTAGGTGTGATTGATCCATCAACGAAGGTTGATCAATCAGTGAATGCAAATTGACCAATCAAGAAATGATCAGTTGGGCAAGGTTGTTGGTCGATCAGGGATGGTCGATTAGTGTAGGAAGGTTGGTCGATCTACTTGACGTGTTGACCTCAAAGTCAAGGTCAAAGCTCTTGATATGCAAAATGCATGATACTTGAGGTGTTTTACAATCTAAGACAATTACGTTATGCGGGACTCAATAAAAGAAAAGTCAGTCTTCTTTTTCTTGAGCTTGAGATCCTTCATTGAGCTTGAGCTGAAGTTCCTTAGCCTTGACTTCCTTTGAGTTTCTTAGCTCTTTCACTTACGTTCGAGCTTATCAAGCTTGGGCTTGTTCTTGGTCGGGTAGCTTTCATGCTCTTGACCTAGCTCCAAGTTAACTACACAAGCTTTGTTTATATGCACAAACTTTGTTATCAGCAAAATATGCATGCTCATGCTCATGTATGAACTAACACTTTGTGCCAGCTCGGAACAATTTTGTGTTTCACCTGAATAGATTTTATGTAGAATTTCTGACAGAGAATGATAGGTCTCTTCTTGAGTCACGATCATGGTAAATACTTAAGCTTGTGAATATAAAATTTTTGGATGCGTTTTTCACTGCTCACCCCTTTTGTAAATATTTAAACTCTCCGTAGAAACTTCCAACATTCAGCATAAATATTTGCATTCTCACAGCGTCTTTGGTTAATTAATTGTAACAAGGAGGGACGGTTTTAGTTATGTCATGCTGGCAGTACTAATCTTAGCTACTTTTTATATGGTAATAGACAACAGTCCTCTACTTCAGAGGGCAAAGGATATGGGAAGCTGTTATTCGAGATCTTTTTCCGAAAGGGCTGAGCTTCGCAGAAAAGGTATTATGCTTCATCCTTGGTTGCTTCTGAAATTTATTCTCATAATTTGACAAGTTTTTTTTTATTTGGAAACAATGCACACGTTCCAAAACTTGGATTCTGTCAGGCTTTGCTCTCAGGTTGCTCTGCAGGGGGACTTGCTACATTTTTGCATTGTGATGATTTTGCAAAAGTTCTACCGAGGACAACAGCTGTCAAATGCTTGAGCGATGCAGGATTCTTCCTTGATGTGTATGATTCTACTTGATCTATTTGGTCTGGGGATATTTGGAAAAAAGATAATGTTCCTCAGTTCTGAAATGAGTATTTATTCAGGGCGGATATATCTGGGGCAGAAACAATAAGATCCTATTTTGAAGGTCTCGTTACTTTACATGTAAGATATTCTAGGATAAAACTTTTCTTTTATTTGGCATGGCCGTAATAGTTATATACTTACTGGTTCGATGTTTATTTAATTTGTTTCTGCTAATTAAGCTCAAGAAATTGTATACTTGTTGAAATTCCTTTTTCCGGTCTTTACAATTTTAAGTCCATAGACAGATTTTATATACCTCTCATGCCGATAAGAAAAATAAGACTACTAACTAAAAACAATTTAACAAAAAATGGTAATAAATGAGTTTTATTTTTCTCATTCCTTATAGACCTTCTTAGGGATCTGCATTTTTTTCTTATTTTCCTGCTAAAGCATCAACTGCAAATACATACTCATGTAAAGTAGGCATGATGTAGATTAAAATTATGATCGATCAAAGCTAGCTTACATGCGTGACATGATGGAAGAAGGAAACCTTTATAAACTCTCTCAAGCTATGCACAATTTTGATTTTACTCAACCCTGATATTTCTTGATAGTCTAGGGCTTACATTTCGGAAATGTTTCACTTGAATTTTTTTATGTCGTATCGGCGATTTACGAAATGTGGCCCATATCATTTCCCATTATGTCAACCAATATATTGTAATGAAATGTGGGTGAAATGGAAGATTGCGCTGGCGAAAGTTTTAAAATTCCCTGATATGTGGCGATATCTTTCCCTGATTTTACTCATTTAACAAAACTTAGATGTGATGCTACTGCTGCTCAAATTCCCCCACTTATCTTGTCTTCTTGCTCTTTTTCCTTCTTGAAAGTGCATTTCGTGCGTCATGAACCTAGGAGAGTTTGTTGGCTGCATTCTAAGAGTTTCATATCATGCTCAACAGTGGAAAGGTGGTGTGATATTCATAAATGGAGTCAAACCTTGTTTACATTTCATATGTTGCAAAATTTCATCTTTGATTGTGCAACATTTTTCATTAATTGCAAGATCTACGCTAATGCGAACCTATATCAGTGTGTGAATGATTCACTATATGCCTAATAACATGTCCTTTTTTACTTAACAAGTGTATAATTCTCTCTTATCTATTTATAAAGAACACATGGAATCTTAATGTCTGAAAAATCATGTTTGAGTCATTTCCACCTTTTCTTGACATACTGGTGAATATAACAAAATATCCCAACATTTTATCTTTTAGGAATCGAGGAAATGACATTAAAATTGATATTTTATACCACCAGATACACAAACTATAAATCACTTGGATAGTTGCTTCACATATTGCATCTTCTACTGGCTTCCGTATTTATATATGGTTCATATCTACGATATTGGTCTCTAGATAAAGTAATGTTATAAATCTCTACAGGGATTGCATTCAGTAATTTTATGAAGGAAAATAAGAAAAATATATTATTGCTTAGCCTTGGGCTCTCTCATATAGAGAAGATGGAAGCAACAATGGCAAAAGTTTTGAAGTGGTAAGAACAATGATAACTGAGGAAAAACTTGTTACATCCCATCATATTGGAGCTTATATGTCATTCAAGTTCAACTTGCTCTATCGAAATACATGTTGTATCCTTAGCAGAGATTTAACAATTATATTATTAATGTAGAGCTCTGTGCTTTCTAAGAAGGTGGTTGCAATCATAGTAGAGGACTTTCATCCCATCGCCCTATCTAATGCGATTTATCTGATTGTTACGAAGTTACTGACCAATCATTTGCGAGGAGTGTTGGGTTAGATCAACTCGCATGCACAACGTGCTTTTCTACCAGGGAGGCAGCTGGCGGATAGCCTGGTGATTGCATCGGAGATTGCTACTAACTACATGCATTGCAATTGTGATGCCCCATCCTGCGGGAAATGGCGGACCCGGTTGCGACATGGCCAGATCGGAAAAAACTCTTCATAGGATCCATATGTTCAGCAATAGCTCCATTTACACATCATGATTAACATTTGGAATTTAGAGCACGAAAAGAAAAAAAATGGGATAAAATATTCCAACAACATATTAATATACATGGTTTCCAACAACTTACAATTTAACAATTATAGACATTAATATACATAATTTCCAACAACTTATATTTTAACAATTATAAACATAGTCCGTAAATTATAAAAATACATGATAGAAAACTTAAAGTGCGGAAGCTATAACAGTATCTACAACTACTAGTACAACTCTACAACGAGCATGCACTTTGTAGCTTCGTGCGAACTGCAGAAGTTCGAAGTCAACTGCTTCTCAACCACAACCCGATAACCTTAATACTTTGACAGAACCTAGTATATGACTGCATATATTTATCTTGCCAAAGGTATGCTATCGACCTCGAGTATACCGGTACAAGTTTCCATGCATAAGTGCACTAGTGATGGAAATGGGCGGAGATAACAAGATGTCCAGTATACACGTTGGTGTACCGGTGCAACAATGACATGGGAAATAACCATTCTCATATCTATACAGTGTACCGGTACACATTCAAGGTGTACTGGTACAACAGTAGATGCCCACTCGTCCATCTACGAGACACGCTGGTATATCGGTACACATTTGAGTGTACGAGTGCACACGCTTTGTTTTTTTTTTGAGGAAATATGGGGTGTACACCATGAAAATGTACATTCTAGCCTCATATTTATATTAAAGATACCACATAAAAGATACAATGCTGTACCAAATTATACAGACCACTCATCCACAAGCGCTCGAACATGAGCCGACACATTTTCACAATAAAAGCGCTCATGCTTAAATTCGGCCCTGTTTCTGGCCAACCAAATAGACCAGATGGTGGTAATGACTCTTTGCCTCCCCTCCTTTGAGCCCATCCAACCATCACCAATTGAAGCCCCAAAAAACTCATGCTTATAAGATGCCTAGGGTAATCTCATCTCCTCCCATAGCCGTCTTGATTCCGAACACCTGAAAAAATATTATCGATATCTTCTATTTCTTCCTCGCAACATATCCATCAGATATCCACTACTGGGAACCACTGAGCTCTTCTTTTCCCAGTCATGATACACCCTCTCCTTAGTAGCCAGAGGAAGATTTTTATTCATAGAGGCACCTTCCAATTCCAGAGATGGACATACATGCGAATAAAAATCCCGAGGTCAAAAACCGTAGATGAAAAAGTGCCTTATAAGCTTTTCTCACCGAGAAATGCCCGTCCCTCCAAATACACGCATCTCTACCATCCGTTGGAACCACTGCAATACTGACGCTACTTGACATCTGTAGAAATTCTTCAAGTATCTGATAAGAAATATTTCCTTTGAAAGTAGGAGTCCAAGCTCCATTAGACCATGTATTTGATACGTTAGCTTCCTTATTATTCGTTAGAGAGAAAAGCCATGGATATCAATCGTACAAGGCACATTCCTCTGACCAATCATCTGTCCATAACCGAAAACCAAGTATGTATTCTACAGTGGGCCTCAAGAAGTGGGGAGTCTCATGTAACACATTACAAATCCCTCTCTAAAATATGGATGATGAATCAACCGCCTAGGGGTGCGATGATAACTCTATAGTGACTCCGTAGACAGATTAAATTAACTTAGACAGAATGTCATCCTTCTCCCCCCAGATCCGCAATATCCACTTGGCTATCAGAGCCTTGTTCATTTCTATCAGCCTCAAGACCCCCAGACTGCCATCCTCCTTGGTATGAGTCACCGTGTTCCAATCTACAAGGTCTATGTTAGGAGCATCTGCCGAAGAGGCCCAGAAGAACCATATCATCAAGATCTCAAGACACTTTCTAACCACAACAAGCATGAGGCATGTAGAGAGAAAGAACATATGTATAGCTGATAGTACTACCTTCACCATCACAAGACACCCCTCCCTGGGACAAGTATGACGCCTTCCAACCGGTTAGTTTTTTCTCCATTTTATTCACAAGAAGTACCCAATCAGCTTGTCGTAATCTACCCCCTACCAGAGGTACCCTAGATGAGAAATAGACAAAGCTCCCCTTGGTGTCTCTAGGACGAGTTCACACTCTTTCACCTTCCCAGTGGACAAGGGGGCAAACACATGCTTTCTCCCATTCACCTGCAGACCGGACACTTCGCCAAAAAGATCAAGCACAACTTTGAAGCCTCTACACGTCGCACGTTCCCCCCTCGATGAAAAAAATCGTATCATTAGCATACTGCAAAATGAGGATCCTGGAGAAGCATGTGCAAAAACTTCCACCCACTACTAGCTTGGTCATGATTGTCAACGCATCAACTGCTACGCCGAATGATAATGGAGCAACAAACATCCTTGTTTGATTCCCTTTTGTGGTTGAAAGAATCCACCCTCTAGCTTTCCGTTTACTAGAACCGATACCGAAGTCATAATAACACATCTTTTCATCCAGTCGATCAAGATCTACCGAAAGCCCCCACGATAGAGAAACATCCAGATAAACTTCCAGTCAACACAATCACAAGCTTTAGAGAAGTCAACCTTCCAGATCAACCCTTCAGTCTTCCGTCGCTTCCAAATTGCAATGATCTCCGATGTCACACTGTCCATCAATTGCCTGCTCGGGATGAATACATACTACTCAAGGGAGATAATGGAATCCATAACCAACCTAAGACGATTGGCCAAGGCCTTCACTACGATCAGGTAGAGCGCATTTGATAGTATGATCAGTGTATAATCTTCAATCCTCTACGTCCCTTCCTTCTTCGATAGTAGGAAGATGAAAGAGAGGTTCACCGACTCAATTCTGTCATTGCCTAGTCTAAACTCATTCATTATGCTCATAACATTATCCTTCACAACCTCCCAAAATTCCATGGAGTAAAACAGAAAAACCATCTGGACCAGGGGAATCATTCACATTTAGGTCAAAAACAACTTTCTGCAACTCTTGCTCTATGAAGTTCTTCGTAAGCTCCTCAGCCTAACGTAAAGAAATTCCTCTCACTCAACTACCTCCCTCTCCAACGCGTACCCCTTCCAGGTATCCTTCTATTGATCCTCTTGAAATGTTCTGCCACTACGTTGCCCTCATTCATGTCCCCTGTAACATGTTCTTCAACTATTGAAAGTGAGTGTATATAGTTACGACGACGCCTACCACTGGCCACAACATGGAAGAATCTAGTGTTCGTGCTGGCCTCCTTTAGTTTTTTTGCTTCGATCTTTGCCTCCACTCAGCTTCTCATTGTTTATACTTAGCCACAATATAGAGATGATGCGCTCTGCTCCCCTGATCCTCCTTAGTGAGATCGTTATCTCCCTCAGCCTCATCCAATCTCATGATCTCTGCGTGCGCCAAATTTCTAGCCTCCGTACACTTTGCCTGAATCTCCTTCCTTTAACTTATCAACATTTTCCGCAACTTCATAAGCTTAGCCACCAATCTCCTATTGGTTGAACCCTCGACTGGCGTCTTAGTCTAGAAATCAACCACCATGGCCCTAAAATTCTCCTCCAATAGCCAGTATCTTTCGAAGCGGAAAATCGATTTCAGTCGCACCCCCTCACCCGAGTCCAAGCATATAGGTGTATGATCAGATCTGGAATGCGGAAGACTCTGCACAATCCCCAAAGGGAAAGTCTCCATCATATACCTGACACCAAGAAATGGTCTATTTGGGACCGCGGAGAGTTACTATGCCATGTGTATTTGCTATTCGTAGCGTCCATAACCTCCAAGAATAGTTCATGAATCATATCTAGAAAAGCGATCGACAATGTACATTTTCAGCAGCTGAGGTCACTGACTCTGGATAAGGGAAATGGAATCTTTGTGGAGGGGATTGAACCTTCTGCCAGAATTGTGAGAAGAGATGGAACTTTAGTGATATATGAAGGGGAGGAAAAGGCGATGTCCAAAGAAATTGCTGCTCCTTACCCTTCTAAACCCCAGTTCTTCAAGCCTCAAGAATATGTTGATGATGGTTGGAAGAAAGTGGTATCTAAAAAGAAAGGGAAAAAAGTTATGATTTTAAGGTAAAAGTAAGACTCTTCTGCAGCTAAGTCAAGAAGTAAAGGATCAACATCAGCAGGAAGATGGAGAGAAATCAAAGGAAAAACATGAAAAGATTGATTGTGAGAAGGAAAGTGAGGATCAATCCTCTGATACTTCCATGGCAAAGAATTCTGAACCCCCTAAGCTGCAGAAGGGGTAGGAGAAGCCAATGTTGAAAAAGGTTTTCTATCCGGGAAGGTTACTCCATATTCTCCATTAAAGCATCAACAACAGGAAGCTAAAATTCATGAAAAAGCTATTGAAGAGCAGCAGGACCCCATGGAAAGAGATGAAGATGCAGGACTGACCGGGAGTGGTGAGATTTTTGTAACTATTCCAGAAATTATTGAAGGGATGTGCAGTGCAGAACAACTTCGTTTTGTTGATTACATTAAGGAAGGGTGGTCTAAAGTTCAAAAACCTTCTAATAGTGCTAAGTATTCAGGATTAAGGACTGATCCTTATGGGAACGTCTCTCCCATCCCTTTCAAGTTAAGGAAACAACAACAAGATTCCAGTGAGGATATTGATTTTCAGAAATCTTTGCTGCAAATGCAGGAGAAAGACATTGGACAAGCTATTGTGAATCGTACCCCAGAGGGGCTTTTGATGCCTCAATGTTTGGTGAACACTGAAAATCTTGTGGTTCCTTCGAATGATCCCGAGTTATTGAAAAATGATAGAGCAACAAGAATGCCATCTGAAAAAGATGATGATGGAATTGAAGAAGAGGATTCAGATGTAGTTCTCAATGAACTTGATTCAAAGTACACTGAATTTACTTTCCTGCTAAGAAAAAGTTTTTAGAACCGGTGAAGATGAGAACCCCAAAATATAGGAATGCCAAAGAGAAAGCATGGAGGAAGTACTTAGATAGTGATTAATTTTATCAAGGCCATGTTGGCCATTTTGAGTTGTTTGGGTCATGTAAGAGGCTATAAACCTCATTGTCATGTAAGAGGCATCATGCCTCATATGAGCGCAATTGTAATATCTTTTTTTAATCAATAAGAGGGGACACCCGGACCCCCAAAATTACCGGGCTTGAAAAAAAAGCGATCGACCCTATGTCCCTACCACCAATCCCTCTCGGTCTATCTTTAGAAAAAATCATAACATTGAAATCTCCTGCCATGAGCCAGGAAATGTATAGAGCCCTACTCCTCAATTCACGAAGCTCATCGCAAGCCACACCTTTACTCGCATGCCTAGGTGGCCCGTAGACAGATGAGATCATCATCTGGAAGCCATTCACCACTTTGATAAGCCTCTTTGAGATAGATCTGCTACCCACCAGTTCGTCAACCTTTCTGAACAAGTCTCGATTCTAGGCCAATAAGATGCCTCCTCTTGATCCATCAGCCATCACTGCTTGATATTTAGAGAGATCATTTCTAGCCATTGATCTCGAAGCACGCGCTCTCTATTGTATGCAGATTTATTGTTTTTGTGTCTTCTAATCTACCCTCTTATTCTCTTAATCTACCCTCTTATTCTCTTAGCCATCCCTATACTCCCTTATATTCTTAATCCTAATTTAATCCTAAAATATAGGATCCATCCATCCTAACACGCATATAATTAATGTAGACTAAGCACAACATTTTAGTTAGCACAACTCTAATCAATGTAAACTAAGCACAACCAGGGTTCAATCCCTCCTTGTACGGGTTGTGTTAGGTACCCGACAACCATTGTAAAATTAGTCGGATCTGTCAACACAGATTTGAGCAAGAATCTATGTAATCGACCCTAAAAGTGGGAGAAGGCTTCACCATTTTTAGTTAGGATCATGAACAAATAATCTTAACTCATATCAAGGGAGGAGAACCTATATAGCAAGAAGGGCTTGAAGCCCATGGGAAACACACACATGCTCGTCAAATTGTGAGAAAATACGAGGGTGAGGGATCGTACCTTACACGGATGTTCCTGTGTGCAAACCACTATCCTAGTCGTGCTCTTGCATGTACCACGACCTTGACAACCTTGGATCACATGAAACCCATGGTTAGATTTAACTAATAAACAAAACCACCAGATAAATGGCCAGAAAGGGGGAATCGTTCATTTTTAACACAAGATCTACGTAGAGGATGATGGGGGAAACCTCCTATCCAAAAATGGTGGCGATCCACCCCTTTGACAATGCTCTGACGGTCCTCCGACAATCTTGTCAGGAGGTGGTGCTGGTGGAGAATGGTGGAAGAAAAATGATATGGTTGGATCCTTAGACAGATCCTGCCAAAAAATCCATAACCCAAATCCAGACTTGACCCCTCTTCATTAAAATGATCATATTTCACTCATCCGATGTCCGAATTCCATAAGTCGAAGATATTGACTTACTGATGAGTGGTACACATCCATTAAGCTACCATATGCTTCAATCAAATCAGAATTGGATTTTTGATGAATTTTCTAATGGGTTGCACCCATTTGGCCACTAATTATTTAGTTGGATTTTCGGGTAGAAACCCGAGATTTACAGTAATGCTCATGGTATATTGTGGAAGGTTGATTTCTCAAAGGCATATAATTGCATTGACTAGCATTTAATGTAGGCATCGCTTCATCTGGGAGGATTCCTTGACACTTGGATTTCTTGAATGAAACAATGTATTATGACCTCTTCTTACGCAGTGTTGGTCAATGGGTTGCCTAGGGGAGGTTTTTTTGAGCTATAGAGGGGATTCCGACAAGGATGTCCTCTAACACCAATGGTATTTGTCTTGGTGACATCATTTTGACGGTCATCGCGGAGAGGATTGTTGCTGGTGAACTTTGCTTTGATTTATTTGAGGGACAAAATCTCCTTTCTGATTTTGCTATAGGTTAATGACACAATTGTCTTTTAAGATGGAGTTGAAAGTTGTGAAGGACTTTTTATGGTCCTCAATTTGTTTAGTGATGTTTGTGGCTTAAGGATCAATAGAGATACGCCGTCTTTTTCTCCTTTTGGCTTGTCTCAAGAGGATGTTTTGGCTTGCAAGACTGCTTTTAGAAGCTCGTAAGCATGTTTGATCATGCAATATCAGGGTTTTCTGCTAGTTGCTGGAAGATTGAGACATGCGGATTGGCTGCTACCTCTGATCAAGAAGTTGGAGAAGATGTCAGCTGAGTGGAAGTCCATGTGCTTATCTAGAGGTGGTAGGTTCGTGTTATGGTATCCAAGCTCTCGACTATCCTTATCTTTTTCCTCTCCATCAAGCTACCCCTTTCGAGATTTGAAAAAGATTGGAGGCCATCATGAAAAGATTTTTCTAGGATAAATCAGGTGATTCTGTTGGTATGTCACCAGTGGATTTGGGAATTGTGGTGCACGTAAAAGAGGAGGGTGCTCTTTGTAACATCCGAATTCCAATTAAACCCGAACCAGACCCGATTAGGGTATGTTTAACCCAATAAAGTTATCACTCGGCATTAAATGACCTAAATCGATCTTTTAATCGCAGATCAAAAGTCGTTCGGGCGAAATCGACCAGAAATCGGTTGCACCGTAATGCATGCCACGGAAAAGCCACGACGCAAATTCGGAAACCGCGAAACAAGTTGAGACCACTTAAAAATCCGATTCGACAAAATAAGACCAATGGAATCGACCGTTTGTCAATCGGAGATCGTTTGATATTTTTAAATCGCAAAATTTAATCCCAAACCAAAACCGTATCTCGGAAAGTTCGGGGATCCAAACCCGATCAAAAGTATATGCATATTATACTCATATTGATCGTCATTCAGAGACGGTCAAAACAAGATATTGCGCATCGAAATTCGAGACTCGAAGTACGCGTACGATTAACTTTAAGTATAAAAAAATGGTTTAAAAATATTTAAAACCTTCTACAGACAATTTGTACGTAAAATAATAATAATAATAAAATTTAAATAAATTAATAAATAATTTTTTAACAGGTGTGCGTTTCCCTTCCCAAAACCTTCCACGTTACCCTTTCCTCTTCTTTAATTCCATGACCAACTCTTCTTCCTTCCCATCTCTTTTTCGACTCTCACTTTCCACCTCTAATTTTCTTTTCCCCAAAACAGAGAGCTGAACCCATTGTTCCCATATCCATTTCTTCTAGCCGCGCACGCGCTTTTCTTCTTATCTCTCACTCTCCGGTGGGTAGTAACAACCGACGATCTTCCCCAAAATTTTATTTCTCCATTTCTAGGTCACAAAGGTACAACCTAAGACTCTCCTTTGCTGTCATACTTGCAGTCTCCATACTTTTGATCCCATGTTCACCATGGTTTTCGCATGTGATTCTCCTGTAAGTTGTCTGGAATCATGGGTTATTTGGGGATTGGGGTTTCTTCGAAAATAGGCATACGTGTTGTGTAGTATAGTACTCAAAATTTGAAACTCGGATCTTGTTAGGATATATATTTCTCAACCCTTATCATCTGGTCATGTCATAATCTAAGAGGACACCATGTAAATTAAAAAAATGTGGTTGTATGAGATTGGAAATTGATTGTCGAATAATTTATATTAGAGTCACTTCCCATGATTTGCAGTTTCATGATTTTGTGTCACTTTATAGTATAAGAACCGGTGTGGTGAGTCAATCTTAAACATCTATTCCAATATGACTCCTCTCCTTGACTTTCTTTAGGAATATGTTGTTACTTCTACCATTATAGCTTCTGCAGATACCCATGGCTCTCATTGTAAATGTTTACAGCAACAGAAAAATATCAATAGAATTATCAGAGCACTTCAAAGATAAAAGTTTCCTGATATTGAATATATATATATATATATATATATATATATATATTTAACCAATACTATTAGGAAGGCTTTCTGGTGGATTTGAGCTATAATTTACATAATTCCTGAGAAACTTTGTAATAGTTTTGTGTCCTTCTTTCTAATAATGTTCGCTAAGGCCTTGTCTAGCCATATAAGAAAAACAACAGTTATTACAGATGAAAAGTCAATATTAATAAATATGTTTCGAAGGCATGTTTATTCTAAGAAAGCAAGCAATAAAAATATTGGTAAAAAAGCACTAACAGGTTAAGAATTACAAAGAAATGAAGATGCAAATCTTGAAGATTTATGAATTTCATGACATACAAAAGTTATTGTCTATATTATATTGACGCTACTTGCAACCGTGACAAAGTTTTCTTATTATGCTTTTGTTTAGAATGGCGAAATGTTGAGTAAATTAAGTAAATGGATTTGTTCAACATCCAATTGCACACCCCTCATGGGTTAAGGCCACATTGTCTGATGATGGACTCTGGTATAATGATAAAGCTATATATATAAAGTTCAACGCCTATTGTGTTCCTTAGAAAGCTAGAAACAAATGCAAACTGTTGAATCTTTTCTCGTGACGTAGGACGGTCCTGCGGGAGCATCTAAAACTAGGTAACAGTGTCCTTACAAGAAAGTAATGATAAATAATGAACACTAACATGGGAAGTCTAACGACCATGGAATCAAGGAGGAGGTGGCAAGGTGCAATACAAGTATCTCTTTAGATATGAAAAGCTAACAACTCAAGAAAATGTGAGTTAAATATGTAATCGAGTGCATCCATTTGGTTGTGAATAAGTAAGACAAAAATGTAGTTGACGAGAATCAGTGATGATAATGCCAGTCATGGTGACCCTTACACCTGACTTCGCGAGAGCGCGATGACTCTCAACTAGATGGAGGAAAGGAAGTTCAGTTAAGGCAGCGACCGCCAAGTGCGCGGGTCTAGTATCCTAGTCCTTCTCACGAACGCAAGCTCGCAGTGTTTTTACGCCTCGTTGTGATCCCGACTTTTGACCAGCTCCGCTGACCCTCTGTTTTAGGATACCCATGCGGGGGATCCTTGATTTTAGTTTTTCGTACGAGCTCGTCTGTTCGTATTAGTCAGGTCAGTTTCTAGAGTGACTTTTCCGGAGAGTCTCTCTCACCCGTCTCCGGGGCGTAGTTTTGTAGTAGACTTTTCCCTCTATTGGATCACACTTCCGATAAGAGGGCGAGACAGAAGAGTCTCTTAGGAAACTTCATCACCGCTTGAGTTTTAGTTACTTCGCAACAGGCTTGGCGATGCTACATCTGAATCATCTAGGGGTTACATTTGGAGGAGTTTCAGTTGAACTCAGAGAGAAGTATTGTGGATCTTGTCTAAGAGATGGAGTCAATCATAAGTTGTGTTGGCTATAGTTGTCCATAATAAAGTTAGTGGACGTGTTGGGAACTTAGTTATGATGCAATACACCACATCGCATGCCTACGAAGGCACCCCAACCTTAAGGCACTCTTCACGCCTTAGAGTCATAGTGTGTGGTCACAATCGTCACATATTGTCCAAGACTGCAAACTATCCACTAGACTCAAAAAGTTAGATAGAATTGAGAACCGGATTGAATCTCATCATCCCATCATCAAGACCAACAAACATGAAATCTAAATGACAAAAGAATAATATATAAGTATGGGCTATCAACTACTATTTTAAATGTTATATTTGTAAAATGTTGGATCAATGTGAAATCACGGGAAGTACATTCAGAGTAGCTTGAAAAACATTCTTAATACAGGTAGTTGTTAAAAGTTGAATATCATGCCTTTTTACTTGTTTTTTTTGCAACCACTTTAAATGCATGCTTATTTTAATAATATGACATATGAAAGTACCAACGCTCGCTGACGCCTCTTCTACCTTTAATGTGTGACAGGCAAGCAGCCTGCATCTCAGTAGATGTGGATGATTCCTGGTATTCGGGTTAATAGCAGACGATACAGTTATTTTTGTCATTGTTTTTATTCAGTTCATAATGTAAATGCTTTCTTTTTCTTCTATATATATTTTGGGATATATGTATTACTATCAGTCTCTTTTGTACATGTATAAAAATGTGGAAATTAATGAAATACAATGTTGGTGGCACATGTTACTATTATTGAATTTGCGGTTGTTACGTTGAATGCGAATGCCATGACAGAAATGTGAAAAGCGAAAATTTTCCAGGTGTTTTCATATACTTAATGCGATGTTTAGTGAATGTTGTATTGCGAATACGGAATACACATGTGCCCGGATTCGAGGGCGTTACAGTTTGGTATCAGAGCCGTGGTACCCCGATACACACATTCGTAGTTTACCATACCGATCGCATTAAGTTTTCGGATAGCGACGGTCTTCCGACTTGTTGCGAGTCCGAGAAGGGAAATATGACATTCAAATTCAATAACCACAGATGTCACCAAATTCATTAATTTTCATAGTATATCTCAAGAAGAGAAAAAGCATATATGATAATATCTGCGAACATCAATTTTTATGATTAATAATGGTTCTCATGCAGAGGCATGACATCCAGAGCTGCACAGGACGCGACTGACCGTTTGGAGCGTATCATGACCTCTCTCACCGGCCTCCTGCAGCAACAGGCTGTTATGCGAGGTCAACAGGACCAGATACTAGCTCAGCAGATGGAGATTGTCGACAGAGAGACAGACATGGAGATGAGATTTGAGTAGCTGTCAGATTTCACATACCATCCATCTCAGGATGGAACACAGCAGGACCAGCACCGGTCTGTTGAAGTAGAGCAGCTTCATTCTGACGATCCACTAGAGGAGATGCCCGTACTTGGAGCGGAGGATGGAGACTATGACAGGGAGCAGGACCCTGTTGACTTTGCAGACAAGGAAGCATATGAGTACTCCGCTATCCACAAACACCAGTCAGTTTTTCAGTTTTCACTTCCTATTAGCGGGCCAAGGTGCCCATGTTTGAGGGCACTGGTACGTCAGATGTTGCTGAGCAATGGCTCAAGAGGGTCATGAAGGTGCTGAGGATGATTCGCGCGCCACAAGACACCTGACTATCTTTCATGGAGTACTCACTGACAGATTTCGCAGAGAAATAGTAGGATGTAGTAGTTTCTGAGTTGGGTCGGGAGCCTATGTGGGATGACTTTGAGACGAGGCTCAGGTCCCACTCATAGATGTTAAGGCGCACGCCGAGGAGGCCGTCTAGGCGCCCAGGCGCCCCAGGCCGTGCGCCTAGAACGAACGCCTTGCTTTTATAGCGAATGGCGTGCGCCTTGTGTCGCCTGTGCGCCTAGGAGGCTGCCTAGGTGCGCCTAGGCACACCTTGACGCCTAGGCGACTATTTTTCATGCACACTACACAGATATCTCATTTTCAAAATGCGATATACATTGCACATTTACAAAAAGCGATATACATAGCGTATTTTGAAAATGTGATATACATGTCGTATTTTTGAAATGCGATATAATTTTTTAATAATCTAGCATCCAAATACGATATTTTTTAAATTTCTTAATGCCACTTTGAAAACGCCTAGGCGCGCCTAGGCGCGCCTAGGCGCCCAGGTGTAACGCCTTGTCGCCTTAATAACCATGGTCCCACTTCTTTTCTGCGAAGTGGAAGGAGTCCCAACGCCGTTTGTTTGCAGAGATTTGTTAGGGATGGATGACAGCCAGAGATTACTTCGTTCGATACACCGAGCTGTCTCGACATACACCAGCAGTTGCCGTATTTCCAGAGGAGAATATGGAAAAGTTCATCCGAGGCATGAGGGAATAGGTGCAGGAGAAGCTGGCCGGATTACACATCACTTCCATCTCCGAGGCTACTGATGCAGCGGAGAAGTTCGAGAACATCCGAGAGCAACGATTTGGGAACTCATCCGGAGTAGCACCTAGACTACATCGATCTTTTGGGTCGATACGACGACCATTCCAGCATCAGAGGTCAGCCATGCGATTCCGATATACAGGTTCATCATTCTCAGACAATGCTTGCTCATCTCTATCGACTACTTTAGGAGGAGCACTTGCCGGACGTGGCACAGATTCTGCTCGACCATCTGGGTCGCAGCGAGCAGACAAACCCCCTGCAGGACCGACTCGGAGCATAGACACGACCACTCCTTCTACCCAACCAGTCTGATGTTACTTGTGCCATGAATGAGGACATTACCGATATCAGTGTCCCTGAGATCTGGTGATGCTTGCCCACAGCCACAGTCGTCACAACCACAGGCACAACATACAGGGAGTTCCCGTGGCAGGAACTCCAACTTCATGAGGCATCAGCAGAGACAAACATGGAGTGTGGCAGGTTCCAGTATCGCACCAGCCAGGCAGGGTCAGCTACACGTAGTGACCGAGGAGCAGGCACGTTCAACAACTACTGTGGTGAAAGGTATAATCTCAGTCTTGGGCTGACCTTTCCATATTTTGTTTGATTCTGAAGCGACACATTCCTTCCTTGTATTGAATTGCTAGCTTCTTTAGGTAAAATTGCAGAGACCTTATCTTCTCCATATCACATTCGTAGGCCAGGTGGCCAGTTGTTCGTCATTTCACTGATAGTCAGGTACTTGCCAGTACTGATTGGCAGTCACGAGATGATCACTGATTGTCTGCTATTACAGCTAGATGAGTTTGACTTGATTCTAGGCATGGATTGGTTATCAGCTCATCATGCACTTGTTGATTGTTTTAGAAAACGTTTGTCTTCAGGATTCCAGATTTACCCGAGTTCACTTTTGAGGGTACATTACATGACTCCAAAATGGAGTACATTTTAGTGTTGAGAGCTCAGAGACTTGTTAATCAGGATTGTGATTCCTATCTAGCATTTGTTCGAGAGGTATCTGATCATGAGCTGATGGCAAAGGACATCCGAGTAGTATCATACTACCCAGATGTGTTTCCTGATGAGCTACTAGGATTACCTCCAGAAAGAGAGATCGAGTTCGAGATCACAATGCTACCAGATGTACAACCAATCTCGATGGCTCCTTACCGTATGGCACCAGCTGAGTTGAGAGAGCTGAAGGTGCAGTTGCAGGAATTGCTTGACTTGGGATTCGTGAGGCCTAGCACTTCATCTTGGGTGCTTCGGTTCTTTTTGTCAGGAAGAAGGATGGATCCATGAGATTATGCATTGATTATCGGTAGCTGAACAAGAGAACGGTGAAGAACCGTTATCCTTTGCCGCGCATCGATGATTTGTTCGACCAGCTCCAGGGATCTTCGGTGTTCTCGAAGATCAATCTTCATTCAAACTACTATCAGCTGAGGATTCGAGAGGTAGATATTCCGAAGACAGCCTTCAGGACTTGTTATGGACACTACGAGTTTGTGGTAATGCCGTTTGGGCTCACCAATGCCCCTGCATCATTCATGATTTTGATGATCCGGATTTTCCGTCCACACTTGGACAAGTTTGTAGTGGTATTCATTGACGATGTGCTCATATATTCTCCGAATGAATGGGATCATGCAAATGATCTAAAGACTGTTTTGGACACATTGCGAGAGCACAAGCTATATGCCAAGCTAAGCAAGTGCGAGTTCTGGTTATCTCATGTCTCATTTCTGGGGCATGTCATTTCTGGAGCAGGTATCGCGGTTGATCCTGCGAAGATTGAGACAGTCATGTCTTGGGAACAACGCAAGACAATTACTCAGATTTGGAGCTTCCTTGGGTTAGCAGGTTATTACAGATGCTTCGTCAATGGATTTTCACGCATTGTTCGCCCTCTGACACGACTGACAAAGAAGGGAGTTCCATTCTTTTGAGATAATGCATGTGAGAAGGCCTTCAGAACACTGAAGGAGAGATTGACTACAAGACCTATTCTTGCACTTCCTTCTGGCACGCATGATTATGCAGTATATACAGATGCATTGGGAGAAGGTCTAGGAGCGGTATTGATGCAGAGAGGTCATGTGATTGCTTAAGCATTACGACAGTTGAGACTGCATGAGCGGAACTACCCCACACATGACTTAAAGTTGGCGGCAGTTATCTTCGCCTTGAAGATCTGACGCTACTATCTATATGGGGTGAATTTTGATATTTTCACTGATCACAAGAGCTTAAAGTATATCTTTGATCAGAAGGAGTTGAACATGAGGCAGCACATATGGATCAAGCTACTGAAGGATTACGACTGTACGATCTCTTACCATCCCGGTAAGGGAAACGTGGTGGCAGATGCACTTAGCAAGAGAGCTCATGCTGGGGGTACAACAAACTGGCTATATACATGGGATATGCCCGCAACTTTGATTGATTGGCATCCTCAGGAGAGTACATCCATATCTACTGTCGTGCCTCCACAATTCAACGATTTATGGGATCGCATTGTCGAAGGCCAGAAGACAGATCCTTCGATTCGAGATAGATACATGCGAGCCTTCAACGACGAGGTTGATGATTTTGTTGTGGCGGAGTCTATTTTATGTAAGGCAGGACGAGTCGTTGTGCCCAAAGACGAGTAGTTACGCAGAGATATTCTCGATGAGGCATACAATTCACTATTATCTGTTCATCCAGGTAGCACCAAGATGTATCGTGATCTGCATCAGCATTTCTGGTGCGATGGAATGAAGCGTGATGTGGCATAACACGTTAGCAGATGCATTACCTGTCAGATGGTCAAGGTTGAGCACAGGAGACCACCGGGATTACTGCAGTCTCTCCCCATTCCCGAGTGGAAATGGGAGAGTATCTCTATGGATTTCGTCACGGGATTGACAAGATGATTCTATGTGGGTTATTGTTGACAGATTAACCAAGTCAGCCCATTTCATACTGTTGAGATGTTTATTTATCACCGTATATATTTACAGTTTATGTTTTCTTTGGGTATCACTTATGTAATTAACCCATGGCTCTTCTCCTATATAAGAGAGCCCTGGGATCTCTTTTCTCATTTGAATAAATTTTATCCTAACATGGTATCAGAGCAACGATCCTAGATCAGGGTTCTCGAACCAAAACCCTAACCCTAGTCCCACCCACCGGCCTCCCTCCGCGTGCCTCTGCGCGCCGCCGCGCGTCACCGCGGCCCTCCGGGCGGCCTGCCGCACCCCAGGCGCTGCCGCCACCTCCTGTGCTGCCTCGAACCCCCTCTGGCCGTCGCCCCCACCCCCTGCGGCAACCCAGTGCCGCCGCCAACCCTTCCAGCACCGCCGTAGGCCCCGATGACCTCCCCTTTGCCCCCATAGGCGCCGTGGCTTGATTCATAAGGGGTCTGGCACATCTTCGGCGGCTTCGGGTCCCCTCATTTGATTCCAACGGACCATTGTTCACATGCATCGAGGTCTGGACTGATCTGCGGAGGGTGATATAGTCTGATTTCTTCTTTCCTTTGCAGCCTTCGACCACAAACACATCATTAGGGATGAGTGTATAAGTCTACAGGTACATCTCATCCCTCATCTGATGCTGTAGACAAGACTTTTGCGAGATTTTCCCCTCTTGTTCCGCATTTTGGCGTATTAAAGAATGTCAGACATCAAGGGTGATGTGTTCTCCTCCTCCGGTGCCTTCAAAGGACCGGCACCATTCGTAAAGATGGACGGGACCAAGTATGAGTTATGGTCCATGCAGTTTCGTACGCTGATGCAATGCCGTAACAAGGAGCATATTCTGACTGATTCAGAGCCAACGGACAAGACTGGTGCCAACGCATCATGTAGGCAAGATGATGCATATGCTCGTATATGGCTCTCTGGGACGCTTAGCACAGAGATTGCTAATGATATTGTCAATCAGCCTACTGCAAAGGCCATGTGGGACATATTGGCTGCTACCTATGGACAGGAGAAAAATGAAAGCAAGATACTCCAACTTCAGTTCGACATTTTCTCGACCAAGCAAAATAGTCGACCTTTACATGCTCACTTTTCACATCTGAGAGGCATGTTTGAACTACTCCATAGCTTCATGCCTATCACTACCAGCGTGGAACAACAACAGGTGTATCGGAATGCCACTATGACTGGCGTTTTCCTGTCCTCTCTTGACTCGGAGTACTATGCCGCTCGTACTCAACTTCTGACTGGCGAAACCATACCACCAATGGAGGAGGTCTACAAGCAGCTGAGCAGGATTATTACCACACCTACATCCACGCCACAACTGACTTCCTCGGCTTTGGCTGCTTCTCGTGGACGAGGCAGTACGTCCCAGTTCCATGGTCGTGGACCTCGTGGTAGAGGTGGAGGCCGTCAGCGTGGTCCATGTTCTTATTGCCGTCGCCCTGGCCACTCAGACGAGACATGCTTTCACAAGCACAGCTTTCCGGCGTCTGCACGTGTGGCGGAGCAGACTGACTCTTCACCTGCACCTATTACTGATGCCCGTTTTGACGATCTTGTCTCAAGACTTCGAGAGATGGTGACCACTCCTGTGACTCAGACTGCAGGACCATCAAATGCAGCGACCACCGCCAGAGCACTACTTAGTTCATCAGGTACTTCATATGTGCTTACAAGTAGCAACAGTTCTGATGTGACAGATTGGATAATGGATTCTGGAGCGTCTCATCACATGTATGGAGATCAGACACTATTTTCTTCATATACGACCATTGCTCTTGGGTGATCCGTAATCATAGCCAATGGAGTTCGGCTACCCATTGTTGATCAGGGAGCGATTGTTTTAGCCCCTTCTATACATCTTCAGAATGTTCTACATGCTCCAGATTTTCAAGTGAACCTTTTGTCTATTAGTCAGATTACAAAAGATTTACACTATCGTGCCATTTTTGACCCCTCTTCTCTTATGTTTCAGGATATACTAACTGGCAGGATGATTATTCATGGACCGTGAGCAGAGAGGATTATACAAACTTGCTGTTCAATCATGTGCTGGGGTGGTCTCTATTCCCTCTGGATCTGCTTCGCCTTTTCTATGGCATCTTCGCTTTGGCCACCTTCCTCTTCAAAAGATGATATGTGTTCTCCTACAGCTATCTACTCGTACTACTCTGGACTGTGAAGTTTGTCAGCTTGGGAAACACCATCGCTCCTCCTTTCCTAGTCGTCCAAGTTGTAGTAGTAGTCGGTCCTTTGAGTTGTTTCATTTTGACATTTGGGGTCCAAGTCGTGTTCCTGATCATCAGGGGCATAGATTTTATATGGTTGTTGTCGATGATTATTCTAGACTTTCATGGGTTTTCTTGCTTAAACATAAATCTGAAGCAGGTGCTATAATTAAGACTTTTCTTTTTGAGATCTACAACATTTTTTCTGCCAAAGTTAAATACATTCGCACCGACAATGCATTGGAATTTTCTACTCTTCATTTGGCAGAATTTCTCCAGTCTATGGGTATAGTTCATCATACTTCCTGCACTTATACATCACAGCAAAATGGGTTGCAGAACGCAAACATCGTCGCCTCTTAGACATCACGAGTACATTGTTGATTCACAGTCGTACACCTCATTCTTTCTGGGGGGGATGCCGTCCTAACCACATGTTATTTGATAAATCGCATGCCATCCACTATTCTTGGAGAGAAGAGTCCCTTCTCGATTGCGTTTCCCGAAAAGGAACTCTTCACACTTACACCTCGTGTTTTTGGATCGGTAGCCTTTGTCTATGGCTTTACTCCTGGCCGTGACAAGCTCTCACCTAGAGCTGTCAAATGTGTCTTTGTTGGTTATTCTCGTACCCAAAAATGGTATAGATGTTTTGATCCTGTTGGGAGAAAATACTATGTCAGTGCTGATGTTACTTTTTTCGAATCTATTATGTATTTCTCTCACACAGGTGACATGTTGTATACTACTGGATTCAGAGAAGATGTTGTGGTTCCTCCACCTCCATCTTCTCCTTGTGATGTCCCGAGGTCTTCACCACCTATACCACCACCACCGCCGCCGCCACCACCTCCACCTCCACCTCCTCACAAAGAGTCTACATTCTTGCCCCATGTTTATACTCGCAGGTCTTCTTCTCGCCCCTCTGCTCATGCGCCTACCACATCATCCACCATGCCTAAGGTATGTCAGGAACATATTATTTCTACTGATGGCACTGGAGATTTTATTGATGAGCAGGAAGAGTCAATTCCAGAGGACGGTGAGGCTGATGACCTGGAGATACCGATTGCTCTAAGGAAACCTCGTCGCCAATGTGCTACTTACCCAATGGCTGCGCATGTCTCCTTGGATCATCTGTCAGGTGGGACTTTCTGCTGTTACTATTCCACGGACGTATCAGGTGGCGCTCCAGGACAGTAGGTGGCGCCTTGCTATGGAAGAAGAGATGATGGCTCTGCGATCACGAGGCACATGGAGCATTGTTTCACCTCCACCAGGAGCATCTATTGTGAGCTGCAAATGGATATTCACGGTCAAGCAAAGGGACGATGGCAGTGTCGATCGATTCAAAGCAAGGCTTGTGCCTCGAGGGTTCACCCAAACCTATGGGGTGGATTATCAGGACACCTTCTCTCCAGTAGCAAGACATTCTACACTACGCATTATGTTATCTGTTGTCGTTTCCAGAGACTGGCCTCTGTATTAACTCGATGTCAAGAATGCCTTTCTCTACGAGGATCTTCAGGAGGAAGTATCTATGCAACAACCACCAGGATTTTCTACTGAGGGGGAGTCTCAGAAGGTGTGCCGCCTTCACAAGGTAATTTATGGCCTGAAGTAGAGTTCGAGAGCTTGGTATCAAAAGCTATCGGAGTTGATGGAGCAAAAGGGGTTTGTGCAGTCTACTGCGGACCACTCACTGTTTGTATAGAGGACACCTAGAGGTACCGTGGCTATTCTTGTTTATGTGGATGATATTGTCATGACAGGAGATGATGAGCAGGGTATTCTTACCGCCAAGGAGTTCCTTAGTCAGCAGTTTGTGACTAAGGACCTTGGAAATCTTCGCTACTTTCTTGGATTAGAGTTCTCCAGAAATCAACGTGGACTCATGATGAATCAAAGGAAATTTGTTATGGACCTCCTATCTGAGACATGCATGATAGGGTGCAAACCTGCTTCTACTCCTATGGATGCAAGCATGAGATTGTATGATGAGGACACCGAAGAACTTGACAGGAGGAGATATAAAGAGCTTGTTGGGAAGCTCTTATACGCCACTATTACCAGGCCGGATATTGCTTTTGCAGTTAGCAAAGTCAGTCAGTTCATGGAGCAACCCAGGAAGGTACATATGGATGCCGTTCACATGATCTTGAGGTATTTGAAGACGTCACCTGGCTCTGGCATTATGTTCAGTAGAGATACATCACTTGAGGTGACAGGATGTGCAGATGCAGACTATGCTGCTTGTCCCATGGACAGAAATTTGACTTCTGGTTTTGCTATCTTTGTAGGAAGCTCACTTGTTTCATGGAAAAGCAAGAAGCGGACTGTGGTGGCCAGATCTAGTGCTGAGTCGGAATACATGGCTATGGCACAAGGATGTATAGAAATGATGTGTGTCAGATCAGTATTGACCGACCTTACTATTGAGGTTTCTCTTCCTATGAAGCTTTTATGTGATAATCAAGCAGCTCTATTTATAGCCAATAACCCTGCTTTTCATGAGCGGACAAAGCATATCGAGGTGGATTATCACTACACTAGAGACATGATCCAGAAGGGCCTTATATCCACCTCTCATGTTTCCACAGGAGATCAGACTGCATATATCTTCACAAAGGCACTGGCCAGAGGTTCATTTCAGAGATGCTGTTCCAAGCTGAACATAGTCGATATTTATGCTCCAGCTTGAGGGGGAGTGTTGAGATGTTTATTTATCACCGTACTATATTTACAGTCTATATTTTCTCTAGGTATCACTTATGTAATTAACCCATGGCTCTTCTCCTATATAAGAGAGCCTGGGATCTATTTTCTCATATGAATAAATTTTATCCCAACACATACCTATCAGCATGACCTATACACCATCCAGATTGACCAGACTATATGTGCAAAATATCATCATACTTCATGGTATACCACACGAGGTGGTGTCTGACAGGGACTCACGATTTACATCGCACTATTGACATCAGTTCATGACAACACTACAAACAGAGCTGAAGATGAGTTATGCATATCATCCTCAGACCGACGGACAGAGTGAGGCACCATTCAAATACTAGAGGATTTGCTCCACGCATGCACTTTTGAGTGGAAAGGGTCCTAGAAGGACCATCTGCCTTTAATAGAATTCACATACAACAATAGTTATCATTCCAGTATCGGCATAACACCATTCGAAGCCCTATACGGGCGGAGATGCCTCACACCTCTCAGTTGATGTGAGGTAGGTGATCAAGCTCCCTATTCCGTAGATCTCTTGGAGGAGACTGCGAGTGTTGTTGATCTAGTGAGGCGGAAGCTTCTGACGGCACATAGACGTCAGAAGAGCTATGCAGATCGTCAGAGGAGAGATTTAGAGTTTCATGTATCCAATCCCCTTCTCTTATTCATTTTACAAATTTAATTTAACCTCATACTAATGACATTCCTGTAAATTACAGGTGGTAGATTGGGTATTTCTTTGCATATCTCCCATGAAGGGAATACAGAGATTTGGTGTCGTGGAAAGTTGGTGCCACGATATGTTGGCCCGTTTGAGATTCTGGCTAGGGTGGAGAAGGGGGCTTACCGGGTAGCTCTTCCTCCACACCTTTTATGCATCCACGAGGTAATTCATGTTTCCAACCTAATGAAGTATGTGTGCGACCCTTGACACGTCATTAGCTACGAGAATCTTGACGTGGAGCCAGATTTGACATATGAAGAGAGGCCAGTGCAGATACTAGACAGTGATGTGAAGAAACTTCGCAGCAAGGAGATTCCATTGGTCAAGATGTGGCACCGACACAGTGTCGAAGAGGCGACGTAGGAGACCGAACCTGATATACGGGTACGATACCCGCAACTGTTCTCAGGTAATCATTAAAACAAGAACTTGTAATTATTTTCATGATAAAAGGATATGACTTACTTTCCCTTTGAGGTTTTTATGGGTACAAAACCCTTTGAGGTTTTTATGGTCAGATGGAATTCAAACAAAACATATAGTGACCTTGACTCGAGTCTCGAGGATGAGACTCCCTTTGAGGTTTTTTATATTTGTAACATCCGGATTTCAATTAAACCCTAACCCGACCCGATTAGGGTCCGTTTAACCTAATAAAGTTATCACTCGGCATTAAATGACCTAAATCGATCTTTTAATCGCGGATCAAAAGTCGTTCGGACGAAATGGACCAGAAATTGGTCGCATTGTAATGCATGCCATAGAAAAGCCACGATGCAAATTTGGAAACCGCGAAACAAACCGAGACCACGTAAAAATCTGATTCGACAAAATAAGACCAACGAAATCGACCGTTCGTCAATCGCAGATCGTTTGATATTTTAAATCACAAAATTTAACCCCAAACTAAAATCGTATCTCAGAAAGTTCGGGGATCCAATCCCGATCAAAAGTATATGAATATATTGATCGTCGTTCAGAGACGGTCAAAACGAGATATTGCGCATCGAAATCCGAGACTCGAAGTGCACGTACGATCAACTTTAAAAAAAGTGCTAAGCCTTCTCCCACAATAAGTAGGGTCGGCTACATGGATTCTTGCTCAAATCCATGTTGAAAGATTCGACTATTTTTTACGTTGGCCGTCGACTACCTAACTCTTCTTCCTCCCCATCTCTTTTTCGACTCTCACTATCCACCTCTAATTTTCTTTTCCCCCAAATAAAGAGCTGAACCAATTGCTCCCATCTCCATTTCTTCCAGCCGCGCAGGCGCTTTTCTTCTTATCTCTCACTCTTCGACGGGCAGTAACAACCGACGATCTTCCCCAAAATTTTACTTCTCCATTTCTAGGTCACAAAGGTATAACCTAAGACTCTCCTTTGCTGTCATACATGTAATCTCCATACTTTTGATCCCATGTTCACCACGGTTTTTGTTAACGTATATATTAGTTTCTGTGCGTCTCTCTGTTATTTTTATTTTCAGTTGTATGCTTTATGTAATTTACCCATAGGCTACTCTCCTATATAAGAGAGCCTAGGGCTTATGGAATAAACATTTGGTTCATTTTTTCCAACATGGTATCAGAGCGACGGTCCTAGACCGGAGTTCTCGAAACCCTAACCCTATCCCTACCCCACCCGCTGGTCTCTCTTTCTCTCTCTCTCATCGGCACCAGCACCTGCGCGCTAGTCCTCCGCGCGTCGCCCCCCCTGCGCGCCTTCGCCTGCATGCTAGCCCTCCGCGTGCCGCGCCCTTTGCGTGCTCATCCCTGCGCGCCTCTGCACAGCATCTGCGCGCGACTGCGCGCTAGCTCCCGTGCTGCGTGACTGAGCGCGGCTCCCATTCGCACCCCTGTGCGCCTGCGTGATCCAGCGACGTGCGTTCGTGAATCAGCCCTAGGTGTGCGTTCGTGAATCAGCCCTAGAGCGCACACCTTCAACCAAATAGGTTTAGTTGCTTAAGGTCTACACATGCAACTAAACACGTCTGTGTCATTGTAGACAAATCTCATCTTCAGTCAATCGCTCCAGTCTTCAGTTTCCAGTATGTCAGAAAACAAGGCGGATATCCCCATCCATTGACGCCTTTCGTGGTCCAACGCCTATTTTAAAGATGGATGGTACAAACTATGAACTGTGGGCGATGCAGTTCATGAGCATGATGAAGTCAACGGGTAAGAAGCATATTCTTACCGAACCAGAGCCTGCTGAGAAGACTGGAGCCAATGCCTCTTGGGAGGCCGATGACGCATACGCCAAAGTTTGGCTATTTGGTACTGTTGGGAAACATGAATGAGATGATCTATTCCATAGCCCTAGGCTCTCTTATATAGGAGAGTAGCCTATGGGTAAATTACATAAAGAGAATAACAAGAAAATAAAATAACAAAGAGATACAGTTATTCAATATGCGTCAACACTCCCCCTCAAGATGGAGCATAGATGTCAATCAAGCTCAGCTTGGAAGCACACTTCTGAAATGGACCTCGTAACAATGCCTTGGTGAATATGTCTGCAGTCTGGTTCTCTGAAGTAACATGAGATGTGGCAATGAATCCTTTCTGAATCATATCACGTATGAAATGACAATCCACCTCAATATGCTTGGTCCGCTCATGGAATGCAGGGTTGTTTGCAATAAACAAAGCAGCCTGATTATCACACTCCAAGTTCATAGGAAGTGGTACATCTAAGCATAAATCTGTCAGCACCGCTTTCACCCACATCATCTCTGTAGTAGCCTGGGCCATAGCCCTATATTCGGATTCAGCACTAGATCTAGCTACCACAGTTTGTTTCTTGCTCCTCCATGAGACTAGGGCATCTCCAACATAGACAGCATACCCTGAGGTGGACTTCCTATCCTTAGGACATCCTGCATAGTCTGCATCTGCGCATGCTGAGATAGAAATCCCCTTTCCTTTCTTGAATAGCAGACCTGCACCTGGAGAAGATTTGAGATATCTAAGTATCATATGTATTGCATCCATATGCACCTGGCGTGGTTGCTCCATGAACTGGCTCACACGGCTCACTGCAAATAATATATCTGGCCTAGTGATCGTGACATATAACAGTTTGCCTACCAGTTCTCTATATCTTCTCCTGTCCACCTCCTCTGTGTCATCATCATACAGCTTCATGCTAGGGTCCATTGGTGTCGTAGCAGGTCGACACCCTAGCATACCTGTCTCACTCAGTAGATCTGTAACATACTTCCTCTGTGACATGACTAATCCATATGGATTTCTGGCAAATTCCAGCCCCAGAAAATATCTAAGGACTCCCAGGTCCTTGGTGACAAACTCGGTCCCCAGCCTTTCCTTTGCCTGCGTAATGCCCTGTCATCATCACCTGTAATCAAGATATCGTCAACATAAACCATGATTACAATGATACCTCTCGCCGTCTTCTGTACAAACAAGGAATGATCAGCATTGGAGCGTTTATATCCTTGTTTCTCAAAGAGGTCTGACAGCTTCTAGAACCATGCTCTGGGGCTCTGCTTAAGGCTATAGATGGCCTTATGTAATCTGCAAACCTTGGAACACTCCCCCTCAACAGCAAAACCTGGTGGCTGTTGCATATAGACTTCCTCCTGCAAGTCTCCAGACAGAAATGCATTCTTCACGTCCAGTTGATAGAGTGGCCAGTCTCTAGTAACTGCAACTGATAACAGGATCCGTAGAGTGGAATGACGCGCCACAGGGGAGAACGTGTCAAGGTAATCTACCCCATATGTCTGTGTGAATCCCCGTGCAACTAGGCGTGCCTTGTATCTGTCAATGGAGCCATCTGCATTGTGTTTAACTGTAAACACCCATTTGCAACTCACCGGGCTGACATCTGGAGGTATAGTAACCAAACTCCAGGTTCCTCTAGACTGAAGTGCCGCCATCTCTTCCTCCATTGCTAGCCGCCATCTAGAATCCTGCAAAGCATCATGGTGGTTCCGTGGAATGTCTGTAGCTGAAAGTGCCAATGCAAACGTCCTGAAGTGTCCAGATAGCCTCTCAAAATACACAACTGCTGATACTGGATATTTGGCACAGCTTCTCTTCGGCTTGCGTAGAGCGATTGGAACATCCAGATCCTCTGTGTTATCACCATGCTCCTGTAATGCATCCTGCTGAGAAATGTCGTTAGATCCATCAACATTAATATTTTCATTACATACCATAGGCGAGCTAGTTGACTGGTCAGGACCATGAGCTGGAGGAGGCCTGCGGGTGTAATGGAATGGCAGCGGGGATACTGTTGGTGGCGGTGGTGGTGGCAGTGGTGGTGGCGGTGGTGATGGTGGTGACGGTGTTGTTGTTGGTGGTGCCATGAATACGGTATCAGGAGATATAGGTGGTGGCTGTATGTTCCCGGATTCTGAAAAATACATAATAGATTCAAAAAATGTAACATCTGCACTGATTATATACCGCCGACGCACAGGATCAAAACACTTGTACCCCTTTTGAGTTCTGGAGTACCCCACAAAGACGCACTTGACAGCTCTAGGAGAGAGCTTGTCAGTACCAGGCAACAACTGATGGACAAATGCGACAGACCCAAACACACGAGGGGTAAGAATAAACAAATCCTTGTCAGGGTAAATGAGTGAAAAAGGAATCTGTTCATTCAAGACAGACGAAGGCATACGGTTGATAAGGTAACATGCAGTAAGGACTGCATCACCCCAGTAGGAGTACGGAACATGACTCTGAATAAGAAGAGACCTTGTGACATCAAGAAGGTGACGGTGTTTTCTTTCAGCAACCCCATTCTGTTGAGATGTATGAGCACAAGATGTTTGGTGAATAATCCCTTTTGAAGAGTAGTAATTGGCTAGAATGTTGGTGCACAACTCTAAAGCATTATCACTTCTCACACTCTTGACAGAAGTGGAAAAAACATTTTGAATTTCATTAAGAAAGTGGATAATAATGTTTCCTGCTTCAGATTTATTTTTCATTAGAAAGACCCATGACGCTCTAGAGAAATCATCCACAAATACAATATAAAACCTGTGTCCCTGATGATCGGGAACACGACTCGGACCCCAGACATCGACATGAAACAACTCAAACTTGGAGTTACTACTCCGACCTTGACTACTGGGAAAAGACGACCTGTGATGCTTTCCCAACTGACATGCCTCACACTGGATAGGTGTGTGAGAGAGACCATAGGGTAGAACTAGACGCAACTTCTGAAGCGGTAAATGACCAAA
Source organism: Ottelia alismoides (assembly GCA_037367405.1). NCBI lineage: Eukaryota > Viridiplantae > Streptophyta > Magnoliopsida > Alismatales > Hydrocharitaceae > Ottelia > Ottelia alismoides. The sequence goes on from JAZKJV010000991.1 coordinate 1,832,989, forward strand.
GCGCAGATGCCACAGGAGAGGAGATACTTCTAGCAGGAGAGGATGTAGTTCCAGCAAATGGGTTCTGGTTCAGTCGATAAAGGCCTCCTTGCTCATAGCCATGACCAATCACGTTGCCCGTACGGATGTCCTGAAAAATCAAAGAAGATGGATCAAAAATAGCTCGACAATGGAGATCCTTCGTAATCTGACTAATTGACAATAGATTCATAGAAAAATGCGGTGCATGTAGGACATTCTTGAGCTGCATAGAAGGTGTCAATCTAATCTCCCCCTGACCCGTGATAGGGGAGTGTGTGCCATTGGCAATCACTACTGTCCGTCCTGGAGGAATCTGAGTGTATCCTGTAAGTAGGCTCTGGTCGCCACATAGATGATGTGTAGCGCCCGAGTCCATGATCCACGGCAATGTATCAGATCTACTACTGTGGAGTGCAAGTGTACTACCTGAAGTACTAGTAGAAGCAGAGGCAGAAGCAGCAGCATCAGTATGACTCTCTGTAGTCGGTGCTGGACCTGATGGTGAGATAATGCCCCTGAGGCGGGCAACTAGATCATCAAATCGTTGATCCAGTGTAGCAGCAGATGGTGGCTCTATCTGCTCAGCGGCTCGTGCAGATGCAGGGAATCCATGCTTTGAGTAGCATGTGTCTTCAAGTATGTCCGACTCGGTGACAATATGAGCATGTTGGCCTAGTGCAGCCACCCCTTCCACGATGAGTACGTCCACGGCCCTGGTGATGAAGACCACGGCCTCTGTTGGCCGCCATAGCTGAGGGATTCTGACTCGCAGCTGCTGAAGGTACTGTGATCCTGCTCAATCTGTGAAAAGCTTCCTCCATGGGAGGAATAGTCGAGTCCGCCAAAATCTGTGAACGTGCTGCCTCATACTCTGGATCAAGTGCAGCGAGAAACACACCCACCATCATCGCATTCCTGTATGTCTTCTGTTGTTCTGGCGTGGCGGTAAGAGGCATGAAGCTATAAAGCTTCTCAAACATCCCTCTCAATGATGTATAGAGAGAATGTAAAGGACGACCGTTCTGCTTTATTGTGAATATATCATGTTGTAGTTGCAGGATCTTCGTCTCATTCTTCGCCTGAGAATATGTCGCTGCCAGGATATCCCACATGTCTTTCGCTGTGGGTTGTTGTAGAATGTCATTGGCGATTTCAATAGCCAATGTGCCGGATAGCCAGACCTTGGCATATGCATCATCAGCCTCCCATGAGGCATGGACTCCAGTCTTCTCTGCAGGCTCGGGCTCGGTAAGAATGTGCTTCTTACCTGTAGACTTCATCATACTCATGAACTGCATTGCCCACAGTTCATAGTTCGTACCATCCATCTTGGCAATGGGCGCTGGACCACGAAATGCGCCCATAGACGGGATATCCGCCTTGCTGTCTGACATACTGGAGACGGAAGACTGGAGCGACTGACAGAAGATAATCTTTGTCTACAATGACATAGACGGGATTAGTTGCGTGTGTAGACGTCAAGCAACTATCCCCATGAATATGTGCGCGCTACGGTCTGGATACGGTCTGGATACGCGCGCACAGAGTTCACACGCAGGGGCGACAAGAAGACGCTACCCGCGTGTGCAACTGAGACGAAAAAAGGCGCACAGTGCGCTACTGCAACGCGCACGGATCTCGCGCACCAATGCGCACAGATGCGCACCAATGCGCACAGGAGCGCGCAGGCGCAGGGCTGGAGCGCGCATGCGCTAGGGCTGGAGCGCGCAGGCGCCAAGGAATGCGCAAGGGCTGCGCAGGGACTGCGCAATGGCTGTGCAGGGGCTGCGCATAGCGCGTGAGGGCTGCGCAGTGGATGCGCACAGCGCGTGAGGGGCTGCAGAGCGCGCAGGGGATGCGCAGGTGATGCGCACAGGCGCGCACGGCAGAGGCGGCGGCGTTGGAGGCGCGCCGATCGAGAGAGAGAGATAGAAGAAGAGGGCCGGCGGGTGGGGTGGTTTAGGGTTAGGGTTTCGAGAACTTCGGTCTAGGACCGTCGCTCTGATACCATGTTGGGAAACGTGAATGAGATGATCTATTCCATAGCCCTAGGCTCTCTTATATAGGAGAGTAGCCTATGTGTAAATTACATAAAGAGAATAACAAGAAAATAAAATAACAAAGAGATACAGTTATTCAATATGCGTCAACAGGTACCTTGGCGATTGAGATTGCCAATGACATTCTACATCAGCCCACAACCAAAGACATGTGGGACATCCTGGCGCCAACATATTCTCAGGCGAAGAACGAGACAAAGATTCTGCAACTCCAGCATGATATATTCACTGCAAATGGGTATTTACGGTAAAGCAAAATGCTGATGGCAGTATTGACAGATACAAGGCCCGCCTTGTTGCACGTGGATTTACACAGACACACGGGGTGGATTACATTGATACATTCTCGCCAGTAGCCCGTCATTCCACTCTACGGATCTTGCTGTCAGTCGCAGTCAATCGAGAGGGGCTGCTATATCAGTTGGATGTGAAGAACGTGTTCTTATATGGAGACCTACAGGAGGAAGTCTATATGCAACAACCACCCGGTTTTGCTGTTGAGGGGGAGTGTTCCAAGGTGTGCAGACTTCATAAGGCTATCTATGGCCTTAAGCAGAGCCCCAGAGCATGGTTTCAGAAGCTCTCAGACTTCTTTGAAAAACAGGGATACAAACGCTCTAATGCTGATCATTCTTTGTTTGTACAGAAGACTTCAAGAGGTATTATTACAATTATGGTTTACGTAGATGACATCTTGATTACAGGAGATGATGAGCAAGGCATAAAGCAGGCGAAAGAGAAGCTGGGGAGCGAATTTGTCACTAAGGATCTTGGAGTTCTTAGATATTTTCTGGGGCTGGAATTCGCTAGAAATCCGTATGGGTTAGTAATGTCGCAGAGGAAATATGTTACGGACCTATTGAGTGAAACATGTATGCTTGGGTGTCGGCCTACTACGACACCAATGGACCCCAGAATGAAGCTATATGATGATGACACAGAGGAGGTGGACAGGAGAAGATACAGAGAACTGGTAGGCAAACTGTTGTATGTCACGATCACTAGGCCCGATATATCATTTGCAGTGAGTCGTGTGAGCCAGTTCATGGAGCAACCGCGTCAGGTTCATATGGATGCCATACATATGATACTTAGATACCTCAAATCATCTCCAGGTGCAGGTTTGCTATTCAAGAAGGGAATGGGGATTTCCATCTCAGCATGTGCGGATGCAGACTATGCAGGTTGTCCCAAGGACAGGAAGTCCACCTCGGGGCTTGCAGTCTACGTTGGAGATTCTCTAATCTCATGGAGGAGCTAGAAACAGACGGTGGTAGCCAGATCTAGTGCTGAATCTGAATATAGGGCTATGGCCCAGGCTAGCACATAAATGATGTGGGTAAAGGCTGTGCTTACGGATCTATGTCTAGATGTACCACTTCCTATGAACTTAGAATGTGACAATCAGGCAGCCTTGTTCATTGCAAACAATCCAGCATTCCATGAGCGGACCAAGCATATTGAGGTTGACTGTCACTTCATACGTGACATGATTCAGAAGGGGTTCATTGCTACATCTCATGTTACCTCAGAAAATCAAACTGCCGATATATTCACCAAGGCGTTACTACGAGGCCCATTCCAGAAGTGTGCGTCCAAGCTGAGCATGATTGATATCTATGCTCCATCTTGAGGGGGAGTGTTAACGTATATATTAGTTTCTGTGCGTCTCTCTGTTATTTTTATTTTCAGCTGTATGCTTTATGTAATTTACCCATAGACTACTCTCCTATATAAGAGAGCCTAGGGCTTATAGAATAAACATCTGGTTCATTTTTTCCAACAGTTTTCGCGTGCGATTCTCCTGTAAGTTGTCTGGAATTATGGGTTATTGGGGGATTGGGGTTTCTTCGAAAATAGGCATACAAGTTGTGTAGTATAGGTGTAGTATAGTACTCAAATTTTGAAACCTGAATCCTGTTAGGGATATATATTTCTCAATCCTTATCATCTGGTCATGTCATAATCTAAGAGGACACCATGTAAGTTAAAAAAAATGTGGTTATATGAGACTGGAAATTGATTGTCGAATAATTTATATTGGAGTCACTTTCCCATGATTTGCAGTTTTATGATTTTGCATCACTTTACAGTATAAGTACCAGTGTGGTGAGTCAATCTTAAACATCTATTCCAATATGACTCCTCTCTTTGACTTTCTTTAGGAAGATGTTACTTCTACCATTATAGCTTCTATAGATACCCATGGCTTTCATTGTAAATGTTTACAGCAGCAGAAAAATATCAATAGAATCATCAGAGCACTTCAAACATAAAAGTTTCCCAATATTGAAAAAATATAGATATTTTTAACCAATGCTATTAGGAAGGCTTTCTGGTGGATTTGGGCTATAATTTACTTAATTCCTGAGAAGCTCTGTAATAGTTTTGTATCCTTTCTTTCTAATAATGTTCACGCTAAGGCTTGGTCTAGCCATCTAAGAAAAATAACAGTTATTACAGAAGAAAAGTCAATATTAATACATATGTTTAGAAGGCTATAAACAAGCAATAAAAATATTGGTAAAAAAACACTAACAGGTTGAGAATTACAAAGAAATGAAGATGCAAATCGTGAAGATTTATGAATTTCATGACATACAAAAGTTATTGTCTATATTATATTGACGTTACTTGCAATCGTGACAAAGTTTTCTTATTATGCTTTTGTTTAGAATGACGAAATATTGAGTAAATTAAGTAAATGGATTTGTTCAACATCCAATTGCACATCTCTTATGGGTTTAGACCACATTGTCTGATGGTGGACTCTGGTATAATGATAAAGCTATATATATATATATATATAAAGTTCAACGCCTATTGTGTTTCTTAGAAAGCTAAAAACAAATGCAAACAGTTGAATCTTTTCTCGTGACGTAGGACAGTCCTGCGGGAGCATCTTAAACCAGGTAACAGTGTCCTTACATGAAAGTAATGATAAATAGTGAATACTAACATGGGAAGTCTAATGACCATGGAATCAAGGAGGTGGTGGCAAGGTGCAATACAAGTATCTCCTTAGATCTGAAAAGCTAACAACTCAAGAAAATGTGAGTTGAATATGTAATCGAGTGCATCCATTTGGTTATGAATAAGTTAGGCAAAAATGTAGTCGACGAGAATCAATGATGATAATGCCAGTCATGGTGACCCTTACACCTGACTGCGCGAGAGCACGGTGACTCTCAACTGAACGGAGGAAAGGAAGTTCAGTTAGGGCAGCGACCTCCAAGTGCGCGGGTCTAGGATCCCAGTCCTTTTCACGATTTTATGCAAGCTCGCAGTGTTTTTACGCCTCGTTGGGATCCCAACATTTGACCAGCTCTGCTGACTTTCTGTTTTAGGATACCCATGCAGGAGATCCTCGATTTTAGTTTTTCGTACGAGCTCGTCTACCCATACTAGTCGGGTCGGTTTCTAAAGTGACTTTTCGGAGAGTCTCTCTCACCCATCTTTGAGGCGTAGTTTTGGAGTAGACATTTCCCTCTATTTGACCACACTTCCGATGAGAGGGCGAGATGGAAGAGTCTCTTAGGAGACTTCCTCACCGCTTGAGTTTTAGTTACTTTTCCGCCAACAGGCTTGGCAGTGCTACATCTGAATCATCTAGGGTTACATTTGGAGGAGTTTCAGTTGAACTCAGAGAGAATCATTGTGGATCTTGTCTGAGAGATGAAGTCAATTATAAGTTGTGTTGGCTAGAGTTGTTCATAATAAAGTTAGTGGACGTGTTGGGAACTTAGTTAGGATGCAATACACCACATCGCATGCATACAGAGGCACCCCAGCCCTAAGACACTCTTCACACCTTAGAGTAATAGTGTGAGGTCACATATTGTAGACCAAGACCACAAACTATCCATTAGACTCGAAAAGTTAGATAGAATTGAGAAGCAGATTGAATCTCATCATCCCATCATCAAGACCAACAATCTTGAAATCTAAATGACAAAAGAATAATATATAAGTATGTGCCTATCAACTACTATTTAATGTTATATTTGGAAAATGTTGGGTCAATGGAAAATCACGGGAAATACATTCAGAGTAGCTTGAAAAACATTCTCAATACAAGTAGTTGTTAAAAGTTAAATATCATGCCTTTTTACTTGTTTCTTTTGCAACCACTTTAAATGCATGCTTATTTTAATAAAATGATATAAGGAAGTACCAACCCTTGTTGACGCCTCTTCTACCTTTCATGTGTGGCAGGCAAGCAGGCTGCATCTCAGTAGCTGTGGATGATTCCTGTCATTCGGGTTTATAGCAGACGGTACAATTATTTTTGTCACTGTTTTTGTTCAGTTCATAATGTAAATGCTTTCTTTCTCTTCTCTATATATTTTGAGATATATGTATAACTGTCAGTCTTTTTTGTATATGTTGTATAAAAATATGGAAATTAATGAAATGCAATGTTGGTGGCAAATGTTACTATTGTCGAATTTGTGGTTGTTACATTGAATGCGAATGTCATGGCAGAAATGCAAAAAACGAAAAATTTCCACTTGTTTCCATATACTTAATGCATTGTTTTGTGAATGTTTTATTGCGAATGCGGCGTAAACGGGTGTCCGGATCCGAGGGTGTTACATTCTTGGTGTTTAATGCCTCCTCAAAATAAAGATGGCACTTTTAGCTAAGTGTGTTATACAAATATAGGATGACGGTTGGGTGTGCAAGCTTGTTTGGAAGATTTATAGAATTTCCTCTCATTTTTCAGAATTTGGGAGAGATGTTGTTGCCTCTATGTTCTGGAAAGGAATTTTTACGATGTTTCCTAATATTCACCATCTCTTGAGACACATGATTGGTTATGGAGAAGGTTTTAGTTTTTGTCGCGGCCACTCGACGGAGGATGAGGCCCTTTGTGATAGGTTCCATCACCTATTTACTATGTCTTCTTATCATGTTGTCTTCGTTGCTAAGATGTATGATGGTGCCTTTTTTGGAGGTGGTTGGTGGCGACCTTTAGGGATTAGAGGCACCCTAGGGTGACTGGTGACATCCTTGGGTGGTTACTGACAACCATAAGGTCACGGGGGTTGCACTGGCAACACCTCTAGGGTTGCTGGCGACACCACTAGGTGGCTGGCGACACCTCTAGGGCCACGGAGGAGGCGATGACACCCTTATGCATGGAGTTAGTTGTATAAAGGAGGCACACACATAGAGTGATGATGGTGAGGAAGAGGCTTGTGGTGGCGATGAGCTTCCTAGGGCACGAAGTCGATATAGGATGTTTCTCTGATACCAGTGGAGAAAAGATGAGAAAACAACTAAATAAATTTTACTCATGTGTGTGGGGTTTCTTATATAGCATGAAACCCTAGAGCTTAAAAGGTGTTAATTACGTAAGAGACATTGAAGGGTTATAAATAGAAATAAAGAATAAGAAAACAAATAAGAATATGCATAGTAGCCAATAATGTCAACAAATCACATAATTAGGAATGCTTAACTCTTTAGCAAATGCAGACTGGAGTCCGGTCGATTGTGTGATCCTTGCAGATCGGTCCAGTATAACTATCCACTGCAGAGAAAGAGAGCTAGTTGATCTTATTCTGTTGTAAGATACTCCATGTTCTTGATTTGTCATTAAATTTTATATCCTTTAGCAAAATCACTAGACAATTAAATTGTTGACTTCTATTTTAAAAAATATGGTGTGAAGCTCTCTTCTAGTTTAGAGAAAACAATGGGAATGATGATCTAGTAAATTCTCTTGAATGCCTAGATTTTCCTTTTTGTAAGAGAACAAAGGAGAGATTTATATAATATATAGACATGGTTAAATTGATACACATCACAAGTCTATTAAACTATATCCTATGCTTTCCACATCCAAACATTGTTGCAATATCCGGTCAAATGGACTGAATATTCGGACATAACACTGTTCGAGGGGATGATCGAATAGAATATAACTATTCCGTCATGTTGGGAAAAGATCAAAATTTTATTCTCCAAAGAACGCTTGGGCTCTATTATATAGAGGAGAGACCTATGGGTAAACTACATAAGAGGGAAGAAATAAATATAAACTGTAAAAACAATACATATAGTTAGTAACATCTCTACACTCCCGCTCAAGATGGAGCATAGATGTCAATCATGCTCAGCTTGGATGCACACTTCTGAAAGGGTCCTCTGAGTAAGGCCTTGGTGAAAATGTCAGTAGTTTGTTCCTCTGAGCTTATGTGAGAAGTAGAAATAAAGCCTTTCTGAATCATGTCTCCTGTATAGTAGCAATCTACTTCAATATGTTTAGTTTACTCATGAAAAGCATGATTATTTGCAAAGAATAAGGCTACATGAGTATCACAATGTAACTACATAGGAAGTGGTACATCAGTATATAAGTCAACTAAAACAGCTTGGACCCACATCATCTCTGTGCTCCCTTGTGGCATAGCTCTATATTCTGATTCAGCACTAGACCTGGCAACCACGGTATGCTTCTTGCTATTCCAGGACACTAAAGAGCCACCAACAAATATGATAAAGCCTGAGGTAGACTTCCTATCGGTAGGACACCCTGCGTAATATGCATCTGCGCAAGCTGTGATAGTGAGAAATATCTCTTTTATGAACACCAATCTTGCACATGGGGATTGTTTAGATATTTATTATCTTTCTTACTGTTTTCTTATTATCTATTTATTTTATCTCCGTCCTGTAATTTACCCAATAGATTTTTCTCCTATATAAGAGAACCCAACTCTCATGAATGCAATCAATTCTTTTCCCTTAACATGGTATCGGAGTGACGGTCCTAGACCGTTTCCGTACCCCCACCAAAACCCTAACCCTACTCATGCCACCCCCTCCCCCCCGTTCACCGCCCTCCATCGGCCGACCGCCATCTGCTGCCCTCTCGGCCACCGTTGACCCCAATCGTGTCTCCAGCCTGTCGTCGGGTCACCGCCGACCCCATTCGGGCCACCAGCGGCGTTGGCGGCCTTCCCCAGGCCACTGTCAACTGCCGCGACACCTACCAGGCAGTCGTCAACCCCTCCCTCGCATCTCGGTGCTTCTTCATTTGATTCTGAAGTCCGAGTCGATCTAATTTTTATCGGAAAACGTGATTTCGGACCTATAAATCTCGTTTTGCGGCCCTAGAAAACAATGAAGATCGGTGAGGATGGCTTTATGAGTTTATACGTACAACCAATCCTCCGTATGCTCGTGTAGACCCGTGTATATCGGTCTACTCCCCACTTGAGTTCCATTATTTGGTCGTTTTACCATCATGTTAGAAAACAAGGGTGACATTTTTTTGTTTAGAGCCTTCAAGGGCTCGACTCCCATCGCTAAGACGGATGCGATCAACTATGAGTTGTGGAGCACATCCTCATAGATCCAGAGCCAACAAATAAGACTGGGGCTAATGCTTCTTGGAAGCAAAATGAAGCGTACGCACGCGTTTGACTATGTAGGACCCTCACCACAAAGATAGCCAGTGATATTCTGAACCAGCCCACCGCTAAGGCGATGTGGGACACTTTGGCCTCCACCTATACTCAAGCGAAGAATGATGCCAAGATTCTTCAGCTACAATTTGACATCTACAAGGCCAAGCAGAATGGTCATCCTCTGCATGTGTACTATATTTCACTCCATGGCATGTTTGAGAAGCTTCATAGCTATATGCGTATTGCTGCATCTCTTGAGTAGTAGAAGGCATATAGGAACTCCACGATGGTTGGAGTTTTCATGGCCGGCCTTGATACAAAGTATGATGCAGCATGTACTCAGCTTCTCACTAGAGCTACCATACCTCCCATGAAGGAGGTCTATAGCCGTCTCAGCTGGATTATCATGCCTCCTACAACCACTCCTCAGCCCTCGTCAGCCATGGCCGTTTCTCGTGGCCGAGGAGTGACGACCCAGTCTAGAGGACGCACCCCACGTAGTAGAGATAGTGGACGTTTGCATGGCCCTTGCACCTTTTGCCGTCGACCGAGACTTGCCGAGGATACATGCTACCAGAAGTATGGATATCCTGTCATTGGTCGCGTGACAGAGCAAATTGAGCCTTCAGATACTATTGCTTCCAAGGCCGATCCTCACCTGGATGATATTGTCTCTCGTATTCGAGACATCATGACTCTTGTTGCATGAACCACTACTATAGATATTGCAACCGCAACCATAGCCTCTTCGAGCTCCTCAGGTGCCGCTTATGCTTTCACTGGTAGTAATGATGCATATATGACAGAGTGGATTATGGACTCTTGTGCTTCCCATCATCTTTGTGGAGACAGAGCACAACTGAGGTCCTACAGGACCATACCACCTCGTAGATGGGTTTTCATTGTCAATGGCGACCATTTACCCATTACATGACAGGGGGAGGTTCATTTGAAGCCATCCATGCATTTTCATAATGTTTTATATACTCCTGACTTTCATATTAATTTACTTTCCATTAGTCAGATTACTAAGGATCTGCATTGTCGCGCCGTCTTGATCACCAGAGACACCGCTTTTATCTAGTTGATGTCGATGATTTTTCTAAACTTTCTTGGGTCTTTTTATTGATGAATAAGTCTGAGGCTGAATCTGTGAACAAATCTTTTATTAATGAAATAAAGAATATTTTCTGCCATTGTCAAATATATTCGTTCTGATAATGCCTTAGGGGGCGTTCGGTTCCCGCTTTACCCCGCATATCTGCCGCTAACCCGCAGCGCCTCCCCGTTTAAGCCGCAGGTTTTGAAGCTGAACCCTCGCCCCTCCCACCCGTGACCACTCCCGCAGCCCTAGGCGTCCCGTCTTGTCCATCACGTCTGCGCGAGTTCCGACTCTCCCCTGCGCTTTCCCCCATTTTCCCTCTCCGATGGTCTCCTCTGAATCCCGTTGCTCGCACGTCTCCAAGTTGAGGAGGAAGCGGCGACGATCGGAGCTAGATTGGAGGTACGAGGTGGTTCTTGGACTCCATCTTCTCTTGCATGATCTGGAGGATCACCTTTGTGGGTCTCCTTCCTCGCGTGGAGCTTTCGATTTCGATCCGAGGTACTCTCGACCCCTCTTGTTGATGCTACGTACATCGATCCGGTTTTGGGATTGGTTCTTGTTATGCGAATGTTGTTGGAATCTCCGTTTTTGGCATTTGGGGTGATCGATTCTTGTGTTCGCCATTTTCTCCGACGGTGGGGGTTATGGGTGGCCTAATGTTGGTGCTACGTCGGTGCTGAATGGGACACGAGGATCTGGTCCCTGCCTTTGTCGGGCGTTCGGTTGGTTGACGAGGTTCGATTGTTGTGGTTGCTAATTTCTCCGATATTGTGGGTGATTCGTGGCCTGATCTTGGCCACCTTGGACGTCGGTGGTGAACGACAGCCGGGGCTCTGTCCCTGCCGTTGTTGGGTCTTGGATGATGGTGGAGGATCTGCTATCTAGATTTGAGACCTGTACGATGAAATGGGGTCAGTGGTGTTGGGTATGCTTGGAAATGAATTCCTACTTTGTTGTTGTTCATTGATATATGCTTGGATTTTGATGGGGCTTGCGAATATGTTCATTGACATATGCTCATCTCTCTGGATATGTGATCTTACATCCCCACCACCTTACCTGTCCAGTGTGCTTGTTTGTTTGAGATTGTTTCTGGTGCTTACCTCTCTGGATATGCGATCTCTGGATATGAGAATTTTTTGAGCACCGTCCACGATCGTTTTCGTCAAACATACATGATGCTTGCCTTTGAACACTGTAATCGTGCTGTCTATATGCTTTGTGAATGTATGCACCCTGCTCTGCGATTACTTGAGATGGTAATGAGGATGAAATGAGCTCCTGTGATGACCCTTTTTTAACAACTAAAATTCAATGATGCCATCCATTTCGCCCCCTATGATGATGAGCTTGTGCTTGCTCTGTGAATGTGTGTTGCCTTGCTCTGTGATTACTTGGCTTGGTAATCCGGATGAGCGTAGTTCTGAGGAGCAATGATGATATGAGCTCCTGTGATGACCCTTTTTTAACAACTAAAATTCAGTGATGCGGTCCATTACGCCCCCTATGATGATGAGCTTGTGTTTGCCCTGTGAATGTGTGTTGCCTTGCTCTGTGATTACTTGGCTTGGTAATCCGGATGAGCGTAGTTCTGAGGAGTAATGATGATATGAGCTCCTGTGATGACCATTCCATTACATCTAACGTGCGGTAATGCTTGCCTTTCATGTCTATGATGATGATGCAATGAATATATGTAGTCGTGCTCTGTGATGACTTCAATTGCTAATCCGGATGACTGAAGTTCTGAGGGGCAATGATGAAATGAGCTCCTGTGATGACCACTTCATTGCATCTAACGTTTAATTGATGCTTGCCTTTCAACGCTATGATGATGAGCTTGTTTGCTTTTGTGAATGTATGTAGCCGTGCTCTGTGATTACTGGCATTGGTAATCCGGGTGTCTGAAGATCTGAGGAGCAATGATGAAAAGAGCTCCTGTGATGAATATTTTTTTTACTCGAGAACGTGCACTGATGCTTCCGTTCAACACTTCGATGATTGAGGCTTATGATTTGTGAATATATGTTGGCCTGCTCTGGTATTACTTGAATTGGTAATCCGGATTAATGAAGATCTGAGGAGCAATGATGATATGAGCTCCTATGATGACCATTTCCTTATGAAGATGCGACCTCCTGTGATGACCATTTGCATAACATGGTATTCGTTGTAGCGTTTTTTTTTATTCGCTTCATTCTTCTACCATTTCATAGATGATAACATCTTCCAATCTGAATGTACTGTTACGAATAGAATTGATATGCCTCCTCGGGGTAAGGGTAAGAATGTGGAGGAGGGTGGTCGTGACGACTCTGGACATTCAGGGAGGGTTGTAAACTGGACACCTGTACAGGATAGATTACTTATCATGTGCATGCTAGAGGCCCGTGACCAAAACTACTGGTCGGAGAAGTCTTTCACCACAGTTGGGTGGAATGAGATCCTGCAACAGTTTAACGAACATGCGGGCATTCGCTTCACAAAGGACCATATACAATCAAGGTGGAAGATATTCAAAAGGGACCTCGCTGCGTACTTGTACCTACGAAACAAGTCCGGCTGGGGATGAGATAACGTTGGCAACCGTCCAGTCGCCCCCAATGAGATGGCATGGTTGGAGGTATGACTTCCTTTGCAAAATGATTGTCGCACTCGTAAATTGGTATTCTTGCGTTGTAACTGCGATGCTCCATATTTCAGGTCGATAACTCTTATCGCAAGTACAAGACCGCCCATTCCTGTACTTTGAAGAAGTTTCTTATATCATCGGGGTGGGCACTGCAACAGGACGGTTTGCACGCTCATCGCGTGGAACGATCAGGTCGCAGGATCCAGGGAATGCTCAAGCCGACCAAGAAGAAGAAGAGCAGGATGAGGCAGAGGACATAGCCGAGGTACCCACACCGCCCGTTGTTAGCAGGGCCACACAAAGATCCTCAGGCTCTAAACGACGGAGGAGTGTGGATGGGAAGACTGCCCCGTTGGAGATGTCCCAGTTCGTGGACATGATCCAGGAGAGGATTGGGGCCCACCGAAGAGAACAAGATGAGGATGTCCGAACCGCATAACGGGAGTTGAAGGAGGCATGCCCTACAGTCTCTCCTGCTTCATTTTTCAAGCTCGCAGATGCATTGGCCTACCCAGCTAAAAGGGAGTTGTTTCGGACGGTCAAGGATGATCCAGACTACCTGCAGGCGTGGGTTTATCATATCCTAGGCCAACCATAAGCACTCGAGAACGTAGGCGGCTGAGGGAATTTATGAATAACCACGTATCTTGGCTATTTTATCCTTTCGTAGAACAATTTAATTTGTATAATGCGCCGTGTTGGTAGACATTTATCTCGTTATTTATCTTATATCGTTGAACCCTTGTGTGTTTTTATGACATTGTTATGTATGTGTTTGCCTTTTCTCTTCATATTCACTGCCTACTTGCTACTTTGCTACTTCTAGCCTAGTTTTCATTTAAATTTTATACGCTACATGAAACTTACACCTGTTCTTTTAGATGGATGATCAGCTTTACAATCCGTTCGAGGAGATTCTCACTGAGGCAACAGAGTTGTCCTACGCGTTGGCATTGTATATATTCTTCGTGACAACACGCAATGGTGGGCCGTGTCGAGTGCCCGTTCCTCTCAATACGAGGCCTTGGACAGGACGTGCGTGGATTGAAGATATGATGTCAGGTCATGTCAAGCGTTCTTATAGATGCTTCCGAATGGAGCCTGCAACTTTGATGAAGTTCGTACAGCTGCTTGAGCAACGTGCAGGCTTAACTAGCACGCAACATGGATATCGTCGAACAAGTATGTATATTCTTGTTTGCATTTGGACATGCGCAGCCGAACCGAGTGCTCCAAGAATGGTTCCAGCACTCTGGGTCCACTATATCATGGCACATCCATATGGTACTTAAAAAGATTCTGCAGTTGGAGGATCTGCTAATTCGTCTTTCCAACACAGAGACCCCACATCATATCTCGTCGGATCCTCGTTATGCTCCTTACTTCCAGGTATAGTCGTTGTGCCCCCGATAATATCATTTATTGTCCTTTGTTTATGTGGCTAATATAAATTCCTTATCTATAGGGTGTTATTGATGCTATCGATGGGACTCACATTAAGGCAACCGTCTCAGCAGGTATAGAGGCTGCCTACCGTAACATGAAGCAGGTCATCTCACAGAATGTAATGGCAACGGCATCGTTTGATTATCTGTTTACTTACATCCTTGCTGGTTGGGAGGGATCCGCCTCAGATATGTCTGTGTTGCACGACGCAATTGACCGGGGAGGATTCATCGTACCGGAGGGATGCAAATATCTTGTGGATTGCGGGTATACGAACACGGACTCTTTTTTGGCTCCATATCGCGGCATCACGTACCATCTACCAGAGTGGAGGGTCCTGGACAAAGCTGAGCGGTACATCTCCCACAAACACTTGTTTAATCATAGGCACTCGAAGCTGCGCAGTGACGTAGAGAGGACCTTTGGAGTATGGAAGAAGAGGTTCCGGTGTCTGTCTTGTATGCCTACATACGCATTCGAGATGCAAAGGGACATAGTTATGGCCACTGCAATAATTCATAATTTCATAAAATTGTATGGTTCAGACAAGTGGTTTGACCGGGTTGAAAAGTATTTGGTGCCAGAACCTCCAGAGTTAGAAGTTGAACATGGCGTTGAGGTTAGAGTCACGCATACGGAGATGCGACTGGCAACATCGAGATCGCATCGCACATGCGATGTACAACGACAGGCTGCGACGTCTGCAACAACATGACTAAACTGCAAGTGGCCCTATAATTATCCTAACCCAGCATTTTAACTTTGTTATGAACATTGCTACGTTTCTATTCACCGATGTTGGGCATTAATACGTTTTAACTATGTATTTTGGATGTTGCTACGTTTTCTCTTACACCTCATGTGTTTGGATAAGTTGCTTTTGTTCATGATGTCTCTCCAGGTCTTGACAAGCTCTCTCTCAGAGCTGTCAAGTGTGTCTTTGTCGGCTACTCTCGTACCCAAAAGGGGTATCGTTGCTTTGATCCGCTCAAGCAGAAATACTTTGTCAATGCTGATGTACTTTATTTGAGTTTGTCATGTATTTTTCTCCTACACGCGACAAACTGGCCTTGTCTGACTCTGATGATGAGATTTACAGTCCTCCACCTCTTACCGTCGTACCTCTACCTCCCTTTACTCCCGCGCTACCACCACCACCACCATCGCTGCCACCACCTGCACTTACTCCTGCCTCTACACTTGCTCCTGTGGCTCTACCGCGTACTGTACTCAGTTTTTGCCACGTGTTTTTACTCGCAGGTCTGGCTCAGTTCCCTCTGCTCACAGGTTGTTGCTCGTCATCCAGCACGCCTCGGGTATGTAATGAGCACATTGTTTCTACTAATGACACTATTGAGTTGCCTGTGCAACATGATTCCATACAGGATGAGCAGGTGCCCTTGGCATAAACGTAAATGGGCTACTTATCCTCTTGCAGCCCAAGTTTCCTTGAGCAGACTGTCAGAGGATATCAAGAGGTTTACCTTGGCATTATCAGTTGTGGAGATACCACAGACACATCAGGAGGCTCATCAGGACAGTCAGTGGAGATTTGCCATGGAGGAGATGGTTGTGTTACAGTCACATGGTATGTGGAGTCTTGTTTCTGCTCCAGTTGATGCATCCGTTGTTGGGATGCAAATGGGTGTTCACTGTGAAACGTCGTGTACATGGTAGTGTGGATCGCTATAAAGCGAGACTTGTGACACATGGGTTCACTCAGACATTTCTGGTGGACTATCAGGACACCTTCTCTCTAGTTGCCAGGCATTTTACTCTGCGCACCCTACTTTTTGTTGTTGTGACACGAGATTGGCCCCTTTACCAGCTTGATGTAAAGAATGTCTTCCTCTATGGTGGTCTACAGGAGATGGTCTACATACAACAACCACCTGGGTTTACTACTGAGGGGGAGTGTCAGAAGGTTTGCAGGCTTCACAAAGCTATCTATGGCCTTAAGCATAGTCTAAGAGCATGGTTTAAGAAGCTCTCAGACTTGATAAAGCAATATGGGTTTGTGCGATCGACTGCAGATCACTCTTTATTTGTGCACAGGACCCAAAGAGGTACTATTGTCATCCTTGTTTATGTTGGTGATATTATTGTCACAGGAGATGACGAGCAGGGTATTCAGAGTGCCAAGGACTTCCTCTGTCAGCTGTTTGTGGCCAAGGACCTTGGTAATTTACGTTACTTCCTTGGACTGGAGTTTGCCAGGAACTAACGAGGTCTTGTGATCATGGCCTCAAATTTCAACGAAATTTGGTCGACTTTCTGTCGAATATCGATATCCTGTCGAAATCAAAATTCGACCGAAATGGCCGAAATGACCGAAATATGAGGGCCCTAGTACAAAAATGACCGAAATTTCGGTCGAATTTCGTTCGAAATTCCACCGAAATTCCGTTTCGGTCGGTCACCGAAATGGTGACCGAAACCGACATTTAGGGCCTTGGTGATGACCCAAAGGAAGATCGTTACAGGCGTTCTTTCAGAGACAAGCATGGCAAATTGCAGACCTGCCACTACCCCTATTGACCCGAGCATGAAGCTCTATGATGATTACACTGAGGAGGTCAACAAGAGGAGGTATAGGGAGCTGGTTGGCAAGCTATTATATGTTACTATTTCCAGGCCCGATAGATTCTTTGCTGGAGCAAAATGAGCTAGTTTATGGAGCATCCCAGACAGACATATATGGATGCAGTCCATATGATTTTGTGGTATTTGAAGACTTCACCAGGTACGGGACTTCTTTTCAGCAGAGATACATCTCTTTCAGTTACAACATGTGCAGATGCAGATTATCATAGGTGTCCGATGGATAGGAAGTCTACTTCAGGCTTCACTATGTTCATAGGGAATTCCCTGGTTTCTTAGAAGAGCAAGAAGCAGACAGTGGTTGCTAGATCGAGTGTTGAGTCAGAGTACATGGCCGTGGCGCATGCTAGCATGGAGATGATGTGGGACAGATCTGTTCTTATTGTTCTGACTATGGAGGTACCTCTTTCCATGCATCTACAATATGACAATCATGTTACTCTTTTCATTGCCAACAACCCAGCTTTTCATGAGAGAACCAAACACATAGAGGTGGACTATCACTACACTCGCGGCATGATACAGAAGAGTCTTATTACCACTACTCATGTCATCTCTAGAGATCAGACAACAGATGTTTTTACTAAAGCCCTAGCCAGAAGGCCTTATAAGAGATGTTGTTCCAACCTGAGCCTGATAGATATCTACACTCCAGCTTGAGGGGGAGTGTTGAGATATTTCTTATCTTTCTTATTATTTTCTTATTATCTATTTATTTCGTCTCCGTCCTATAATTTGTCCTATAGGTTCTTCTCTTATATAAGAGAGCCCAAGGGCCTCTCATGAATGCAATCGATTCATTCCCTTAACAGGTATGACTTCAAGTACTTCAAAATCACATGGGTTGCATCCATATATACCTGTCTGGGTTGCTCCATAAATTGACTGACTCGACTGACATCAAAGGCTATGTATGTCCTAGTGATGATAACATAAAGTAGCTTTCCCACAAATTCTATGTATGTTCTCCTATCGGCCTCCTCTGTATCATCATCGTATACCCTCATGCTCGGATCCATAGGTGTAGTGGCAGGTCGACACCCAATCATGGTTGTCGCGACCAACATATTTGTAACATATTTTCTGAGTCATCACAAGGCCCTACGGGTTTTTGGAAAACTCTATCCCCCGAAAGTACCGTAAGATTCCAAGATCCTTGGTGACAAACTGTTGATCAAGAATTCCTTTGTCTAATTGATCCCCTTATATCATCTCCTATAATAAGGATATCATCGACATAGACCATAATAGAAATTGTACCTTTATGGGTCCTCTGAACAAACAACGATTGGTTTGCATTTGATCTCTTGAATTCTTGCTTCTCAATCAGGTCCAAGCACTTCTGGAACCAGGCCCTTGGACTCTGCTTAGGGCCATATATTGTCTTGTGAAGTCTCTAAACCTGCTGGTGCAATTAATCTAGCCTTGTAACGATCAAGACTTCCATCTATGTGATGTCAGACAATAAACACACACTTGCAACTGACAATAAATGCTCCAGAAGGAGCATGGACCAAGCTCCAGGTACCACGTGACTATAGTGCGACTATCTCATCTTCCATGGCAAAACGACACTGACTATCTTTCAAGACCTTCTGATAAGTTCGTGGAATCTCCACGACAGATAAACCAACTGTATATCTCCTGAAATCCCCTACCAGGTGATCAAAAGAAACATGGAAAATGAGAGGATATGATGCACGCGCACGCTTATGCTTCTCTAGTGCAATAGGTACGTCCAGGTCATTGGGGATCTCCTCAATCTGTATACCAGCCTCCTGCATTAGACACATCTCCCAACCCATCAGTTGAAAAAATGTATTCTGTACAAACCTGAGGCATCCTAGATAATGGGCGAGGACCATGAGTAGAAGCCGACCGACGAGTATAATATCGTGGTAAGGTGGAACAAGGGTAGTGGGTGGTGGTGGTATACAGGAGGTGGTAGAGGTGGAGCAACATGCACAGTGGGAAGTGGTGATGTGCATGCAGGAGGAGGTGGCATGTAGACCTCATCATCTGAATTAGATTAACTCAACCTATCACCTGTAGGAGAAAAATAAACCATCGACTCAAAAAATGTGACATCAACACTAATATAATATTTCCTACACAATGGATCATAGCATCTATATCCCTTATGTGTCCTAGAGTACCCAATAAAAATATATTTGACAACTCTAGGAGAGAACTTGTTGAAAGTATGAGACAACTGATGTACAAAGGCAACTGAGCTAAAAACACGATGAGTGAGTAAGAACAAATCCTTCTCGAGAAAGGAAATGGAGAAATGAACTTTCTCACCCAGTACAGACGAGGGCATGCGATTCACAAGATAACAAGCAATAAGAATCGCATCACCCTAGAAGGCACGACTCTTAATGAGAAGGGTTCGAGTAACATCAAGTAAGTGACGATGCTTACGTTCTGCAACACTATTCTGTTGATACGTGTAGGCACATGAAGTTTGATGAATGATACCACGAGATGAGAAGAACTGTGAGAGTGCAAGAGTACAAAATTCCAATGCATTGTCAGTTCGCACAAATTTGATTGTAGAGGAAAAGATATTCTTTACTTCATTGATAAAAGATTTCATCACATTACCAGCCTCGTATTTATTCTTAAATAAGAAAATTCATGACAAATGAGAGAAATCATCTACAACCACTAGATAAAATATATCCTTGGTGATCAGGTACATGACTCAGACCCCAAATATCTACATGAATCAACTCAAATAGGGCGCTACTATTCCGACCCTGACAACTAGGAAAAGCAGATCGGTGATGCTTTCCTAACTGATACGCCTCGTATTGGAAGGATGAGTGAGGTGAGATATGAAGAAGAACGTGTCACATCTTCTGAAGAGGGAAGTGACCAAAGCGCATGTGCCACATAAACAGAGAGATAGATCCTGTAGGATGAGAAGATAGACTGGCGTATGAAGTACAGACCAGTCGATAGAGGCTGCCCTGCTCACGGCTACATCCATTCACCTTGCCCATAAGAATGTCCTGAAATACAAGAGAAGATGGATCAAAAATAGCATGACAACGTAAGTCCTTTGTAATATGACTAATTGATTATAGATTCATAAAAAATCAGGAGCATGCAACCAATGTTCATGAAATCGGCTACACGGACCGCATATGCGGTCGTATATGCCCGTACGACATGCAGACTGAACCGATTTCATGAATTGGTGCACTATGCGCCCTCCCCGCATATACAGCCCGAATATGCTCCGCATATGCCCCGCATATCCCGTATATGCCCCGCATACTACTCTAGTATCTTCAACGCCTCGTACTGGAAGGATGAGTGAGGTGAGATATGAAGAAGAACGTGACACATCTTCTGAAGCGGGAAGTGACCAAAGCGCATGTGCCACATAAACAGAGAGACAAATCATGTAGGATGAGAAGATAGACTGGCGTATGGAGTACAGACGAGTCGATAGAGGTTTCCCTGCTCACGGCCTCATCCATTCACCTTGCCCATACAAAAGTCCTGAAATACAAGAGAAGATGGATCAAAAATAGCATGACAATGTAAGTCCTTTGTAATATGACTAATAGATTATAGATTCATAAAAAATCAGGAGCATGCAACTAGTGTTCATGAAATCTACTTCACGGACCGCATATGCGGCCGCATATGCTCGTACGGCATGCATACTGAACCGATTTCATGAATCGGTGCACTATGCACCCTCCCCGCATATGCGATCCGCATACGCTCCACATATGCCCTGCATATGCCCTGCATACTGCTCCAGTATCTTCAACTTTCCAATCCTCTCATCGTGTGCTTAGTTCTGTAGATTTGTCTCTTCATTCAATTGTAAGAATATGACATGTATTTGTATACAACTGCATTGCATTATACCAATATATATGTGCAATATTTTATGTTTATCTAAATGTAATGTTTTCATGAGTATATGCAATGTATATTCAGTTATTTTAATATATGCCGATTGAAATTTTGCTCATGTAGTGCATGCATGTTTAATGAAGTTTTGTTATTATGAGTCATCTAATATGTGAAGTTTTTTTATGACTAAATGTTAGGTAATTAAAAGCATATACTAAACCATCTAACATGAACTGTTTTCTTAGATCTTCTTTAACTCCAGTTAGATATATAAATTCAGTAGTTTTGTTATTCATAGATATTTATTTATGTTTAAATTAAAAATTAGAAATCCGTGTAGAACCACATATACCCCGCATATGCCTTCGCATATCGCTTATTCAGTATTCGGTGGCCTGTCCAAACACATATGTATACCGCTTTCCTGAACCTTGCATGCTACACATTCTGAAGATGCATTGAATACGTCAATCTAATCTCCACATGTCCTGCAATTGGGGAATGAGTCACATAGGCTATGACAACTGATCTTCCAGGGGTAACTTGTCTATATTTAGCAAACTGACTCCTCTCTCCACACATGTGATGGGACGCTCCATAATCCATAATTCATATTGTAATATCGGTACTATGACAGCTGGTAAGAGCATAGATGCCACCTGAGGTACTGGCAGAAGCAGAGGCTACAACATCTTAATGGCCTCCCGAAGCAGACAAGGAAGCATGAGAATCTGTTGGGGGCATAATCTCCTGTAATCGAGCCATAAAATCATCAAACTGCTCATCAAATATAGGAGCAACATGGGGCTCAACCTGCTTAGCTATACAGACATATGCAGGAAAGCCATGCTTGGAGTAGCATGTATCCTTTGAGTGTCCTCGACGGTGGCAATATATGCATGGCTGACGAATAAGACCTTCTCTACCACAAGATCCGTGACCACGAAACTGAGAAGATCCTCCCCTATCGCAGGAGGCGGCCATCACAGAAGAGGTTTGGCTAGAGATAAATGATGGAAGTGATCTTGCTGAGTTTGCGGTAAGCCTCTTCCATGGGGGGAATAGCAGCATCTGCAAGTATCTGTGATCGAGCAGCATCATACTCTAGATCAAGTGTTGCTAGAAATACGCCAACCATGGTGGCATTCCTCTATGCCTTCTGCTACTCAGGGGTAGAAAAGATGTCTACAACTGTGGAGCTTCTTGAACATGCCACAGAGAGACATGTATAGAGAATGAAGAGGGTGTCCAATCTGTTTGACTGGAATAATGTTATGATGTAGTTGCATTATCTTTGTCTCATTCGTTGCTTGAGAATATGTGGTCGCGAGAATGTCCCACATCGCCTTGGCAGTGGGCTGGTGTAAAACATCATTGGCGATCTTTGTCGTCAATGTAGCAGACAACCAAACACGTGCATAGGCATCGTCTGCCTCCCATGATTTCTCAGCTAGCTCTTCCTCGATAAGAATATAATTCTTATCAGTAGACTGCCTGAGGCTAATGAACTGCATGGCTCATAGTTCATAATTTGTCCCGTCTATATTTACTATCGGCGTTGGACCTCAAAAGGCGCATGTAGAGGGGATGTCGGCCTTGTTTTCTGACATACTACCGGAATGAGAAAAACTAAGATTTGTAGACCAAAAAAGATATGTCTACATGGAAATATGAGGAAGTGGTTGCATGTGTAGACTCAGGATGCAACCATTCCCATCAACAACCGTTGCTATAAAATGGAGTTGCATGCAGTGGACGGTGACGGAAGCCATAGGGAGTGACGGAGGCGCAAAAGCCACAACGGTTGGCGGCAGGGGCCGGGTGGCGATGGTTGTTGTTGCGACGTGGATCCATAAGCGGTGGTGACGCACCGAGAAGAGAGGGGCGACGACAAGAGGAGCGGGGGATGGGTGGGTGGGGCTAGGGTTTTTTTCTTGGGTACAAGAGCTCCTGTTTAGGACCGCCACTCTGAAACCCCATGTTGAGAAAAGATCAAAAATCTATTCTTTAAAGAAACCTAGGGCTCTCTTATATAAAGGAGAGACCCATGGTTAAATTATATAAGATGGAAGAAATAAATATAAATTGTAAAAGCAATACATAGAGTTAATAATATTTCTACACGTCACTATTCACCCAAACTTAATAGATTTTGCTGACTATTTGACCGACGGAAAACCTGATGATACCCCACCCTCCCCATGATATTTTTACTTGAGCGAGCGCCCTAAACCTCCCTTGATACATGATCGTCGAAACACCCTTAATCCCTAAACCCTAGCTATTCTACCGAAGGTTTGCTCATCGTCTGGAGAAGTGTTGTGATGCGTGTGTCGGGGCCCAAGAGCTGTTGCGCCGCCCACCGGGACCCGCTCTTATTATACTTCTTGTGCCACGAGTTGCTACATTGACAGCCGTCTAGCTGACAGCCTCTTCTTGTTCTGTTAATATGCAATTTTGCTTCTTTTTGTTTTATTGTTCAGAGCACACTCCTATTAAGGAGACCGTACTAATGCTCATCTTGCATTCACTGCACCAATAAAATGTTTAGTTAATTAAGGTATTCCAAATTACTTATTGATAATGGTAGTTCTTTCTTTATTTTTTCTCAATTTACATTGATACATGTATTTGCCTATCCAATGACACATTCATCGGATACTTTTGTAGGTTTATTTCTCAGTTACAAATATTGGAAGTTCTTTGGTCAATGTATCAAAGTAGTTGAGGTGGATTGTGTTGTACAGGTTGTGGCCGATAGTACTTCTAATTCAATAACATGAAGACTATTGCAAACACCATATCCACAGATATGGTGGACATCTTGTGATATCTATTCAATCGATCTTACATTTGAGGAAATTAATAAAGACTCAAGGGTGAAAAGTGCAATCACAAAGGCGAAGACACTTACAATTTTCATATATAGTCAAACAAAGACTCTGAGCATGTTGCAGAAGTTTACCAAGAAGAGAGACATTGCTAGACTTGGAAAAACTAGGTTTGCAACGACATTTCCTACGTTGGAAAGCATCTTGGAAAAAATAAGATAAATTGAGTTCGATGTTCTCATCAGATGAATGGAGAGATTTGAAATAGTCAAGGATGAGAAAAGGTGAGGGGCACCCTCGATAGTCTTAAGCCCTGCATTTTGGAACCATGCTACACTTGCAATTAAAGTGTTCACACCATTGGTTTACCTCCTACGAGTAGTCGATTCAGATCGTAAGCCATCCATGTGCTTTGTATGTGATGGCCTACATGCTAAACAAGAGATAATGACGTCGTTCAATGTTGTAGCATCTTCTTATAAGTTCTTCATCACTGCCATTGTATCCAATAACAAAAGAAATGCTTGCTACTCCATTGCATGTCATAATATATTTCTTGAAGGAGTCTAACAAAAGAAAGGAACGCAACTTGTCTAATAAAAATCCCATCGTGAAATTGGTTTTTTTGGAGTGCATGGTAAAGTTCTATCTGGATTTGGATATTGAGGACATCATCACAAGGAAGGAGTTAACTTCATACAATTTGGCTCAAGGAATGTTTGGCAAGCAATTAGCAGTGAGGCGAAGGTTAATGAATGCTGAATGTTCTAACCCAAGTATTGCCTCTATTATTTTTCAAGAAACAATCTTGCAAGTCTTATATCAGTTTTTTTCTTGGACAATTTATTGATGCTCTTTATGGGATTTGTACACCCTATTTGCAAGTTATGACCATAAGAATTTTGAGTTTGTCCTCCTCGTCGTCTGAATGCGAGTGAAATCGAAGTAGATTTGAGTCGGTAATAAATTTATTGACCCTATTTGTGTGAATAATTCTATTAGATATATATTTTATTGGTATGCAACTTTACTTCCATATTCATATAAAGAAAATGAACAAGTTGGTCACCAAGGGAATAAATGATCTTGTACATGTGCAGTATGCTAATCTCAAGGAATTTCGATAAGACTAATCAAAGGACCCCAAACTATTCGAAGTATCGTGTTCATAGGCGTGAATGGATCGATGGCTAGCAAACTCAAGATAATGAGGTTTTCCTTGGTTCAAGTTGAACTTGGGGTTCGGTTGTTGATGCATCTGGCGTGTAAAATGTATTGCAGTCGAGAAGGAGCCGAAGAGGTGAAAGCGGCGTTAGGGCTTTTGGTTCTAGCTCCACTTTAGTGTAACACCAACACTCGATGAAGAGAACGAATTCAATTCTAAAGAAATAGATGAAGATGAAAACTTTGAAAATGAAGAGGATGTTCCTTTGGACAATGACAATGATGATGAGTAGCTCTTAGATTTTTATTTTGCGCGTACTCATTTTTTGTGATGTAGCGTGTTTTTGTCTTTCTCCTTTCTGGTTTAAACATTTTGATATGTTTTATGTTGCGAACATTTAGTTCTTAAATTTCTTTCCATTTTCATCAATTATTCCTCCTTTGTAATTATATTTTTGTTATTCATGGTTCCACAACGATTTTAATCATCATTTTAATCATCAGTTTATCTCATAAAATTATAAATTAGATATCCCTTGTAATAAAATCTCAAGTATAATCATAGATGGAATAATTATATCTACGTAAATGTATAGGAATATGTTTATTAAAAATAGAAATTTATTTATATTTAAAATAATTAAAAAAATACATAACCAAATAATTCCGAATATTCTCTTGAATATAACTTATTCTCTATTATGTGATCCTACCGATTGAATACCGAATATCGATTTCTTGAACACTGCATATTCCACATTAAGTGATGTTGGTTATAATGATCGACCCTTTCCGAGTAGATTTAACATGGGTCATGCCCGTGCTTGGATTTAAATAACCCAAGTCATTCTCTATTATTCTTGATAGTTTCTTCCAACATTTCTTTGGTCTTCCTCGCCCTTCAACGTTGTTCTTTCTAACTTTCCAATTCTATAAATGCCTAAACCACCTTAGATATGTGTATCTCATTTTATCTTTTGTTAGTGCTATTTCTAATAAGGTCATGGGTTCAACACCTTTTTGTGGCCATAGATACACATAAGCATTCTAATATATTTTGCAAGCATCCTTTTGTGCATGTCCGTAATTGAATATTTACCATAGTGCCATGGATCACGGCAGGTCCTCACTACATCTAGGTAGTAGCAGTTACACGATCTTTTAATTTATAAAGGCAAGTTACCACATCTGTGAAATTAAGTGAAACTGATATATCCGTTCCAAAAAATTTTAGGCATTTATTGCCACATGTTCATGTTTATTTCAATTTGTTGGCTCCAGGGGATAGAGAAGAGCTTGAGCAAGGGTTGCACTGAGTCCATACCTTACCCCTACCAGGTTCGAAACATTATTTGGAAATGATGATGCTCACATGTCAGATTCTAACCTGGGAGAAACTTTGAAATAAATATTTCCTGCAGTGCTTCTTTCCTCAACATGTTCTGCCAAACATCCAAACGCCTTATTTCATTTTGAATTCGGCATACGATATATACCAGGTCATTATGATTTCTTTGAATTGTGATAAGAACATTTCTTGGAATTGTGATATAATCATAGTTCTGTTAGCTATTTTATACAATTGAGCAGTGGTTCAAAATGTTTTTTGACGCATTATTGTTTAAATTGAGCAGTTTCATCATATCCTTGTCCCACTGTCTTCTGACACACTTGGGATATGGAGTCGTTGTCGACAAAACCCAAGTGATTGCAGCCCAAGTCAAATCTCTACTTTGCAAGGTGATTGCCTTCATATGATGACTAGTTGTCTGAAAATCCCGAGGGTTTCGGGAGTGATTTGTAGGAGCTATAAATTAACAAAAGAATTATTTTGCTGACCAAGATTTATTGAATGAAACTCTTGAAGAACTGAAATTTTGATTCATAGCTATAGTTTGCAGATAAAAAGTTAAGATTTTAAATCATGTATTTGAAAGGGCAATCCGCCTATTTGTCATTACTGAGAATAACCTCTTCAATAATGGAAGTCAAAAAACTTCCTTTATGTATTTCATATTCAGTATTTGTTCCTCTTACAGGTTTCAGAAATAAAATGCTTGTTGCTTTGGCCTCACAAGAAAGTTCAAGTAAAGGTGGTTTGTTTATAAATTCTTGTTTTGCTCACTGTCAGAGTGAGGCTCAAGACACATGGTTCGCATCAAATTCACCTATGATCGACGGCAAGGTATCAGAACTGCCCAGATATATTTTCGATCTGAAACAGTTTTTTTTAACCTTCTGCTCTACATTTGCATGGAACAAACAAATTATAGTTAACCTTTCCAATCTTAATTTCTAGTTGACCATAAAAAATGTGCACTGGCTAAACTGGTAGATTCCACTATGCCATGTATGGAATTCCTAGTTGCTTCTTGTTTTATAAAATCACCTTGCAAGTAGAATTCTCAAGCCTTCCTTTATTCATTATTGAGACTGAATAAGAAAGGGGGTGGATTAGCTTAAATAGCCTGTATTTTTCTGGTTGTATTTTACGAAAATAGCTATTAGATAGCTCGTATCTTTCTGATTCTATTTCATGGAAATAGCCATCGCTTTCTGATTGCCTTTGAAAGAAACCCACTTTTCGATTATGTTTCTACATGTCAATTAATTTTCTTACATATATGTCTTGTAGACAATTGCAGAAGCAGTTGGTGACTGGTACTTTGAGAGAAAAGTTACAAAAGAAGTTGACTGCCCTTATCCATGTGATAAAACTTGTCGCAACATCATACCGGCAAATAAGGTGAGCTCGTTGTTCATGTTGACCGATGACCCTTTATGGTGGATAAGTGATTGTAAGAGGAATAAGGAAACCCAACATAATAGATAATGCCATGAAGACGTTACACGTTGTTAATATATTAGTTATTTTTTTATCCTTTTTATGTATTCTCTTTTCTTTCTGTCTACACTATGAAGTCTGCCCAACAGGTTTCTCCTCTATGTAAGAGAATCCTAGGGCCGGATGAATAGATAACTGTTGACGCATATAGAGTAGTGCCTGTATCCCTTTGTTATTTTTATTTTCAGTTGTATGCTTTATGTAATTTACCCATAGGCTACTCTCCTATATAAGAGAGCCTAGGGCTTATGGAATAAACAAGTTGTTCATTTTTCCCAACATGGTGTCAGAGCGACGGTCCTAGACCGGAGTTCTCGAAACCCTAATCCTACCCCACCCCACCCGCCGGCCTCTCCTTCTCTCTCCATCTCATCGGCGCCGCCGGGGCTCGTCGTAGCCGCTCCAGCATCCTCGTGCGCCGGTGCTCCTGCGCGAAGAGCTCCCCTGCGCGAGCGCGCCCCCGCGACTCTCCCTGCGCGAAGAGCGCCTCCTCGCAAACAGCGCTACTGCGTCTCTGCACGCTGTGCGCGTTCATCTCCTGTGTGCATAGCCCTCTTGCACCTCCACTGCGCTGAAGCCCGCCTGCGCGCTGTAGCCCTAGTGCGCGAGCGTGCATCTCCTCTTGTGCTGTAGCCCTCTTGCGCGTGCATCGCCTGTGCGTGAGCGCGCATCTCCTGTGCGCGTGCATCTCCTCGCCTGCGCGTGTTTCTTGCGCGCGTGTACCAGTTGCGTGTGCACGTGCTTCTTGCGCGCGTGTACGTGTGCTAAGCCCTAAGCCCTAGGGCACACACATCTTCATCTTCATGGGTTTAGTTGCTTGAGGTCTACACGTGCAACTAAACCCGTCTATGTCATTGTAGACGAATCTCATCCTCTGTCAATCGCTCCAGTCTTCCATCTCCAGTATGTCAGAAAGCAAGGCGGATATCCCATCTATTGGCGCCTTTCGTGGTCCAACGCCTATTGTAAAGATGGACGGTACAAACTATGAACTGTGGGCAATGCAGTTCATGAGTATGATGAAGTCAACGGGTAAGAAGCACATCCTTACCGAACCAGAGCCTGCTGAGAAGACTGGAGCCAATGCCTCTTGGGAGGCGAATGATGCATACGCCAAAGTGTGGCTATCCAGTACACTGGTAATTGAGATAGCCAATGACATTCTACATCAAGCCACGGCCAAGGATATGTGGGACATCGTGGCGGCCACATATTCACAGGCGAAGAACGAGACAAAGATTCTGCAACTCCAGCATGATATCTTCACTATCAAGCAGAATGGTCGCCCTCTACATTCTCTCTATACATCACTGAGAGGGATGTTCGAGAAGCTCTATAGCTTCATGCCCCTGACTGCCACACCAGAACAGCAGAAGACATATAGGAACGCGACTATGGTGGGCGTGTTCCTGGCTGCACTTGATCCAGAGTATGAGGCGGCACGATCACAGATTTTGGCCGACTCTACTATTCCTCCCATGGAGGAAGCTTTCCATAGACTGAGTCGGATCACAGTTCCTTCCACGGCCTTGAGTCAGAATTCTTCAGCCATGGCAGCCAACAGGGGTCGCGGATTTCATCACCAGGGCCGTGGACGTGGACCTCGTGGAAGAGGTGGCCGCACTAGGCCAACATGTACCTACTGTCACCGAGTTGGACACAATGAAGACACATGCTACTCGAAGCATGGATTTCCTGCATCCGTACGAGCTGCTGAGCAGATAGAGCCTCCATCTGCTACTACTTTGGATCAACGGTTCGACGATCTAGTTGCCCGTCTGAGGGGCATTATTCCACCATCTGGTCCAACACTGACTACGGAGAGTCAATCTGATGTCGCTGCTTCTGCCTTTGCGTCTACCAGTGCTTCAGGTAGTATACTTGCATTCAACAGTAGTAGATCAGATACATTACCATGGATTATGGACTCGGGCGCTACACATCACCTATGTGGCGACCAGAGTCTACTTACAGGATACACTCAGATTCCTCCAGGCCGGACAGTAGTAATTGCCAATGGTACACATTCCCCCATCACTGGTCAGGGGAGATTAGATTGACATCTTCTATGCAGCTCAAGAATGTGCTACATGCACCTGATTTTTCAATGAAATTGTTGTCAATTAGTCAATTTACGAAGGATCTACATTGTCGGGCAATTTTTGATCCATCTTCTTTGATTTTTCAGGACATCCATACAGGCAACGTGATTGGTCGTGGCTATGAGCAAGGAGGCCTCTACCGCCTGAATCAGACCCCATTTGCTGGAACCTCATCCTTTCCCTCTAGACAAGTATCTACTTTATTGTGGCATCTGCGCTTTGGACATTTACCTCTTCAGAAGTTGCGTCAAGTGTTACCTTATGGTCTTCCTCACACACCTATTCAATGTGAGGCGTGTCAGTTGGTAAAGCATCACAGGTCGTCCTTTCCCAGTCGTCCAGGTCGGAGTAGTACCTCCAAGTTCGAGTTATTTCATATTGATGTCTTGGGTCCGAGTCGTGTACGTGATCATCAGGGACACAGATTTTATATAGTATTTGTGGATGATTTTTCTAGAGTGTCATGGGTGTTTTTGAGGAAATCAAATCTGAAGCAGGAAATATCATTATCCATTTTCTGAATGAAATACAAAATGTTTTCTCCACATCTATGAAGTTTGTGAGAAGTGATAATGCTTTAGAATTATCCACCAATGTTCTTGCCAATTATTACTCCTCAAAAGGGATTGTTCACCAAACATCTTGTGCGCATACATCTCAACAAAACGGAATTGCTGAAAGGAAACACCGTCACCTTCTTGATGTCACAAGATCACTTCTTATACAGAGTCATGTTCCCTACTCCTACTGGGGTGATGCAGTTCTTACTGCATGTTACCTAATCAATCGTATGCCTTCTTCTGTCTTGAATGAACAGATTCTGTTTTCCCTCATCTATCCTGGGAAGGATCTGTTCACCCTTACTCCTCGTGTGTTTGGGTCGGTTGCATTTGTCCATCAGTTGTCGCGTGGTACTGACAAGCTTTCTCATAGGGCTGTCAAATGTGTTTTCATTGGGTACTCCAGAACTCAAAAGGGGTACAAGTGCTTTGATCCTCTGCGTCGGCGGTATATGGTCAGTGCAGATGTTACATTTTTGAATCTGTTATGTATTTTTCAGCCTCGGGAGACAAGCAGCTACCACCTCTATCTATTGATGCCATATACATGACACCACCACCTCAGATGCCGTCACCAGCACCACCACCTCAGATGCCGTCACCACCACCACCACCACCACCTCATATACATGTCTCACCGCTACCGTTCCATTATACCCGCAGGCCTCCTCCCGCTCATGGTCATGACTCGTCTCCTAACTCGCCTATGGTATGTAATGAAAATATTTCTATTGATGGATCTGACGACATTTCTGAGCAGGATATGTTGCAGGGGCCAGGTGAGACTACAGCCGATTTAGATGTTCCCATTGCTCTACGCAAATCGAAGAGGAGCTGTGTTACATATCCATTGTCAGCATCTGTGTCTTTTGAGAGACTATCTGGAGATTTCAGGACATTTGTGGTGGCACTGTCAGCTGTAGATATTCCGCGAAGTTATCAAGATGCTCTACAGGATAGTAGATGGAGGCTAGCAATGGAGGAAGAAATGGCGGCACTTCAGTCCAGAAGAACTTGGAGTTTGGTTCCTATACCTCCATATGTGAACCCGGCGAGCTGCAAGTGGGTGTTTACAGTGAAGCACAATGCAGATGGCTCTATTGATAGGTACAAGGCGCATCTTGTTGCACATGGCTTTACACAGACATACGGGGTGGATTACCTTGACACATTCTCGCCTGGGGCACGTCATTCCACTCTACGAATCTTGTTGTCAGTTGCAGTTGCTAGAGACTGGCCGCTCCATCAGCTGGACGTAAAGAATGCATTCCTATATGGAGATTTGCAGGAGGAAGTTTATATGCAACAGCCACCTGGTTTTGCTGTTGAGGGGGAGTGTTCCAAGGTATGCAGATTACATAAGGCTATCTATGGCCTTAAGCAGAGCCCCAGAGCATGGTTTCAGAAGCTCTCAGATCTCTTCGAGAAACAAGGATACAAACGCTCCAATGCTGATCATTCCTTGTTTGTACAGAAGACTGCTAGAGGTATTATTGTAATCATGGTTTATGTAGATGACATCTTGATTACAGGAGATGATGAGCAGGGCATAAAGCAGGCGAAAGAAAAACTGGGAATCGAATTTGTCACCAAGGACCTGGGAGTCCTTAGATATTTTCTGGGGCTGGAATTTGCTAGAAATCTATATGGATTAGTAATGTCGCAGAGGAAATATGTTACAGATTTATTGAGTGAAACATGTATGCTTGGGTGCCGGCCTGCTATGACACCAATGGATCCTAGCATGAAGCTCTATGATGATGACACAGAGGAGGTGGACAGGAGAAGATACAAAGAACTGGTAGGCAAACTACTGTATGTCACGATCACTAGACCTGATATATCATTTGCAATGAGTCGCGTGAGCCAGTTCATGGAGCAACCACGTCAGGTCCATATGGATGCAATACACATGATTATGAGATATCTAAAATCATCTCCAGGTGCAGGTTTGCTATTTAAGAAGGAAAAGGAGATCTCTATCACAGCGTGTGCGGATGCAGACTATGCAGGATGCCCCAAGGACAGGAAGTCCACCTCAGGATTTGCAGTCTATGTTGGAGATGCTCTAGTCTCATGGAGGAGCAAGAAACAGACAGTGGTAGCTAGATCCAGTACTGAATCTGAATACAGGGCTATGGCCCAGGCTAGCACAGAAATGATGTGGGTGAAAGCTCTACTTACGGATCTATGTCTTGATATACCGCTTCCTATGAAATTGGAATGTGATAATCAGGCAGCCTTGTTCATTGCAAACAACCCAGCATTCCATGAGAGGACCAAGGATATTGAGGTTGACTGTCACTACATACGTGACATGATTCAGAAGGGGTTCATTGCTACATCTCATGTTACCTCAGAGAATCAAACTGCTGACATATTTACCAAGGCATTACTTCGAGGCCCATTCCAGAAGTGTGCGTCCAAACTGAGCATGATTGATATCTATGCTCCATCTTGAGGGGGAGTGTTGACGCATATAGAGTAGTGTCTGTATCCCTTCGTTATTTTTATTTTCAGTTGTATGCTTTATGTAATTTACCCATAGGCTACTCTCCTATATAAGAGAGCCTAGGGCTTATGGAATAAACAAGTTGTTCATTTTTCCCAACAATAACTTATTGCATTCTCTCTCCACATGATATCAAAGCAACGTTCCTAGACCGAGGCTTATACCTAAAACCCACCGCCACCACCAACATCCGTCCTTGAGTCATGCGTGAACCATTCTTCCTCATCTAATGGTCCTACGTGAGGCCTCGGTGGATTTCCCAGGCCTACCTCCTAGAGTCGTCAAATGTATGTTTGTTGTGTACTCTCGTACCCAAAAGGGATATGGTGTTTTGATCCTGTCCAGGGAAAGTACTATGCCAGTTCCAATGTTACTTTCTTTGAGTCCATCTTGTACTATACTCCTACAAGTGACAGGTTGAGTCCCTTAGTGTCTACGATGATGTTGTTCTTCCACCTCCTCCTACACATTACACATATACCTCAGCATGTTCTCTATGTTCCAATGCCTTCCCCAACATCCAGCATGCCTCAGGTAAATTCAGAAAATTTGGTTTCAGCTAATGGCACTAATGGTGTGAATGGTGAACATGAACATTTACATGTTGAGTAGGAAGATATATATGAAGCACATGGATCACCACAGGAGGATGATCCGGGGTGGCCTATTGCCTTGCATAAAGGCAAATGTAGCTGTGTGAGATACCCCCCTCACTGGACATGTGTCTCTGACATGACTTTCGATGTATTTCAGAAAGTTTGTTATGGATTATCTGCCATCGAAATACCATGCACATACCAGGAGGCTCTCAAGGAGATTAAATGGTGACTTGTCGTGGATGAGGAGATGGCCACATTACGGTCATGTGGTACGTGGAGCATTGTTATACTCCTACAGGAGTGTCTGTTGTAGGATGTAAATGGGTGTTCACAATGAAGCACCAAGCAGATGGCAGCACAGATCGCTATAAGACAATGCTTGTGGATCATGGGGTTCACCCAAACATATGAGGTGGATTATCAAGATATTTTCTCTCCAGTGGCTCGACATTCTACATTGCAGATCATTCTCTCTGTTGCAGTGACACGAGACTGGCCCCTATATTAGCTTGATGTGACTAATGTGTTTCTCTATGGTGACCTACAAGAGGAAGTCTACAACAACAACCACCTGTGTTCGCTACCGAGAGGGAGTGTTAGAAGGTGTGTAGACTTCATAAGGCTATCTATGTCATTAAGCAAAGTCCAAGAGCATGATTTTAGAAGTTCTCGGGCTTGATAGAGCAACATGGGTTTGTGAGATTGATTGTAGATGATTAACTGTTTATTCAGAGGTCCCAGAGAGGTATTGTTGCTATACTGGTCTATGTTGATGATATTATTATTACAGGGAATGTTGTGTAGGGCATTCAAACAGCTAAGGTTTTTCTTGGTCAGCAGTTTGTAACGTTACTTCCTTGGATTGGAGTTCGTCAGGAATCAGTGAGGTCTTGTTATGATCCAAAGGAAGTATATTATGGATCTTCTTTCTGAGACGGGCATGGTAAATTACAAGCCTGCCACCACTCCCATGGAACCGAGCATGAAGATGTATGATGAAGACAGTGAGGAGGTAAACAAGATGAGGTATAGGGAACTCGTTGGGAAGCTCCCATACATGACCATCACCACCACCACCACGACCAACAACAACAACAAAGCCTTTTCCCACATTAAGTAGGGCCAGCTACATGGATTCTTTGCCTCCATTAAGATCTATCTTGGGTCATTCTCGGATTTAGATCCAAAAAATTGAGATCCCTTCATATAACCTCATTCCAACACTTCTTGGGCCTTCCTCGCCCTCTCTTAGCCGACTCAACATCCCAAACTCGCATCTCCTAACTGATGCTTCAGCTGACCTCCTTTGCAAATGGTCAAATCACCTTAAGTAGTTTTCTCGCATCTAATCCTCGATCGGAGCTACACCAACTTTCATTTTGATTGATACGCGACCATCACCAGGCCAGATATATCCTTTGTAGCGAGTCGAGTGAGTCAATTCTTGGAACAACCTATACAGGAACATACGAATGTAGTCCATATGATTCTTATCTGAAGACCTCACTTGGCACTAGTCTTTTATTTAGCAAAGACACATCCCTTGTTGTTACAGATTGCAGAGATACGGATTATGCAGGATGTCCCGAGGGCAAGAAGTCTACCTTTGACTTTGTAGTGTTCGTAGGGAGCTCCTTGGTTATATGGAAGAGCAAGAAACAGACAATGGTCACTAGATATAGTGCAAAATCAGAGTACAAAGCTATGACACAAGGAAGTACAGAGATGATGTGGGTCAAATCCATTTTGATTGATCTAGTTATTGAGGTGCCTCTTCCCATGCACCTCCAATGCGACGACCAAGCTGCTCTTTTCATTCCCAACAACCCAGCCTTCCATGAGATGACCAAGCATATCAAGGTAGAC
Organism: Ottelia alismoides; assembly: GCA_037367405.1. Taxonomy (NCBI): domain Eukaryota; kingdom Viridiplantae; phylum Streptophyta; class Magnoliopsida; order Alismatales; family Hydrocharitaceae; genus Ottelia; species Ottelia alismoides. The sequence continues at coordinate 1,868,630 of JAZKJV010000991.1, forward strand.
TGTCACTATACTCGAGACATGATCCATAAGGGTTTCATTTCTACCTTTTATATCAGCTTAGGGGAACAGACAATAGACGTGTTCACCAAGGCTCTAGCTAGAGGGCCATTCCAGAGATGATGTTCCAATCTAAGCTTGATTGATATCTATGCTCCAGCTTGAGTGGAAGTGTTGAGATATTAGTTATCTTCTATCCTTTATTTGTATTATCTTTTCTTTCTGTCTACACTATGTAATTCGCCCAATAAGTTTCTCCTCTATATAAGAGAACCCTAGGGGATTGTTGGAGTATGCATCACTTATCCATTTACTATTTCCAATGCTTAGTCCCACATCTACTAGTGGTGGAACTTAGAGGGTCTGTAGAAGCTATATAAAAGCCCCAGACTTCCTATATCAGATGGGAAAGTTGAATGTAACATATGGCCCTTTGAGGCATTCTCCCGTGGTTTCATTCTGCTCCTTAGGGAGTAGGGTTCCACGTAAAATCTTGTTGTTCTTCATGTTCTTTATTCTATTTCTCTGATTACGCTTCCGTGTTTCATATTTCTAACATGTATCAGAGCGGGTTCGATGCTCGAGGAAATATTCTTGAAGATTTATTTTATTCATATTTTGAGATTCGATTTTGACGTTATGTTCATGAAGATTATTATATTTGGGATTATTCAAGTCCATGTTCTAGGGTTTCTATAGAAACCCTAATTTTTTCTCAACGAACATCGCCTCTGAAGATCATCATTGCATCGTTGCTGGACATCATCGATGGCCTTGTACAAAGCAGGTTCAGTTCCTGTTTTGAAGATCGACGTCAAGAAATTTTCAACACCATCACCGTGATGAAAGAGAAGAACAACCTCCCCGGGCGCATGATCAAGGTTCGAAAAAACGAAAGGCGGAACGAGGCGTTTTCCCTGGAAGTGAGGCGAGGCGTAGCCTCGAGGCGGTCGAGGCGTAAGCCTCAGTTTGTATAGAAAAATAATTATAAAATATATAATAAATATATTTATTGGTGAAATAATATAATCTGACAAACATATAGTATGTAACAATGTAATATATGATGATATTACGAAGATAAGAGCATGAAAAAAGAATATGTCAATGCCATAAACCTTTCTACTGAATTTCTACCCAATCAGAAGGAAATCATTGGCTGTAACTATTGCTAAAATTTTTATCTAAAGAGGATTGGCTATAGTTGTCATTATAGATATCCAAGTTGTTGATATGAATCATATGATTTGAATACTAACTATATGTTCTACTGCACTCAAATGAAGAATAGTCTGATATCCTTCCTGTGCCACCATACCCTACCAGTACGGGGGTCTCGCAAATTTTTTTCTTATATGAGTATTCAAATTCATATACAGTTTTTTATATGTTTAAGGATGTAATAGTAAGAGTTCACTGAAATAATTTGGCATGTTAATGGTAAATATGAATGTGAAAGAGGTCAAAGAGGTCAAATTTAAGCATTCATCTTGCATAAATATATACTCAACAACAAGACCTTTATAAACATATGAAAATATGAATAGGAATAATTTTTTCCTTTAAAAAAATACTTGAAAAAGCCCTCACGCCTCACCTAGCGCCTCGCCCCGCCTCAGCGCCTCGCCTCGCCTCGACCGCCTCAGGCATCTGAGGCGCACGCCTCAGCCAGGGGGTCTGAGGCGGTCGCCTCAGGGCGTTTTCTCAACGCCTCGGTTCGCCTCGACCGCCTCAGCGCCTCGAGGCGCGTTTTTTTAAACCATGCGCATGATCCCTTCACCATCTTCTTCGCATATAACCATCGTGACTCCCTCCAGGTGGAGCTCTGCCCTTCATATGAGCCCTCTCTAACCAACTCTTACTCCTGACAGCGAATCGCAGAAGAAGAAGGCATCGAACAGGAGGAGCCCTCTTCCAAGTTGCATCCAGCAACTGGTAATCGCCAAGTTTGGTTCAATGATGGAACTGATCCAGATGCTGATAATGACGATTGAAGCAGCAACATCAGTCGATCTGGAACCTAATTTTATAAAGACCACCACTGCAACAACATATTCTCGGCATAGACTCCTCTAGGCGTACAAGGCTCCAGCATGCGACTCCACAGACCATGGCGGAGATCTTCGGTACTGCCTATGTACGATGTCATCTCCTCGGCTTCAGGAAGTCACCCTGGCGATAGACCCTCAGGCAGTACCGCCTTCTTCACCTCATCTTATGCACAACAATGTTGGGGCCTTATCAGCGATTTCCCTAGGAACCCAACAAGGCGATGGAGGTGATTGGATCTCCAGGCAGCCCCTCCCCGTTGCACAACACCTTCTCCATGGCACAATAAACCCTATTCAATGATGAAAAGAAGCAGGCGGCGCAGGCCCCGACGATCAGCCCAGGTAGCATGCGGCGAGATCCTTCAGCCTCCCTCGTGTCATTCTTTAGTGCTCCAGTCGAAGTTTTCCAAACCTTCGCACCGCAACAACGGCACAAAGCTTTCCTCTAGATTCCAGGCGGCGGCGATGCCCAATTTGCGACAAAGGAATCCTCGATAGGGAACCCTAAATAGGGCTTCTTCCGATTATTATTTCATGTAAAAGCCGAAGTGCGTTCTGACTACTCTTTAAAAAAGAAAGGGTCCTGCTACAGTTTTGCCCAAGTGGGCAAAGGAAAATTTTTTGAGAAAGCCCAATGTAAAAAAATTGTGGGCCCGTTTGCATAAAAAATGTGTGTTTTGAGAAAAGGCACGTACAAAAGAAAAGTTGTACGCGAAAAAAATTACAAAAAAATAGCCGAGAAAAAATGTGCAAAAAAGTCGAGAAAAAAAGGAGAATGAACGACTAATTGGAAAAAAATGATTTGACAAAAAATGAAAAAAAAAACTTATTTAGTTTTTTATTTACCCATTTTTCTTGCCTTCTCCCTACTTGGTTGATGTCATTGTTTTCTGACTATTCTGGGAAAAAAGGGTAGTATTGTGTAAAGTTACAGGTTTGTTTCAGATTCAGATTCTCCAAGCCAGATTTTCTAGACTCTACTGTTCAGATTTTAGACTTGACGATTAGATTCCGAGTCTTCAGTTTGATGCGCACATGTTTGCCATCATCAGTTTGTAGTCCCCATCTTTTGTTTTTAGTCTAAGAGTTTTCATATGATCCATAGGGACTCCAGAGTAGAGATCCCATTCCCTATGCCAAGTGGGCTTGTGTTTTCATGTGGTTTCATAGGGACTCCAGAGTAGAGTTCCCATTCTCTGAGCCAGTATGAGAGAGACCATTTCTCCGACGAGGAGACTTTTCAGACTCCAATCTCCAGCGACCGTGGACTCCAACGAGGATGTCTCTACAGCTTTTTCAGTTCGACCCTTCAGAGATGGAGCAGTTGTCCACATGATTGTGGCAAACCGGAGTACTTCGACGAGGAGACTCATTTCCAGTTGCAGTGACTCTGACAGGCGCGGTACAGAGCACATGATCTCCAACGAGGAGACTCAGTTTGACTCATACTCCATCCCGTTTGTTCCGACTCACATGCACTACATGAGAAGCAACGTCCTTGACAACAACCGATAGTTGTGTTTGCGTTGAGTTGATATTGTCTTTAGTGTCTTGTATTGTGAGAGTTCTTTCTGTTTGTCCAAGCTGAGCATTGCATGCTCTAGCTTGAGGGGGAGTATTAAAGTATGCGTCACTTATGTGGTAGATGGGTAAATGGATCCCTCCTACATCTACCAGTGGTGGGACTTGGAGGGTATGTGGAGGCTATATAAGAAACCCCAGACCTCCTGTATCAGATGAGAAAACTGAATGCAACATATGGTCCTTTGAGGTCTTCTCCTGTGGTTTCATCCCGCTCCTTAAGGAGTAGGGTTCCGCGTAAAATCCTATTGTTCTTCATTTTCTTTATTCTATTTCTCTGATTACGCTTCCGCATTTCATATTGCTAACATAGATAACTTATTCCATTCTCTCTCCACACACGCATTGGTTAGAGTATGTTGAAAACTGAAATATAGAAATAACTGTGGCAAACATAATATCAATAATTGGATTTACGTGGTTCGAGATAGTCAGAATGACCACCCTACTCTAGGAAGAAGTGACCTAATAGCAGTGTTGGTATATTGATTCTTCTCGCCGGAACTTTAGTACAAAGCCCAATATGTATGCCTTATCCATACACAACTCTCTTATGATAGACATTGTAGGAAGAAATATAAGAGATCCCATATTGTAGATATAGCAGATCTCTTCACAAAGTTTAATTACCCAATTGACGCAATGTTTTATTATTCTCAATACTCTCCCTTAAATAGGAACATAGGTGCTCAGATTGGATACATTGGAACATTCTCTAATCGTACAAAGAATCCATGGCAACACAAATTACCTCGACTTAATACATACTCATGTTGCTGATCGATAACGATGCATCTTAGGCATGAGGGTGAGTATGACGAAGTGGAGGGCTGGCCTGAAATGATGATCTATTGAGCAACTTGGGTAGATATAAAATCTCGTGTGTTCAACATATGCTCTGATCATAGTTTTGCACAACTATGAGTATGTCTATGTAACCCACTAGTTGTCTCTATAGTCCGAAGGTTAAAAAGACATGGGATTGACATATGAAAATTATGAAAATGGGCCTATCTCATATGAACCTCTCAAAATGAACTTTTCTTCGTGGAAACTTAGAGCAACCTCTCCCGTACATCCCCTCAAAAAGTGATAGGCGCACAACTCTGGATAAGTAGGGTTCGAGTGATGTCAAGAAGGTGACGATGCTTTCTCTCTGCCACTCCATTCTGTTGAGAAGTGTAAGCACACGTGGTTTGGTGGATAATACCCTTAGACGAAAGAAACTGAGAGAGAACGGGTGCAGAATTCCAATGCATTATCTGTACGAACATATTTGACAGTAGAAGAGAAGACATTCTGCACTTCATTAATCAGATTTTTAATAACATCTCCTGCTTCAGATTTATTCTTTAAAAGAAAGGCCCAAGATACACGAGAAAAATCATCAACCACGACTAGATAAAACCTGTGCCCCTGATGATCGGGTACAAGACTCGGACCCCAAATATCAATATGAAACAACTCAAACGGGGAGCTATTGCTCCGACTCTGACGACTAGGAAAGCTAGACCGATGATGCTTTCCCAACTGACACGCTTCACAATGAAATGACGAACTCAGAGAGATCTGAGGCAAGAGATGTCGCATTTTCTGGAGCGGGAGATGGCCAAAGCGAAGATGCCATGTGTATGGAAAGACTGATCCGGCTGAATGTGAAGAGATGCCAGCATAAGAATTCCGGACCAGACGATAGAGACCATTCTTCTCAGAGCCACAGCCAATCACCCTGCCCGTTAGTATGTCCTGAAAAATGAGAGAGGATGGGTCAAATATAGCATGATAGTACAAATCCTTCGTAATCTGACTAATAGATAACAAATTCATGGAGAACTCAGGAGCATGTAGAACATTCTGTAGATGCATTGAAGGTGTTAAGGAGATCTCCCCCTGTCCAACGATGGGGGAATGATTCCCATCTGCTATCAGCACTGAGCGGCCAGATGGGATGTCCCTGTATGACTCAAGTCTCTCTTTGTCACGACAAAGATGATGGGTGGCGCCGGAATCTATAATCCAATCGAAGAGATCGTGACAAGATGTAAATGCAGTGGCACTACCTGAGGTACTGGCAGCGGCCGACGAACTAGCAGAAGCTGTGGTAGCAATATCTGAAGATCCACCTGGAGAATCAGTAGGCGATTGAGGCATAATGTCTCGTAGACGTGCCACAAGCTCTTCGAACCGGTGAGGTCGGAGGAGGCAGGCCGAGAGAGGAGAGAGAGAGAGAGAGAGGGTGGGCGGCGGGCTCAAGAGGGTAGGGTTAGGGTTAGGGTTTTGGCTCTGATACCATGTTGGTGGAAATGAGAGAGTTGTTATTCTATAGAACCCTAGGCTCTCTTATATAGAGAGACTCCATGGGTAAAATACATAAGAGTCCATAACATAAGCAAAAAATAAGAAACGGTACATAATATCATAACATAAGTCTCTACAACATGTCTTAAACATATCAAGCTATCAGCCTGTGCGGTGTAGATGTTGATATTATACAAAACTTGTATTTAGACCTATATTTTAGAAACAAGTATAACTTGTAGGGCTTGGACGCTAATAGTCTTGTTGACAACCACTAAAAAATGCTTAAGACCAAGTTTTCAAGTAGTAACCCTCCATTCTTAAAACACTCTTTCAAAATATGTGGGATTATATTTGGGGTGGGGTGTTAAAATCTCCCCCATTTATATTCACCATGTCCTCTTTGCGATATGACACATTACTTATTCTCAGTAATAGTAGTGTATAGATGCTCTGGTTAGTTTTTCCCTCCCATCTTTTTTGTAAGGGGGTGGCTCCGCCTCTCGGATAGCCCTTTTCACTATAAAAGAGAACCCGATCGGTTACCGTTTGTACTAAAAAATCAAATTTTATATGTATTTATCATATTTTTGGTCTACCTAGGTGAAAATATCAGCGACATGTCAACGACCGCTGATATTTCATTTCCTAATGTTGGCGACATGCTTGCAAAATTGACATTTAGGGCCTTAGTTACATGCCAACTATCAGCTCATGAACTTGTTAACCAACATGGTTGATTAGTCGATTGCTACCAATCTCCTATACAAGGAGACGACCAAGTAGATGTGGGAGGAATTGTTTCAAACATATTCCTAACAGACCTCCTAATCTTGTCTTGTTGACATCTACATGCATATTTGGTCTATCTCTGATAGAGACTCCTTGCATATTTAATACTATTAGCATATCAAAGAGGAACTTATTTTTCAGCCAGCTTGATGCGATAAGTAAGCGATGGAGAGATAAGAATGGCATACATAGAGGTTTCTTGCAGGATTGAGCCCTTGCTTCCAAACAACAAAGGACCAGTGCTTTACTTCATGTGATATTTGAACAACTCCAGCATCACTCTTGGACACTCTAGTAAAGTGCATCCAACAAGGACCACATATTTCCATGCGTCGTCTACACGATGTAGCCATTCTAGTTTTCATGGTGGACAAGGTCGTGACTCTGGACGCCATCGGAGATGTAGTTATCCTTCATGTATACATTGCCAATAGATGTCCATCCATCTGACAGGTATTCGGTGAAGGAGTCAAATTCCTAAGTAGTACCTGGGAATTACTTAACTACCCAGGTACTACTTAATGTTTTTTTTTACTTAAAAACTACAGAGGTGTCGCATGTTGAACATGCGACACCCCTTAAGTTTTTTTTTACCCAGGAACTACGTATGTGTCGCATGTTGGATATGCGCTATAGATAACGCATATTCAACATGCGACATATATCCAGGAAATTCCTCTTGAAGATGCCTGGTCTGGAAATGTTCTGTACAGGTATCGCATGTTGCATATGCGACATTGCTCCAGGGAATTTCCCTCGAAAAGGACTCGTCTCGTCCAATGGTCCGATAGCCTGTAGAGTATAGTGATAACGCATTTTCAATATGCGTCATCCTTACTGGAAATTTCCCTCGAAAATGGCTGGCCAGGTGTGGGCTTTGAAATTTCAACATATAACGCATTTTCAAAATGCGTCATCCTTACAGGAAATTCCCCTCGAAAATGGCTGGCCAGGTGTGGGCTATGGAATTTCATGTTTCTAAAAACCCTTGAAAAAGCATGCCAATTCCATGTTTCTAATGTAAATAGACATCTTTTTGCAAACATTCCAGACATTGCAAACATTCCAGACATTCCAAACATCAAATGTTTCTAATGAAAGATGTATGACCCAAAGAAGACATTCCAAATATTTAATATAAGTAGACTTGTTCATGAATATACATTACATTTTTTGCATCATATTAAAAATTACAATGATTACAAGTCAACGTTTTTTCCTCCGCTGGTATGTAATCGTAGAATCTGGAGGATGGAACGGTAATAGACGGTTCGCTTTGTCTGTCATGTGGATTTGAGAGGGTCCTGGGACATCTTCCTCGAACGTTGGCATCGACGGCGGCGTTAGTGTGCAGTAAGTTGGTCGTGTCCGGCTGGCGTCCAATCCATGCCTCAACGAGATGCATCCAAATCCTGCTTCGACTATGTAAGGCAGTAGCCGGTCATCCAAAGGGATCCGACGTACATGGGTCTCTCGTCGTCGGCAACGCAACCACGAAGATTCCTACAAAAAAATTGTTAGGAAAAAAAATTGAAGGAAGGAAGAAATTATAATTACTTACATCGCCAGCCCAAACTCGACGTGAACGATGTCGCTCCTGAAGGTGCAAAACTGAAGGATCAACTGGGCCGGGATCCATCTGAAAAATACAATATTCAATGTTACACAATACAATCTAAAAAAAAAATACCCGACAAAAGCAACAAGTATTTACCACAATGAAAATTAATAATATACGAAGGAAGCACACTTACTCGAACTTGGACATTTACGTCGGTTGTGACCTTGGCCACCACAATTTCCACATTTATTCTTATTCCTGGTCGCCGTCGGCGCATTTGATGTGGATGCTTGAGAATCCCTTGCGGTTTTGTTGGGACACCCACGGTGTGTGTGACCCAATATCCCACAATAGGAACAAGTATTTTGCCGAATCACATCTCTAACATCCATTTCATTATGTATTCTTGTTGTACGTGGACGACCTTTACCGCGTTTACGCTTTGGGTCCGGTCGTAACTCAGGATATTCGAGGGGAGCCCATGTTTCACGATCACCGATGGGAAAAAATTGCCCTCCATAAACCTGCAACTGTTTCTCCCAGGTGTATCACTCTCCAACATAGGAATCCACTTCAGCCCGACGCTTTGAAATGACTGCAATGGCGTGGGAACATGGGATACGATATATTTGCCACTTATTGCAAGTGCATTTCCTTTGTAGCAAATTTACCGTGTACTGTTTGCGCCCGCGAATACCAGTAGACGTCCGTCGAGCCCTGGTAGATACCTCGAATAATATTTCTGGTTGTACTTGTAACTGAGTTACTGTGTGCTCATTTGCAGCTGCAGTCCAACGGGTCAACTCTGTGGATGCGTAATGCGTGAATTTTCGACCAGCAGCAATGGTTGCGCTTGCTTCTTCAAAATGCTGAATGAAGTATGACACACAATTATAAAAGGTCTTCTCAATTAACGCAGAGATTGGCAAGCAACGGGCATCTTTAAGAACTGCATTGTAGCTTTCGCTCAGATTTGTAGTCATCTGACCAAACCTATACCCACCGTCATAGGCCAAGGTCCATTGCTCACGACGATAATCATGAGTTGAAAACCATCTAGCTACTCCATTATTCCACTCTTGTAATTTCCTCATGAAGTACGCGAACTTCCTAGGTGTCGTCTGTAATGCTGCGGCTTGCACCAGAGCTTTCATGGAGCCATTTTTAAAGACGCTATTGAAGTTGCTCGTGACGTGCCTCGTACAAAACCGCCAATATGCAAAGGGTTCTAATAAATCGACGTCAGCATCTTTCATAGCGGCTTTTATACCAGAATGCCTGTCAGAGATGATACATATTGGTCCAGCTCGCATGCTGATTACCCTTACACGTACCAACGAAAGAAACCACTTCCATGACGACAAGGATTCCTCGTCGACGATCCCGAATGCAAGGGGAACAATATGTTTATCCCCGTCAACACCGCAAGCAATGAGCAGTTTTTGTTTGTACTTCCCGTACAAATGTGTCCCGTCAACACTAATCAGAGGCCGACAATATTTGAATGCTTCAATGGAAGGACCAAATGCCCAAAAGCATCGTTCAAATCTACGGCAGAGAGGTTTCCGAGGATCGGGATGGTCGCTTTATTCAATATCAATTTCAGTCCCTGGAATAGCAGCCTTCATTGCATGCAAAAGAAAAGGCATTTCAGCGTATGACTTCTTCCAGTCACCAAATATGATTCCGATGGCCTTCCTTCGAGCATCCCAAGCCCTTTTCCTTGAAACCCAGTAGTTGTACATCTCGTGGATGTGAGCTCTACAACTTGATACACGAACATTAGGGTCATCCCTAACAAGAGTTAGCAATGATCTGGACATGAATTTGTAGTCCAACTGAGGGTGATCCTGATTAACTGTTGGGTTTATACAAGTGTGTGCCCCAACAACCTTGGAGATCACCCACAGTCCATCAAATTTTCTGAAATGTCCTCGTAAATACCAAACGCAACCATTTGATCTCTGCGTACAAAAAACCGACCATATCAAGCTGGTGGATTCCTTGACAATGAAGTCATAATGTGATAGAATGTGGAACTTCTTCACAGCGTAAACCAAATCCTCCCTACATTTGAACGTCCTACCCTTGCGGATTTCGTCAGCAACACCATCAAGTCTAGACTTGCTTCGAATGTCGTCTTCATATGCTGAACGAGTATTTGACCCTCTAACCCCAAAAAAGGGTATACGGGGTGTAATAGTATGCGTGGTTTGTTCATCAGTTGGGAGCTCCTCGTCCATCAGATCATCTTCGACATCTTCGCTACCTTCTTCTAGGTCATCATCGGTCCCCCAAGGGATGAAATCCTGATCCATCCGGTTAACCTCTCGCAGCAACGGCTCACTCAAGCCTAAATCCTGAACTGTGCTTGGCTGCGTTACAGGCGCATCCGTATCAAAGTAGGGTCCCATGGTTGGGACATTTCTTGGTGGCGTGCTGCGGACAACTGCTGCTTGTGTGCTCGGGACTCCAGACGGTCCCTTGTTAGTCATAACAGTGGGGACTTCGCTCACAGATACATCTTCAACATAAATATTGGTAGGCATTGATTTCCCAATGGTCCGAGCGTACACAAGAACTGCCTGCACATCATCATCATCGACAATAGATGAAAATGACGGTTCCTCCCCTGGGCCTCGAGGGATGCGATGTAATAATCGGATTTTTTGAATGTCAACATTCAAGTTGAACTTACGGTAAACCAAGTTCAACATCTCATTGAACGTCATATTAGGAGTCAACACAAACCCCCTCACGTTGGTTGACGATCCGCAATGAGTGTACTACTCAAATGACACATACAATACAACTGCTCCATTCTAACCTAATACGTGACACAACGTACAAGCAAACGTCATACATTCGAGAAATGAAAATAACATGCATATGATACAAACAATAACTAAAGAAAACGTTTTACCAAGTCCAATTGTTCGCAACAAGTTATTAGCCCTAATGAGAAGCGGGGACGGCTAGGACGGTGCCAATCAGTGAAAACACGGAAAAGGAGTGTTCCGCGGGGCTAGGAGTGACCAAAACAGGGGTTTTTGAGAGAGGAGGAGATCTCAAGATGCGGGTGCTGAGGTTGGCGTCGGGGGCGGCTGGGGTGCTGGAGAACGAAGGGCACGGGGGCAAGGGTCGGGAAATGGGAAGGCCGCTGGGCGCGTGGCTTATTTAGGCTCAGTATCGCATGTTGAATATGTGTTATCTATAGCGCATATCCAACATGCGACACATACGTAGTTCCTGGGTAAAAAAAAAACTTAAGGAGTGTCGCATGTTCAACATGCGACACCTCTGTAGTTTTTAAGTAAAAAAAAACATGCGACACCTCTGTAGTTTTTAAGTAAAAAAAAACATTAAGTAGTACCTGGGTATTTAAGTAATTCCCAGGTACTACTTAGGAATTTGACTCTTCGGTGAAGTTGGTAAGCCCCACATGGTTAACCAAGCTTCCATCAAGTTTGATTATTTTCTTGTTGAGATGACTAATGATTAGGGTCTGATAGGATAGACTGCCCAACTCCATCTATAGACTACTCTCTACTCATGCAACTATGGAAAAGTAATACCTCAGGTGACGAGGTCATTTATGCTTCCACATCAACACTGATTATTGATTATGGAGCCTTGAGTCATCTCACAAGAAAAGATAGTTCTCTGACTTCTACCTATCCTTCTACACATGTGAAGTTCGTTCAATTTACGAACAATACTCTTTTCCCCATTACCTCAGTTGGCAATATAAAGTTATATTCCGTACTCATGCTTTCTAGAGATTTTGTACTCTCATATTTCATTTAAAACTATTGGTTGTATGTAGATGATGTTATATCAGTTGTAGAGTTCTTTATGAGCATTTTTATTACTTTCATGATATCCATACGATGCACATTTTTGGTAGGAGCCATGAGAAGAAAGGTTTATACTATCTTTGTTGGAGTATTTGAGTTATGTGTCACTTGAGTTGTAGATGGGTAAATGGTTTAGTCCCACACCTACCAGTTGCGAGATGTGGAGACTCGGTGAGGTCTATATAAGAAGCCCCTCACCCTCTTTATCAAATGAGAAAGTGCAATGAACATATCAGCCCTTTGAGGCGTTCTCCCGTGGTTTCATTCCGCTCCTTATGAAGTAGGCAACAACAACAACAAAGCCTTTTCCCACAATTAAGTAGGGTCGGCTACATGGATTCTTCGCCTCCATTCAGATCTATCTTGGGACAATCCCGGGCTTATGAAGTAGGGTTCCACATTAAATACGTGTTCTTCATATTTTATTATTTTATTCTGATACGCTTTAGCATTCCTATTTTCTAACATGGTATCAGAGCGGTTTCGATTCTCGATGATTTGCTCTAAAGAATTTATTTTATGTATTGTTCGAGATTCGATTTGCATATGGCAGTTTTATTCTTTGATTGTTCGCTCTTGAAGATTATTTTTTCATCGTTCTGAAGATCATGTATCAGTCTCTGCTCAAGATCATTTGAGTTCCAGTTTCTAGGGTTTTCTGAAACCCTAGTTCTTGAAGGGTTCATCTTCATGGCGGCACTGTTCCAGTTCCAGTTCGGGGGTGGTGCTCCTTGCAAGCCTCTCCTCGCACATGCACATCCAGGCTTCCAGGAGGAGCCCCATCGCTCGCACACTTCAGCACCTTGTCGCTCCCTCGAAGCTTCGACCCTCCAAGCCGCATCTCGTGTAACTTCAGGAGCCTGCTCCATGTGGCTCCTCCTCCTGTAGATGGAGGTTGATGACGACCAGGTCCCTTGCGCAAAGAAGCGCAACACCTACAACAACCACGGCAGCTCCAAGATCTGCTCTTCAGGCGGCGACAACGCATACCAAGGAGCGGCAACACGTGCTCCAACCTGAGCCGCAACGGCAACTCCCCCTTCTGGGAATACATCTCCACAGCCCTAGCCACATAGCCGCTCTCGCACAGGCGATCGGTTTCCACAGCGGCGATGGTGCTGCACACGAGTCCTCCATCCATGCGGATGTCCTTCCCGATCTCCATCTCTAAAGCTCCATCTTCCCCGGCGATGACGCAACCCAGGTCGATCTCCAAGCGCCGCCCCTTCTTGCGCCCTCTATCCAGGCGGCGACTACAGACCCCGCTCGCACCTCCAAGCTGTGAGACCTCCCTCTCGGACTCCTCCTCTCCAGCCACAACAGTCGCTCGTGCAGGCCTCCTCATCGTGTCACCCCTCCTCGTGACTCCCTCCTAGCAATGCTGCGGTGGTAAGGACCCCATATGTGGTGGTGGGGTCGAGAGCTAGTAAATAAGGGCTCTTTTGGCCATTTAAAAAAACTCTGCCGTGTGCGAGAGAAAAAAAAGGGGGGCCCAAAGCCCAAGTGGGCCGTCAGTTCAAGAGAGAAAAAAGGAGGCTACAAAGTTCAAAAAAAAGGGTTGCATGTTAAAAAAAAGGAGAGCCAAGGTTTGGGCCCATATGAGTTGTTAAAAAAATAAAGGAGGCATCTGCATTTTAAAAAAAGAGGGGGAGCAGGAAAATTTTTTTGGGGTCCAAATGGGCCACAATGACTTGAAAAAATTAAAGGGTGCGTACAAAAAATCGTACGCATAAAAAAAAGTGAGTTCGGCTATTAAAATTTTTTTTGGATTAGCCAAAAAAAATGTATCTTGAAAAAAAAAAAGAGAAAAGCTGTAAAAAAATTGGAAGGCTTATTGGGGCAAAAAGTCAGAAAAAAGGAAGTCGGATTATTTGCTTCATTTCTTTTCTCCCCATTTTCATGCCTTCTCCCAACATTGTCGATGCCATGGTTTTCCGACAAGTATGGGCGAAAGGGGGAGTATGATGTAGAGTTCTATAAGCCAGTTCCTCATATTTCAGATTTTCCAGTTAGAGGCAGGCTAGATTTTCCAGATTCTACAGATATTCAGACTTGGCGTCAGATTGGTTCCGAGTCTTCTGTTTCAGACACGCACATGTATGTGGTCTTCAGTTTGATGTGCACCTGTATGCCATCATTGTTTGTGGTCCCCATCTTTTGTGTTTCGATCAGGGTTTTCATATGATCCATAGGGACTCCAGAGTAGAGATCCCATTCCCTATGCCATGTTGGTTAGGGTTTTCATGTGGTTTCATAGGGATTTCAGAGTAGAGATCCCATTCTCTAAGCCAGATGGGAGAGACCCAGTTCTCCGACGAGGAGACTTTCAGACTCCATTCTCTAGCGACCGTGGACTCCGACGAGGATCTTTTCCACGGCTTTCTAGTTCGGCCTTTCAGAGATGGAGCAGTTGTCCACATTATTATGACGGGCCAGAGTTCTCCAAGTGGAGACTCATTTTCAGTTGTAGTGACTCTGACAGGCGCAGTACAGAGCACATGCTCTTCGACGAGGAGATTCAGTCTGACTCACACTCCAGCCCGTTCGTCCTCCTCACCTACACGGCATGAGAAGCAACATCCTCGATAGCAGCCGACAGTTGTGCGCGTTGAGTTGATATTGTTTGTAGTGTCTTGTATTGTGAGTTGAGATTTCTTTATGTTTATCCAAGATGAGCATTGCATGGTCCAGCTTGAGGGGGAGTGCTGGAGTATTTGAGTTATGTGTCACTTGAGTTGTAGATGGGTAAATGGATCACTCCAGGATCCATTTACGACATCCAAGTCTTTAGTCCCACATCTACCAGTTGTGAGATCTCGAGACTCGGTGAGGGCTATATAAGAAGCCCCTCACCCACTGTAGTATCTTGTATTGTGAGTTGAGATTTCTTTCTGTTTGTCCAAGATGAGCATTGCATGCTCCAGCTTGAGGGGGAGTGTTGGAGTATTTGAGTTATGTGTCACTTGAGTTGTAGCTGGGTAAATCAAATGATCACTCCAGGATCCATTTACGACATCTAAGTCTTTAGTCCCAGATCTACCGTGGTTGAGGCATTCTCCCGTGGTTTCATCCCGCTCCTTATGGAGTCGGGTTCCACGTTAAATCTTGTGTTCTTCATATTTTATTATTTTATTCTGATACGCTTCCGCATTCCTATTTTCTAACAATCTTGATCTTCACAAAGACACATGTTTTCCTAGAGCTACTTCGGTTGTTGATGATTCATTCATGTGCATTTGCATCTTGGTCACCCGTCATGTAGATCTTGAATTAACTTCATTTAAGCCCTTTAAATGCGAGGCCTGTCGGTTTGGGAAACATTACAAATGTTATTTACTCATGGAATGAGCCTCAACACTCTTCTCCTTCTGCTTTAGTACATTATGATATTTATGTACCTTTTCCGTGTTAGACTTGTAAGCCCATGGTGGACCATCATGCAATCAAATTTATTGCTAGTTATATCATTCCATTATTTGAGTGAAATGTAATTAAGCTTGCATTGTTAATGTTCCTCATTAAAATATGAATATGTACCATATCCATCTTGATATCACATAGATGTTGACTTTTGTTAGAATCATATAGATGTTGATATAAATAATTAGATCATATAGGCTAATGTAGAGTGGTAGATCTAAAGAGTTAGATTGAGGACACAACTGCCACTGCAAAATGATATTCAAGAAGGATCTCCTGTCTAAGAAGAGATGACAATCTCCTCTCAAGACTGATATCCGACCGGCACTATGATGCATGCCCTCTACATAGGAATAGAGATTCAGATGTATCAGATAAGTCAAGATAGAAGTTAACTTGACGAGATTTAGATACTAAATACCCATATCTTATACTTCACAAACGGGTAACACGTCCTTTGACCAGATTCAGATATACATCTACATATCAATTGTGTACATTGGTAGGCAAATAGGTTGGTGACTTAACAAAGTCTGTATATCGTTGAGCTGGTGTACATATAAAGGAATCTGAGATGTATAATCTCTTGAAGGAATCATAGAGGTTCATACTCATTGAACCATGAGACAGAAGCTCACTTATGAGATATTGGGATTACAACGAATTTCATTGAAGGTCATATTGTCCATGAATCTATATGATTTTGTAAAGTATATGATTAAGGTTATGCAGTATGTGGTATCCGGTGTTCGTTCTGCCAAGCGGTCGAAAGCGAATAAGCATATCTGCAGAGGAGCATACATAGGCATATGCAGTTCATGCGGTTTATAATATTTTGATTTTAAATTTTAAAAAAATAATTTTAATTATGGTGTCAGAGAATTAATTTGTTGTTGATGTTAGAGAATTAATTTATTGGTGATGCAAGCCAACATAAAAAATTACAAGTTAATATAAATTATAATATTAAAAAGCAAACAATTATATGTGATGTGAATCTCACACATGCTTTTAAAAATCCATATATATATATATATATATAAATGGGGCTGCTCTCGCCCCATTTTTGGTATTTTTTATTTTTATTTGGAAGTTACTGCCATGTGTTTTCATCATTATATCCCTCTAATATGTCATTCCAATTTCATTAGAAACAGATATTTTTATGGCCTCCATCCAGAATAGGTCGATTACAACAACATTGAGACCATTAAAATTACTTGTTCTGGATGGAGTGCATAGGAGTTTTTATTTTTGACAAAATTGGAATGACATATTAGAGGGATATAGTAATGAAAATACATTACAGTATTTCCAAAAAAACAAAAAAATGTCGAAAAATTGGACGGGAGCAGCCCATTGGCCGCCCTAGAGAGCAACCCAATCTCTCTCTCTCATATATATATATATAGGATTTTTATCCAATGCACACAGAGCTCATTAGCGTTTCGGTGAGCACCATTTGTAGGCCACACACGTGTATTACCAATTGAGTGGTTACCTATTTCGAAGGATGTTGTTTTTGAAAAGAGATTAATATGCAAAACGATTTAACAATAAGTGATATTCCAATTATATCGCATCCTAAAAAATAGGAAGATCGTTTTGGAAAGAAAACATTCGAATCGATGGTTTCTTGCAGAAAATCGAGATCCAAATGCTCAGGTCGGTAATATATATACAATAATCAAGTAAATGGTTATTGCGAGATCAGTAATATCCAAAACAACAGTCAGTAATTTACATTCATTTTATTATATGGTGTAGAATTCAGTAATATATACACAATGGTCAAGTAAGTGCTTGTTGTAAAGTCAGTAAAACCATAACAAATGGTCAGTAATTTCTATATGTATTATTACTTTGAATAGAATTCAGTAATTTAGACAAAATACTCACGTAAATGATTGTTGCGAGATTAGTAATATCCAAACAACGGTCAGTAATTTACATTCATTTTATTACATGGTGCAGAATTCGGTAATATATACACAATGGACAAGTGCTTGTTGTGAAGTCAGTAATATCCAAACAACGGTCAGTAAGTGCTTGTATTATATCACATGATCAGTAATATGTGTACGATTCTCAAGTAATAGCTACTATGAGATCAGTAATAACAAAGTAATGGTCAGTAAGTCATGGGCATTGCTCAAGTAAGAAAGTAACTATTTGTTAATGCAATGCACATTACATAGACAATGGTATTACTAACCATTTGTTATGTTATTACTGATCTCACAACACACATTTACTTGACCATTTTATACATATTACTAAATTTTGTACAATGTAACTATTTGGATGTAAATTATTGATCATTGTCTTGATCTCACAATAAGCATTTACTTGCCCGAATTATATCTATTACTATCATAGCGTTTGGATCCTTAATCATCCGCGTGGAATCATTTATTCGAATCGTTTCTTTCCAAAACCGTCTTCCAATTTTTAAGGACGTTGTATAATAGGAAATATAGGATTTTTTTAAATACGTGGTAGCTTATAATTAGAAATAGAGTTATTGCTAATACACGTGTATGGTCCAGAATGGGTGCTCATTGAAACGTTAATGGGCACAGGGCTCATTGGATAAGCCCTTTATATATATATATATATATCAAAAAAAGTGACCACAACAAAAATCTACATGTCCTATTAAAAAAGTGTTCCTAAATGATTAATATTCAGATACATAAATCAAACCTTTTATCTAATTCATCTTCAAAATTGATAACTGGAATATTTTCGTCGCTATCCGGATCACTACTAAAGACTTCATCTAAAGCCGACAAAGCTTTCACATTCCTTTGACTCCTCTTATGTTCAACAAATTCTTCTACTTCGCTTGCTTCAACCATCAAGTTCCACGTGAGTCCTGATCCTTAGAAGACTTCTTCTTCTTCATTGGTACCAAAGATGTCTTCTTCTTCATTGGTACCAATATTATCTTCAGCATGTGCCTTGTCCATTGAAATAAATGGATCTCTCCCTTTAGAGATTGGCTCTCCTTATGCTTTGAATAGAATTTCGCATCCAGAAGAAGATGTCAACTTCAGATTTTTTCAAAGCCATTTCTTTCAAATATGCCATCTTAGAACAATATATCAACCACCAATCCTCTGCAAGATAAATTAAAAGGTAATTTCTTATAAAATAATATATCTACCTTAATCACTTTAAAAGATATTACTAGGATTGAAATCACTGTCATTGGTGGATCTTTGTCAGATAGCTAGTGCTTTCCAAACTCTCCTCTACTTCGGTAAATCATCATCTCTTTCTTCGTGATGGCATCCTGAATCTCTAACTTAGGACAAAAAATCTCCAAGCATGCCAAAAAACTGTCGACGACAAAGCTATCTTTAGAAATCGCATCGTTATCCTCGTTAAAATAATAGGGATTGAGATAGAAAGCTGCAAGATGGAGACAACTACCCACTCTTCATTTCATCTTCAAGGTAATGGCATCTATAAAGGGCTTGTATGAATGTTCTACATCGTTAAAAATAGCATTTATCTCCTTTTTTGCATCCTCCAGTCCTCCATAAATAAAGCCCATTGACGACCTCCTTTCACCATCAACAACACATAAGAGCTAGACTAATGGAGAGAAAATCTTCAAGATCAATAACACTTGGCTCCAAAATATTGCACAGAGGACAATGGATGCAATCATCTTACCCTTTTTGGTTTTAGACCACTTGCACTACCTCTGTTAGAGTTATTAGATTTACATTTATGTTTGTAACCCTTTGGGTTCCGTAACCTCCCATGACCCTTCGGGTTCCGTAACCCTCTGTGACCCTTCAAGTTCCGTAACCCCCCGTGACCTTTCGGGTTCCGTAACCCTTGTACTCTCTAGGGTTTTCTCTCTATATAAGAGACCCTAGCTCTATGGAATAAACATCTCATCCGTTCTTCTTCTCAACATGGTATCAGAGCAACGGTCCTAGATTGAATCCTAATACCCTAAATCCGTAGCCACCACCAGCCCTCTCTCCGTCGACAAGGAGAGAGGGCTGGACCTCCCGCATCGCTCAATTCCATGGTCTCGTGCAAGGCAGCCTGAGTCTCCAGCAACACCAGCTGCTACCTCTAGCGGTACCTAAAGCACCGCCCGAGGCTCCAGCAACTCCAGCCGCATATCATTTGTTTTCTCTTCTCTACATGGTATCAGAGCAACGGTCCTAGACCGAAGTCTAATACCCTAGATCCGCCGCCACCACCAGCCCTCTCTCCGCCGACAAGGAGAAAGGGTTGGACATCCTGCATCTCTTGTGGATTCCATGGTCTCGCGCAAGTCAGTCCGAGCCCCCAGCAGCACCAGCTGCCACCTCCAACGATACCTAAAGCGTCGCCCGAGGCTCCAACAGCTCTTGCCGCTCCTCCGACGTCGTCGGCACTGCCTGGAGCCCCCCCCCCTCCAACAGCCCATGCTTCATCACGACTTGTTTCTCCTAATTTTTTGTTTCTCCGAACTTCATGTTCCATACTTTTTATTCTATCAAGTATGGGAGAAAGGGGGAGTTAGAGATAATTCTTCAGGACGTCTATTGCCCTACCATGATTGATAAACCGCCGCTCCAGACTACTACTCAGTTCATCCATCTTCACCGAGCATCGACTTCTTCGTCAGAGTGTATACTTCTTTTACGACCCGACTACTGCTCCGCGTTGGACTTCTTCTACAGCGATTATTCTCCAGGCACGACAGAGATATGTTCCGGTGACCTGCAGGCACGACAGAGATACGTTCCGGTGACCTGATATCGCAGCGACTCTACAGGCATGGCAGAGATACGTTCTGGTGACTTGAAATCCGCAAACCCATCCTCGAGCGAGGTCTTCTACCAGCAGAGGACATATGTTCTTATGATGCATCGTGTGAAGCTGTGGTGTATACTTTTTCTTTTTGTTACAAGCTGTATCTTTCTCATCTCCAGCTTGAGGGGGAGTGTTAGAGTTATTAGATTTACATTTATGTTTGTAACCCTTCGGGTTCCGTACCTCCCATGACTCTTCGAGTTCCGTAACCCTCTGTGACCCTTCAAGTTCCGTAACCCCCCGTGACCTTTCGGGTTCCGTAACCCTTGTAATCTCTAGGGTTTTCTCTCTATATAAGAGACCCTAGCTCTATGGAATAAACATCTCATCCGTTCTTCTTCTCAACACCACTCAACATAAGAGAACATCAATCGTAACTTCTCTTCTTTATCCATCACACTTCATAGTGTGAGAAAAGTGGTGGCAAATCTTATTTTTCACCCTTTTAGTAAATTCTCTCATCAAGCTCAATATCTTTGCATGACTATAAGTAAAAACAATAAGAGTCCTGACCTTTATGATGCAATTTTTTACATTTGGTTCCCTTTTCCAATCTTTTCAAGAATAAGATCTATGCAATGAGCCGCACGTAAGAACTAAATATCCTTGGATATTTGGTCTTAAATAACCTCCTAGTTGCCATATTTGTAAAAGTATTATCAGTAACAAGTTGTAAAATAGTATTTGCTCCAACATCCTTGATACACTCATCAACAAGAGATATGGTGTATTCTCTAGTGTGAGAGTCTGCAGATATGTCGACGAACGTCAAGGAAGTTGTATCCAACTCACAGTTCACACACATGTCATAACACTCCTTGCCTTGTATCAGTTCATGCATCAATCTTATTGAATTACAGTTGCATGATTCGTTGTGGTCCTTTAGAAACTCCTTTATTTCGCCAACTTTCTCCTTCAACAAAATTTCTGCAATTTCGTGGTGAGGCTTGTATCTACTTCTGTATTGCCCAATTGCTTCACACATGTAGATAAAAGAACTCTTGGTCACAATATTAAAGGGAATATCATAATCATAAAAAAATCTCGATGTACTTGTTGACGCATGCACACTCCTCTTTGGCTATCTTTAGTTACAGTCTGATGCATCGTTGTGCCCACAGAAACATCATCTTTGGAAATGCAAGGATTTTTTGCATCACTTCCTCCTTGTTATACTGTGGTAGAAGATTCATTAGATGCTTTAATTGTCACTTTCTCACGCAGTTCCCTCATGCTAACAACTTTCTCGTTCTTCTTCTTTATGATATGCATAATCTCTTATTTTCTTCTATGCATTTCCTTCAGCCTTCAAACATGTTCTTCTATTGCCCTTGATGTGTGCGAGATGTTGCTTCATCCTATCGATGCCTCCTTTTACGATGTCCCCACACAAGTAACGCGTAACCATATTCGGAGTTGTCCTCTCAACGAGTTCCGCATATTTCCAACCAAGCTTGTAAAAATCGGCCAACTAGGCCGATTAGTCGGTCCAATTAGTCGAATCGGAGGGGGTAGCCGACTGGACTAATGTGAACCCCTTAGGATCCGGGTACCCGTTTACGCTACTTCCGCGGCATTTCATACACACAAGATCGCACAATCTTCAGAAAAACAGGGAAATTTTTCGCGCGGCTAAATTTCCACATGACATTCACATCCACAAACATAACCACAAGATAATAGGGATAAATGGCACCAGATATTCATTTCATTAATTTCCATATAATTTTACAACATGTACAATGTCTGCTAGTACATACAATATCCCAAAAATAATCTGACTGAACAGAAGAGAAGCATTATACATAATCAATCAACCAAAAACTGAGACAAAATAAACCATACCGTCTAGTGTATACCCTGTCTCCTGTAAGCATGAACAGCTACTAAACAGTTGGTTGTTTGCCTGCCAAAACATGTTAGGAAAGAAACGGAGTCACTAACGTGAATACAAATCCGTAGTTTAAAAATAATTGGCAAGTACTTTATTATGTGCAAAAGAGAGCAAGTAGAAAGGTGGAACAAGTAAAATTTACATCTACTTGCGTAAGTAAAAAGGTTTTCAGGCTGTTTGTAAGCGTCTCTAATGATTGTCCCATAACCCAACATTCCCCATATATATATAAAGTTTAGATGACAAATCCTAACATATAATAATTTCCTGCGTTTTAAAGATCATGATTTTGGATCTTGGAGATCATGTTGTGGAACTTGATGGCACATGTGATTACTAATTTATTGTCATTGCGATTATGTCATGGTTTTCGATAATGGACTGATATGTTGATGATGGATTTGATCCTTAATTGTATTTACTCCTTTTAAGTTAGTGGATAGTCTGTGGTCTTGGTCTGTGTGTAACCTCACACTATGACTCTAAGGTATTAAAAGTATCTTAGGGTTGGGGGGCCTCCGTAGGCATGCGGTGTTGTGTAATGCATCCTAACTAAGTTCCCAACACGTCCACTAACTTAAAGGGATTTTGAATCAGATTATAGTCACCTCCAATCAACTTAATTTTAATTGTAATTTCCTCCAAACCTTCACTGTAACTCTCTCAGATGCAACTCTCGATGTTTTAAATGTAGATAATCGCCAAGTCTGTTGGCGAAAGTAAAACTCAAGCGGTGAGGAAGCCTGCAAATGGCTCTTCCGTTTCGCCCTCTAATTGGAAGCGCGGTCCAATAGAGGGATAGGTCTACTCCAAAACTACGCCACTAAGACAGGTGAGAGGGACTTCCCGGAAAAGTCACTCTAGAAAAATAGCCCGACCGGTAGCGGGCAATCGAGCTCGTACGAAAAACTGAAAACCGAGGATCTCCCGCCTGGGTATCCTAAAACAAAAGGGATCAACGGAACTGGTCTAAAGTCGGGATCCCAATGAGGCGTAAAAACACTGCGAGCTCGCGTAAAAACCGTGTAAAGACTGGGATCCTAGACCCGCGCACTTGGCGACCGCTGGCCTAACTGGGCTTCCTTTCCTCCGCCCAGTTGAGGGTCACCGCGCCCTCGCACGGTCAGGTGTAAGGATCACCATGACCAGCACTATTAGTTATCAGACATCATTCATCAATAATTTCTTTCTACTTGACTAATCATCTAAATCTGGTGTGGCTCAACCTACAATTTCGTCGATCAAGATCATCAATTGATTTGTCCATGAGAGTTGTATCGAAATTTCTCACATCTGATCACCTGGAAACTCCAAGGTACCTGCACATGGATCAGATCGTCCAAACTCAGCTTTTTTTTCTTATTTAAACATGGGAAGGCTATGTGCAGCCCTAAGATTAGCATTATTCCCAACAGTGATCCTTGCTCCCATTTCGTAGTCTCACTTAAAGCAACATCTGTGACAACTTTAGACTTTATGTAATATTATTGGACAGACAACAATAATGAGGCTATCTCACGATTAGCCATTCAAAGTGGATAACAAAATCTAAGATATACTTGAAAATGGGAATAACATCCCTATACAACTGTCATTTCGTATATTCTGTTAGAATTAATGGAAGTGACAAATTGAACATTGTGCAATAATCTATAATTGGGAAATAACTATATTTTCTGATAAGTTTCTGTTTAGAAATAAGTGATAAATAACTAGGTTTTCCTAATAAGAATAATTAACATATCTAACGGCACATATAAGATTATATGATCTTCTGAATTAAAAAAAAATTGGGACAGGGGACTATAATGCAATTTCTTGATATAAAACATACTTCAAGTGGCCTTAGTCTAGAAATTCCATGTTGCTACAGAAGTATGCATAAACATGGAGACAAGCTATTTTAGGATTAATGGCAGATTTTATTTATTTCACCTAGTGTTTCCCACAATATAGTAGTTTGCATTCAATATTTATTTACAAATAAGTGGGAATTTTCCATAGCCAATTACATATCACATGCCAGCAGTCTAAAGCAGATCTAGATCATCTGTTTCATATAAGACTACAGGAGAAAGTGCCCTTGCAAAACTTGAAATTTCCAAAGATATATTACACAGCACGTGGAAAGTGCCCTTGCAAAACTTGAAATTTCCAAAGATATATTACACAGCACGTGGAACCACACTGAGAATACCTCGTCCTTGAACAACCCCCTTTTTATATATGGATTTATTTCATATGTAGTAGTATTTTATACCACTAAATTGTAACATTTAACTAGAATAACAACTCCTGGAGTTCAACATATTGGTAATTAATGTACTAAATTTAAATCTAGTTGACACCTGAGCAATTTTTTATATATATCTGCAGTGTGAACTGTATACATAAGAGAGTTAAAATCTTCAATTAAAATTCATTTTCTTTTTTAAATTTACCAATTGTTGTCAACTATTAGGAGAACAGTAACCTAACTTCTTCGAATTAGTAAGAAATTTTAAATACAGTAACTCTAATTTGATTTCCCAATTTATTCAATGGAGATCTGTAGCAGAAAATACATGAAAACTTTACTCCATGAGCAAAAGAAGATAGTTAGAATTGTACCTATTTAGATCATGAAAATTGCATGGAAACAAAAAGATTTGGGGTTTTAAAATGCATGCATGGCAGCAAAGTGGAAGCTAAGGATAGTACCTTTGATCTTCAATATCTTGAAGATCCAATTGCATGCAAGATTAGCACCAAAAATTTGGGTGCTAGCAGCAGCTATTGGCTGCTACAGGGCTTCAGCAGGAGCTCAACATTGAAATGAAAGAACAGCAGATGTTGCTTGGAGGAAGGGCTGCAACAGGAGCTTTCAGCAACTCCTGGAGAATAGCTATCTTGGGTAGAAGATGAGGTTGAGCTGCAGATTCTGAAATTGGGGAAGAAGAAGAAAGGCTCTCGATGGCATTTTGGAGAAGAAAATAGGGGGTTTTTTTGAACTTATGAAAGAAGGAGTCTTCTTCGTTGCAATTATAGGAAGAAAGGAGAGTGAAGATGGTGGAATATAAGGAGGAATAGGAGGAAAGAATGAGGAGAGGAGGTTCCACGTTGGACTTTTCAAGCCACTTGTCTTTGTTTTCTATTTTTTTAACAACAACCATTTACTTTTATTATCAATGACATCATTTTATTTAGTTGTTTGTTTTTTTTAAACCGTAATAGTAGTAGTCTGTTAAGTGCAATTACTGTACTTTAATTAAAATATTTTTTTTATATACCCATTTTCTCTCTTTATTTGCCATACATAAAAATCAACGGTACGCGCATCTCGGACTTCAGATTTTGACATACAATATCTCGATTTGACCGTCTCTGAACGGTGATCAAAATGAGTACAATATTGATATACTTTCGGTTGGATTTTGAACCTCCGAAGTTTTCGAGATACGATTTCGATTTAGGGTTAAATTTTGTGGTTTTAAAAATATCAAACGACCTCCGATTGACGAACGGTCGATTCCGTTGGTCTTGTATCGTCGAATTGGATCTAATGACGGTCTCGGTTCGTTTCGCGGTATCCGAATTTGCGTCGTGGACTCGCGGCTTTTTTCGTGGCACGCATAACGATGCGACCGATTTTTGATCGATTTCGCCCGAACGACTTTTGATTCATGATCAATTGATCGTTTTAGGTTGTCTAATGTCGTCAGATAACTTTATCGGGTTAGTCGGACCTTATTCGGGTCAAGTTCGGGTTTACGTGGATCCCGGATGTTACAAGGCCTAGTCGGACGACTAATCGGCTGACTTTTACATCAAGCTTTTATTTTTTTGGTTTTTTGCTTTTTTAAAGAAAACTTATTCTGATATGCTTGATGTTATATCTAAAGTCAATTACTTCTTTTGTTCCGTTATGTAAGTATAGAAAATAAACAAATCCGTGTTAATACATAAGCAAACTTATTCTAACATGCAATAATGTTATATTTAAAGTCAATTACTTCTTTATTTCATTATGAAAGTATAGAAAATGTACAAATCTATTTATAAAATTGATTTATATATTTAAAATAATTAAAAAAAATCAAAATCGGCTAATGGATGACAAAATCCGATTAGTTGCCCGACTGCCGATTAATCCTTAGTCGATGACCCCGCCGACCGAGTACCGACTACCGCTTTCTGCAACCTTGCTTCCAACCCAGATCGATAAAGCTGTGTGGAACCTAGAATTGGGTTCCACATTAGGCGTAGATGGGGTAGCCATAACAAAGAACCTAAGACGCCAAAAAATATTGAGTTCATCAATCTAAAGAGAATTGATTACAAAACTCTAGCTACATGTAGTCAAAATTTAGCCTTGGTACTAGGAGTATGGACTAAATAATAATTGCTATTAACTTGTATCTACTTCCTACAAATTATATAGTTTAAAAAATAAAAAAACCCTAAGTTCCCTACTCTTGGATCACATTAGAGTAAAAAACTTAAGTTCTAAACTCTTGGCATGTGATGGATAAAATCCATAAGATGGTGGTTGATATTCCAATAAAAAACTCTACAATCCAAACTCATGTGCAAATTTCTCTATCAATCTTATCTAGAAACTGGAAACTTAGAACATTTAAATGTATTTCAGAAGAAATATATTGACTTACAACTAACTTTTTAAAAAAATTGTTACTCTAGGGTATAGAGTAAATACTTGCACGGCTACATCAAAAGATGATTCAACCTCCACTCATGGTTCGTAGATGACCAAGAGGAGGGGAGGTGCCACAGTGACTTGGTGCATGGGTGATGCGCGAGGAGAGTTGTCGCGAGTGGCAATGCATGGCGGAGGGGACTTGGTGTGCTGTGCGAGGAGGACCATAGGAGGCGACCGACGCAAGAAGCATCGGAGGAAGCAATCGGCGAGGAGGATCGAAGATAATGCGAGGAGAAAATCAAGGGGGGAGGGTTTCTTTCTTTGTGTGAGGACTGAAGCAGAGAATCGAGGGAGGAGGCCATCGTGCGTTCACTCACTTTAATCAATCATGTATTCGGATCCCTAAACATATTTCATTAAGTGCTAAATATATTTCATTGAGTGCTAACCACAAATATGTCAGAGCCAACTAAAGACCACATAAGTGGGCGTATATGCAGTAAATGTGGCTCGTTTCAGCATTAAAGCAGCACATGACTGCATATTAAGTATGCACTTCGGATAGATGTTTGAATACACATGTGGCCACGTAGATCGTATGTATGAACATTGTATGTAATTGATATTGTCGCCCAATGATCGATTGAGAAATTTATTGAAACCCTTGAATGAGACAACCAAATATGGGATTAAACTTCGGGTTATGCAAAGTCTTTAGTATGTAGGATGCATGCATATTGGGAATGCTCAAGGTCAATGCAATCTTAATAGATTGTATACCATGATGCTTACATTCCATGAGAAGGGTGAAATCAAATGGATTTTAATGAACTCCACTTAGAGGTCAAATGGATGAGAATTAATTGGATTAGGAATCAATTCATAAAATCATATCCTATATCAAAGAGTTGGAAATTGATCTAAAAGTGTCCATAATCAGTTAGAAAAATTGTTTCAATATTTGATGTAATCGGATAATCCAAAGCAATTTGAATCTCGATATAAGATGTAATCTAAGTATCAAAACATTACAATCTCCCTGGTGTTATCTTCAATTGTTCGCGAATGCAGCACCAAGAGTCCTCGATGTATTAGCAGTCACATATTAAGAAATTAATAATCAAGATTAAAGGAATTGTGACTTCCAATAATTGTTGATTGATATGATGGAATATGTGAAATATGATACACATTATTGACCTTTAATTAATGTGGATATAGATTCATAATAATTAAAATTGATCTGAATGTGATTCATATTTATTATTAGGATTTATGTGAGTATGATTCACATAATAATTAATGTTAATTGGATTTACATTTTTCATTAAATAAATATTGATTAGATTTACATTTTGTTTTTGGCTAATGATTTGATAATTGTTCTAAGATAATTCGTAGTAATTATCATGAGAGATAATTCCACAGTTATCAAAGACCAAGTCTTATTAGGAGTTGAACGAAAATAGAAGTCTTGGTCCTCTCCAACTCTATATGGCTATCCATGATAGGCTAGTTAAGGAGGGATTTGCATCCTTTCTCATTAATTCAACTCTTTTACCTTATAGTCCTAATTTCAAGAGGAGAGAAAATAGAGAATCCATATCCTCTACAACTCTCAAGTGGTCGTCCCCTATGGTTCTTTAGCCCCGCCGTTGTGGTTGTCCATCTATATCCTCATCTCTCTCCTTTGTCATGTCCAAAGGCGAGAGGAACTTTCTTCCTCTTCGTGATTCATGCTCATGAAGAACAAGTACATTTAGTGAGATGAAATCAGGAGAAATATGATTAGCTAGATCAATTTTGACGCGGACAATTGGTGGAGAGAATGGTCTCTCAAGTCACAGGAGGATCGTGATTCATCCTCGCGCCCATGAGAGATGGGTTGTCAGATTGGACTTGAATAAGGAGGTCTCTTCCTTTATCAAATATATAATTTCTTCACTCATGTGGTCCATGACACAGTGCAATAATAGTTTTTGTATCCATGTGGTTTCGTGTTGTAATCAAAATTTTTGTTCTGAGATTGTTGTCGCTCGTACAATGAGTCTTTTATTTATCGAATCAGATTCGTATTTTCTACGGTTCCCTGATGTGTGAGGTCAAACCTCCCATCAATTTGATCCGTAGTATGGGTGGTCACAAGTATTGCCATTTTTTCTGATTGATATAACATATCTTATTGGGTTTATTTGATGAATGAACGATTAGAAATTAATAAAATTAAGTATTTCTTTGATTTTCTAAAAACTTCCTTTTCTTTGAGCATTAAATTTTCTAGATTTACCCACTTCAGTGGTCTGGTGGCAGTGCAGTATGCCTAGCACCCAAATGATCAAGGCTCAAATGCCCCCTTTATGGAGGTTGTGTTAGGTAGTCGACAGTCATCATGAAAAAATAGTTAGATCTTTCAACATGGATTTGAGCAACAATCCGTGTAGCCGACCTTTTTTAAAGTAGGAGAAGGCTTTGCCATTTTATTAAAATCTCTAGATTTGTCAGTGCTCTTCAGTTCGTTTAGTAGAACTTGGCTAGTTCTTTGCTAGGGTAATCTATAGCATACTTCATGCATGTACACCTTGCAATAGAATGTGTAGCGGAAAGGAAACTCCATTATCTCTTGGATGTCATTTGCACCATCTTCACTCAGATGAAGGTCCCCCAAACTGTCTGGGGAGATGCAATCCTTATTGTCACCTATATGAATAATCGGATACCTTTGTCTGTTCTTGGTGATGTAGCCCCGTTCTTATTCTCTGATTGTGAGTAATCTTCTCCACTGCCCTTACGAGATATTGGTTGCAATGCCTTTATCCATGATTTTCATGCTGGGGATAAGTCATCTGCACGTGAAATCAAATGTGTGTTCAAAGGATATTCAAGAACCCAAAAGGGATACATGTGTCATTAATCAGTTGGGCGTTGATATTATATTTTTCGCTAGTGTCACCTTTTTTGCACAGGGTAGCATCTTTTCTGAGTCTGTAAATGATATTCCCTTGGAGTTCCCTCCTCCCAGGTTTACCATAGGCACCACATAGGGTCTGTACCTTTACATGTTCCTGCGATACATGATATTGAGCCGCCTTCAAAAGGCCCTTCATTACGGAATCAGGTGGTCCTTCCTCTACAGTATCCTCAGCCTCACTACATACAAGTTGATTTTTACTATAATGGGACATGTGATAATATTTGACAATTATATGTGGAACTATTGGATAACAATAAGCCTATGACGGGTGTCCTTCCATTAGAAACTGCTAAAAATAATCCAGCTGTATGATCCGATATTCTCGAGTTCTCATCCTTTCTGGTCTTCACTGGGGGCTAAGATTAGGATTCTAGAGACAGGGTTCGAAAACAAATTTCTCATTTTCCAAAAGCTTAAATTCTTAAAAGTGTTTTGATTTGTCGACCTTATCATGTCTTTATATTATCCTCTGTCCAGAATCCATCTTTTATGTTCATCATTTGCAATCATCTTTTATAACTATAGAGGTATATGCACTTTCCTATATAAAAATATGTCAGTGGGCGTTAACAGTTTTCTTTCTTTTAATCAATTAAAAGGGCTGCCTCAGGCCCCAATATGTGAACATGAGTAAGAAAAAAAATTGACATTTTCTTCTCAAAATAATAGTTTGTTCTTTTTTTGTTTCAGACAATATTCTAGGCATGGATTATGAGCTGTAGCCTCAGACATATAGGTTATGGCAGAAACCAGATGCCACAAAAACTAGTCCTTGTAAAGATGCCATCTCCTTCCAAAGGCTGACGGCCAACTGAACAGGCTAACCTATATACAAACTCAACTCAAGCAGGACAATTTGGGCTTCTTACAGAAAAGCTGCAAGTGGCGATACTGAAAAATCTAAGTCGTTGCGGAGACATACATATTTGCTTATTTTTCGGAAGTTGGAGATATGTTTCTTTGCAACGAAAGAAGAAATGCAAATGTATAGCACAATTTGTTCTTTGAGTTCGCCTCTCCAGTTCTTTTCCCTTTCAAATATGTCCTTCCTAGGTTATTTAACCTCTGTTCTTACATTTACATATGCCCAAACAAATGCAGGTAAGCTAACTGGAAACTTTAAATTTGATTTCCAATTATATTGTCATTTCACATCGTAGGTTTATGCAATTTATGATAGTTTTTTTTTTGTTTATATTTGTGCTTCTCCTGAATCCCTGACTTGATGTCACTTTATCTTTATAGATTCGTCTGTTTTAGTTACTAGATCGACTGGCCATTTTGGCATTGGCATCCAGTTTTGTCATAAATCTAATTATTATGTTATTAGAGCAATATGCATATGAAATGTTGTTTACAAATGTATGGGTAAAATGCGTATATATGTGGGCGTGTGAGATTGAGAAGGTGTATGCGAGGCAAAGTGTGCTCGTTAGGATGGATATGTTGTCGGCGAATTCAATGTCGTCGATGTAGGAATGGAGTGGAACCCCAAGGCACAAGTGAAGATGCACTAAAGGGGTTGAATATTGCATTTCTTGAAAATAATGTGGAATAAAAAAAGCTTTAGCTTAAATAATCACAAATATAAACAACCAAATAAACAAACTGCAATGTATGGAGATTTAAGCAGGTTCACTCTACACAAGGGCTTTGTCCTATGACTAAGCTTGGCCTTCTAAGGGCTTACAGACACTTGGTATATGAACTATTTTGTGTGTACTCCAAATCATTAACAAAACACACAGCTTACCACAATTTATTTTAGGCACACGAAGAAAGGCTTCCACAAAGAATGCCTCAAGAGCGCAATCGTTTATATTTCTCTTAAGATAAAAGGTCTTCTCAGAGAATGCCTTTTAACCAAGAATAACAAGAGCTTGAGAGAGCCTAAGAATGCAGAGATCTAAGCAACTGTGTACAATGCATGATGATGTATATCACAATGCATGATGATGTATATCGGTGCAACGATGTATAAAAACACATGAAGATTTGTAAGTGTTTAAACATGCATGAAAGACTCTACTATAACTCTAAACGACATTATTACAAACTAATTCGATAACAAAGTATAACAATAAGCATGAGTCTTCATGAAGATTTATATGTTGCCACTCACATATAATTGGATGTCTCTTTTTCTTTAACAACTTAATGAATTATACTTTTTAAGACTTTGATTTCTTCAATAATGTTAGTATTACATTAAAAAAACTGATATCGCCAATTTGTTGTTATCAAAATATTAGGAGTTTTAACAACGCCCTTTTTGATAATGATAAAACTTGGATGTAATGAAAGCAATAAGTTTTCTATTAGGATTTCTATGAACAACATAATCGTCTCCTCTTGAAGATATTCATTCTAATGTTCTCAACAAGAACACATCTAAGAGATAATAATAGAAACTTGATAACAACAAGTAATAACAGAAGATTTCCATAAGCAAAAGGAGATACATTGTAAATTTTATTAAAACTCGAAAATATTCTCATCCTTTTTGTCATAAGCATAAAGAGTGGATCGAAAAAAAATAACACAATGATCAATTGTACAAACATAGAAAATAAAAGTTATAAATGAATGTCACGATACACTTTACGCGTCTTAGGAAAAACTGAGAATGAAAGAAAAGATAATAATAATTCATAAGTAACATAAAAACTAAAACTTTAAGTAATATTAGGGTCAAAACATAAATAGTTGGCATCTTCAGGATGATGTCTCACGGAAGCACTCATCCACCAAGAATAAAAAAAATGTAAATTGCTTTTGCGCTTATTTAAGAGGTTCAAGAATAAGCATGAATAAGGATGGAGAATAAAGAGAATAAAGGTATATTCTCCGTTTGGTTGGACAATAGGAATAAGGAGAATAAGCAGGAATAAGGATGGAGAATAAGGAGAATAGAGGTATATTCTCCATTTGGTTGGACAATAGGAATAAGGAGAATAAGCAGGAATAAGTACTATTTTTGTTCGGGTGTCTATTGGCGGTTAAGGAATAAGGTTTGAAAGTTAGTTAAAGATGTTGGTTGTTATTTGTTTTGGTGAGATGAATTCTATAGTAAATTTGTAACATATAATTGTCACTTACAAAGCGGTATGAACTTCAACTCAAAAACTAAATATCCAAAATTAAGTAAGCCAAAGTTCAAGGTACAATATTTATTACATTATGGCATGCTTATCATATACTGATTCCCCTGTAATATCATGCACGGAAGTTGATCTAGCCGTCATCTAGACGATCACTCTCTGCTTCTCCTACAATTGATATTGGGTTTCCTCTAGTTTCTCAACAAAAAAATCTTTTGAAAATTCCAGCACATTTATTAAATCTACCAAGAATATCCTCTTTGCTAGCATGGACTGATGCATCGGGGTCAACGTTGATGCCTTTACCTTGTATCCACAGGATATCTGCATGGAATTACGTGATTTGATAGACATCCTTATTGGGTAGATAGATCAAATTTAAACATATTTAATGGAAAGAAATTACCTCTTTTGGGCGACTGTATTACAAATGATCCTCGACATCCTTGTGTCCACGCAAGCCCTAGAAGAGCAGGTTTGCATCGTTCAGGCAGAAGCATCTGCACCCATAAGTAGGGGTGTTAATCAAATCGAATACATTCAAATCCACTTAGATTCAGAAAAAATTCATTATAAAATTTTCAAATCCGAATTCGAATTGAATTCTAAACGAATTTCTAATCTAAATTCAAATTCAATTCGTTTGTTGTTTCAAATATTCAGATTCGATTTATTTTAAATCGAATTAGAATTTTATTTAATAATTTAACTAATAATAATGTTATATATAATTAATATTTTAAGTTTCAAAGAATTGAAAGACTTTGTCATATTAATTTGTAAAAAAAATAATTGAGATAACTAAAAAAAATTAACATAAATGGTAAAATTCAATAGATGATATAAATTGCATTAAAATACCTAACTTTTGTCGTTCGTATATGTCTTTTGCAATCCTCATTTGCTCTTTTTGTACCTATGATGAATTGAATATGTAAATAAAAAATAATTATTGACATCTTGATAAACCATTGATCTTTTCTTTTTGTACCTCTCATGAAAATTAAATCAATGTATTTCCACCTTTCAACTGACACCCCACCAACTTTCTCATTCTCTTTGGTAAATGATTGATAAATCGTTGATCTTTTCTTTCTATCAATCTTATTAATTATTTCAAGAATCGATTTTTCCATTTCATTATCCTCTTCTTCCACTTTTTCATTAATATCATCATCATGCCCAATGACCCTCTCATGGAATTTAGTTGCAGTTATGATCCTTTAACATTTAGCCATTTACGCAAAAATTCAAAATCCATGAAATCTATTCAGACCTTAATTTTCTCTAAAATATTATTTGTATTCAAATGCTTGGTTGTTCTTATTATAAGATCCGGATATTGTGATGGATGGAAGAATTATTTTATAAACTTTACAAGTGTGCGTCAACTAAAAATTCCAAGTTTTATTATCTTAAAAGCAAGGGACTAAAAATTTGGAGGTTTCTTGTCCTTTATATATAATTTCTTGAACCATCAGTTTTTTACTATGGCATTGTTGACTGAGGGTTTTCTTTTGACCTCGAAATCAAAGTCATTAGCCCCTATACATGAATCAAAGGAGGAGTCTTCTTTTCATGAAAATGAACAAACCAAAGGTGATGGCCATGAAAAGAAGGTACCTGACAATGTTTTGTTTAATAATATTGAGGGGAGGTGATGTCCATGAAAATCATCATATGAGGATTAAGAGTGTGATTAAGGAAAAGATTGTTAGAAAAATGAAATATGTGACCTCAGGATACAACAACAACAACAACAACAAAGCCTTTTCCCACAATTAAGTAGGGTCGGCTACATGGATTCTTCGCCTCCATTCAGATCTATCTTGGGTCAATCTCGGACTTATATCCAGCAAACTAAGATCCCTTCGTATAGTCTCTTTCCAACACTTCTTGGGCCGTCCTCGCCCTCTCTTAGCTGGCTCAACATCCCAACACTCGCATCTCCTAACCGGTGTA
The DNA here is from genome assembly GCA_037367405.1 of Ottelia alismoides. NCBI lineage: Eukaryota > Viridiplantae > Streptophyta > Magnoliopsida > Alismatales > Hydrocharitaceae > Ottelia > Ottelia alismoides. The sequence goes on from JAZKJV010000991.1 coordinate 1,903,581, forward strand.
TCAGTTGACCTTCTTTGCAAATGACCAAACCATCTTAAGCGGTTTTCTCGCATCTTATCCTCGATCGGAGCTACACCAACTTTCTTTCTGATTGCATCATTTCGAATCCGATCTTTACGTGTATGTCCACACATCCATCTTAGCATTTTCATTTCTGCTACAGCCATTCTCTGCACATGTCTATGGTTCACAGGCCAACATTCAGAACCATAAAGCATAGCAGGTCTCACGGCTGCTTTGTAAAACTTTCCTTTAATTTTTAAAGGCATTTTCTTATCACAGAGAACAGCGGAGGCTCCTCTCCACTTTAGCCAGCCTGCATTTATTCTATTAGTAACATCTCCATCAATTTCTCCGTCATGTTGCAAAATAGATCCCAGATATCTAAAAGAATCTCTCTTCTGGATGTTATCGTCACCAATCTTCACCTCGATTCCTTCACCATTGCTTCCATCAAAGGTGCATTTCATATATTTAGTCTTAGCCCTACTTATACGAAAACCTTTAGTCTCCAATGCATGTCTCCAAACCTCAAGCTTCTCATTTACTCCATCTATAGTCTCGTCAATCAACACAATATCATCAGCAAATAACATACACCAAGGTAACTCATCCTGAATGTGACTTGTCAACTCGTCCATAATCAAAGTAAAAAGAAATGGACTCAAAGCTGAACCTTGATGTAAACCAATGTTGATATCAAAATAGTCAGTCTTCCCCGTCGGGGTCCTTACACAAGATAAAGCCCTATCATACATATCCTTTATGAGATTAATGTATAGGACAGGTACTTGTCTCTTCTGCAAAACTCTCCACAGTATCTCTCGTGGGACGGAATCATAAGCCTTCTCCAAATCAATAAAGATCATATGGAGATTCTTCCTTTTAGCTCTATAAATCTCCATTGTTCTCCTCAGCAAATGGATGGCTTCAATAGTTGAGCGACCTCGCATGAATCCGAATTGATTTTCTTTTATTTGGGAAACTTGCCTCAACCTTCTTTCGATCACACGTTCCCAAATTTTCATAGTGTGACTCATCAGCTTGATACCTCTGTAATTTGAACAATTTTGAATGTCAAATATGTGACCTCAGGATAGTTTTTAAAAATTTAGTATGTGTTTATTTGCAGATGATGCATGCATTTTAGAATCACGGAAATTATTTGGATGGAACCTAAGTCTTAAGAGTTTAGGATAAAAAGGATGTGTGCGGCAATACCGGTTGTTGTGGGGGTAATGGTGAGATGCTGGCATTGTTGGTGAGTTTAGAACCAATGTCGTTGTGGATGGCGGGGGAAAGCATGAGTTGGTGGTGGGGTTGGCGACTGGGAGGGTGGGGTTGTCGACGGTGGGAGTGAGCGGGAGGCTGGAGCTGACGGCGTTGGAGAGAGCGAGCAGGAGTGAGAGGTTGGAGTTGGCAGCATTGGAGAGAGCGAGAGGCTGGAGCCAGCAATGTTGAAGAGAGCGAGCATGAGCGGGAGGTTGGAGCTGGCGGCATTGGAGAGAAGAAGCAAATGTTAGGGTTTTTTTCTCATGAGTGACGAGGGGAGAGAGAGAGTTTGGGGGAGTAAAGAGGGGGTATGGCGTATGCAATTGGCATCCCAAAATAGAGATGTTTAGAATAAGATGACGAAAAAATATTGATTATTATATTAAGTAGTATATCATGTGTGGAGATTTTGCAAAATATGTACTACATATATATATAATACTTCATACTATATCATATTATATATATGTGTGTGTGTATCGAATCGAAATTGAATTGTTATCGAACGAATCCAAGTGAATCCAGATTCGATTCATTTGGGAATCGAATCCACGAGTTATATTCAAATTCAGTTCATTTGATTTTGAATCGAACTTTTTCCATTTTTTTATTGAACGAATCCTAATCGAGTTCGAATTATTTGATTCAATTAGCAGCCCTACCCATAAGTCTTAGTCTTATCGTAACGAAGCATGACCATAACTACGTACCCGAAGAAATTTTAAATACCATTAAGTAAAGAAAAGAGTCACGGAAGAATGAAGCTTTGTACAATTTACTCAAAAATGGCAAGTAAGTTATGTTGAAATGGAACGACAAAAAGCAAATTTTATTAATGCTACTTCTGATAGTTGGGAATGATTAGAAAATTATAAAAATGAAACTCTTCGTTTTGAACAACAAAGAGCCATTAATCAGGTCTGACAATGAGTTTTTCAACAAAACTTAGAGGGGGCTCTGGGGAATAAAGAAATTGTTATGATATTTTTAAATTTTGAATAATTTCTCCATTATTTTTATCTCGTATCTTATATAAGTTCAAATATCAGTTCTAATAAAAAATAATAAGAATCCATTCTTATAAACTCAATAAATAAATTAGTAAAAAAGTTGATACATAATAGAATAAATATAAAAAAGATAAGATAAAATTCATCCACCTCCGAAATATTTTAACCCCTCTCCTATAAGGAAACATTCAATACCAATACCATTTATAATTTCGTCAATTACATATCTATCAAAAAAGACTTAGGTCATACGATACTCTTATACCCCTAGTTAAGATTTTGTTGGACATAAAGTTTTTTCTCGATAAAATATGGATACATCATGTATTCTCTCAAACAATAAAACATAAAACATTAATAAGAAAAGATGGAAAGACGTAGTCGACCCAGTAAGATGGCTAAGCGCTCTCTGATATGGTTGTTGCTAAATCATCACGCAACACCACTCCGGCTCGGATTTCTTTCTCGGAGACCCTGGTATCGCTCATTGTGGAGTTGTTATCGAAGTCCTCATCACTCGTTGTGGGCTCCGCAGGGGCCCGCCCTTGTGTTGAGTCATGGGTAAATGCACTCAATATTTGATCCTCACCTTGAACTCACAGATAAAGTTGTTGATGATGCAGCATGCCATTACAGTCATCACCTATTTCTCAAAGTTGTAGAACATTCGCTCACTGATTGCCTTGAAGCAATCATTCATTATCCTGAATGTCCGTTTGACATATGACTAGAGCTGTGAGTGCCGATGATTGTACATCTCCTTGGGCCATAGTTACGGCCCCTCCGAACCTAAAACTGAGGTAGGTGTGTAATGACTCCATGGTATGGCTTGAGGAAGGTATCCGTGTTCGTGTATCCGCAGTCCAGAAGGAACTTCTATCCAGTTGGTACATGAAAACTGCCCTCGTCCAAGGCCCACCTAAATACCTTCATGTCAGAGGTCGTCCCCTCCCATCCAACAGCCACGTGTAGAAATCTGTAACTGAAGTGGACACATGCCATCACATTTTGTTCTAGTTTTGGTGCCTACTCATGAACTTTGGCGCGATATTTGCTAGGACATTCGCGGGATAAGCATCTCGTCAATCGCTCCAATCACATCCTACATACCATGCTACTCGTTTGAAAAGGTTTTACGTATACATGAGATGACAAATTCAAAGGTTTACCTTGAAATATGGATACAAATTGTTGTTATGGACGATAACATCTTGGGTCGGGCAATCTTTCACTGGCATGCAGATGAAATCATTTCTGAGGGAGACGATGTGTATGAGGATATCGTTGACATGATTTGAAATGGTATCACCATAGTATTGGAAATGGTCACAAAGCACTCGATTCTTCGCGCTATGGTCGAGGTAATACAACAATATGCAGAGGGACTCCTTGGCTTTTAGGTGCCTCAAATCCTTTAGCCCATCCTTTCCTTTAGGATGGCACATAGATGTAAGATGTTATGGGAACATCGGGATGCAAAATAAATGTGTAAAGAGACGGTTGTATTAAAAAATATCACAAACTAGATGGTTATATTAAAAAGTATCACAAACTAGAGGTTGGACTCCTACATATTGTTCATCAATACATAAAATTAATACAAGCCAAATCAATTACCACAACAAGGACAGTTCCTACGGTTAAACATACAATACTGGAAGGCATCAAATCTTCATGACATCGTCACAACTCTCGAAACATCAAAGGTGAATCATCCCTACGACTTGCTAAGTTGAATGATTACCCAGGCAACTAACTTAGCAAGCACAGACTTGGTGCGGTTGAAGATGATCTGTTCATATGGGTCACGGAGGATGTGTGAGAGCCGGATTTATACCTCCAGAGGCAGGCCCGGAAGCAACGACTCCAACTCATCCAGAATCTCTCCACCCCTTCATGGGGTTCCTTGGGGGTGCATGTTTAGATCTACTCCTTTTGCAGCTCTAGCATTTGTTCCATTAGATGAACCTTATACTCACCTACAACTTGTGAAGATAGGGTGGCACCATCACTACGAGAACGCTTGGTACCCGAGGTATGTACCTGAATCCATGCATCGTCTCCTCTTGGGGGGTTGAGTAGGTGTAACGCCCCGCCCCGCAGGGACAGCGTTGTACCTAACTCCCAAGGATCCAGATACTCAGCAGTAGTCACATTCATACGTCATGACTAACATTCGGAATGTAAATCAGGAAAATTAAATAATAAAATGCTCCAATGATATTTACATATTCATGATTCCCAAAATTCTACAAATTTCCAATAGAGTCCACAATATATTTTTACATGGCTAACAACTTAAACAACATAAGATATAAAAGTATAATAACAACTATTACAACTTTGCGAGTGAAACTGTACCCTGTGTCTGGTATAAAATATGGAAGCTCAAATCACTACTGTTGCTCAACGACCTGCAAACTTGGATGGGTTTCCAAAGAAGTGTGTATGAGCAAAAAGCTCAGCTCAGCTAAAAAGGCTACACTACACTAAGCAAAATATGCAAAGGAGTAAAGAGAGGGATGTTCATGTTCCATTATTATTTTTATAATGGTTGTTTACTATCCCAACCATCAGTAGATGATTATTATAAGTTGCACTCAATTTTTTATCCATACTCTACATGTGTTGTTATTTATTTTGTATCATGAGATCACTAATTATACATTTATTTGCATGCATTATTTGGGATCATCACATATGTAGGAGCACATAGGTATACTATTCAAGGCATTTTTTCATCATTTAGTTGATGAGCTCAAACAATAAAAACATCATCTCAACAGTCACATCATGTGCACTGGAGCAACCAATTCAAGCAACCAACCCCAACTCCAACTTCAACCCATTTCTCCCGGCTTACCCGCCACAAGGTGAATACCCGGGAACAAGTACATCGCGGCCAAACGGGACTGCACCGAATACACCCTTGTGACAAAGTACGAGTCTTCGACGAGTGTCGTACTAGGGATGCAGACATACCGACTGTACCCATAGCACTACGCTCAACCGACAAAGTCGCGGAACACACCGACAGACTCGCGGAACTAGAACTAACACTCCATCTAAGACTCACCGGGACCACGAGAGTTGCGCTCCACTCTCGAGTATGCTAACTTCTCTAAGTATAATACATGGAAATAAATATCGATAGAAATGGTTTTCAATTTAATTTTATTTAATAATTCAATATTCATTTGAGAAAACTATGTTACTTATCCTAGGATTCTCCTCCCTAGTGCTGGAGTCATCACGATGTTTAATATCAAGTATTTGTATTCAATCATGGGTTGTTTCTCATAGGCAAGCATGCACCAACTACGCCACTTGACTACTTTGTCGAATAACTCCGAATGCATTCATGCTACAAGGTGCAATATACCACTACATGACCATACTTCCAAACAACGATAAAGTGATAATCCAATCTTACTTTTATTTAGTCATATCTTGATAATTTTTATTTCATTCTCACTACGAGTCACCCTGAGATCTCACCCATATTTTGTCTGAACACTCAACTCTCCCTCACTTGTTTCCTTAGACAAATCCATAACAAACAAGTTTATTAAATTAATGAATATGTCAATTTTGGTTTACAAAAAGTAACATATAAGTTTACTAATGCATGAATACGATCAATGACATTGATTTCCTTAAAAAAACATGTATGAGTCCATAGGTTAATACATAGTATTCATATACTACTTAGATATATACATAATATGTTTATCTATAAATAACCTACTCGTTCTCTAACCCGTAATTGAAATTAACTTATGATGGCACATCTTTGTAAATTTTGATTGTTTTGCACCCGATGCAACATTTTCTAAAGTAGGTTGCTAATTGAGAAAATATCTAATGACAACTATATTACAGTGTTGTACATGATACTTGATGCTTGAAATTCCATCTCGATAACTTCCGTCGCATAACCTTTAACTACTATGATATCTTCTCCTTAATTGAAACTCAAATTTATAGTCTATATGCTATACCTTTAAAAAATTGTCGATCACTAAATGATTCCATGGGTAGTAATATCGACGGAATAGACACCTTATTACTTGTTCTAAACGGAGAGATGTACGTCTAAGGATTCTTGATTCCAGTAAATAAAGAGACGTGCAAAATCAAAGTATTTTAGTTAAAAAAGGAACGTCAACTAAGAAGATAAATGACATTCATTAATGTCTAAATATATCCTCTCAAATGATTCCTTCATTACCATCTTATTTATCATATGTAATTTATGTTGAGAATTAAATTGTCATGAATTTCAATAACCATAAATAGACTCAGACGTATATTTATAATTGAGGATAATATTATAAAGGGAAAAAGGAGTATGCTCTCTCGGTGTAGCTAACTTACATGCTCCCACCCCTTTTCCTTTGTATTTTTTTATTTTTCTTAAATAAAATTTATTGGAATTTAGATCACAATATGTCATCATGATGTCATTAAAAATTCTATTTAATTCGAGACTTCTATCCCCTCCATCAAGAATGTCAAATTTTAACGGTCTCAGAATTGCTGAAATTGCCCCCTTCAGATGGAGGGCATATGAGTCTCTGTTTCTAATGAAATTGGAATGATATGTTAGGGGTATATAGTGATTAATATACATATTTTTATTTTCCAAAAAAATAAAAAATAGAGGGAAAATGGGGGTGGGAGTAGCCAATTGGTGTAGCCTCATTTAACCCTATTATAAAACCGTTTCTATACATACGTAGAGATGAAGTATTAAAGGGTGCAAAAATTATACAGAGAATTATGAAAATATTTTAGATAATAACATGGATACTAATTACCATCAAAACTCACAACTGTACATCTCTCAGTATTATCTGATTATAAAGAGTGACACTAAATCTCGATTGGAATTCGCCAATCACAACACAATAGATTTAAACGTACGTTATCTGTCAAAATAATTATTGGATTTAATGCTATAGTATTTAATCGTAGAAATCAGTATGCATTAAATGAGATATAATGATATACAATTTAGTCATAAAATCAATATACATTAAACCCATTAATGTCCAAAAAAATGAATATCATTTTCAGCATATTCGAGTATTAATCTTTCTACGGAAGTACCTTCTCATCAATACAAAAATATTGTGTAGTCTTCTTTATCAATCTCGATGAGGTTGCTGGAAAGTACAAATGGATCAGCATTATTTTAATACTTATATTTTGTTAATCCAAATGGGCATAAGGAGATTTTCTTGATGTAACCTCGAATACATGTGCCTTTAGTATTATGAAAGTAATATCGGGCACCATTGTTTACGACATATGTTAGCATGCTATGTACAAGAATCACACTAAAAAATGGGTAATAACATGGAAATAAAATAACCGGTGTGAACTTAAACAATCGATCTTAAAATAAGATACTTTCTGCAAGAGATGGAAAACTTCAAGTTCTAATAGTAAGCCAATATTAGAAGAAGCTAATCACGAAAATCATATATTAATACGTGGTCGAGGGTGGAACCATTGAAATTGTATGAAATCAACAATGAGGGAACGAGCATTGTTACACATGTACATTCTCATGCGAACATCATTAGATACTTTTTTTATTATAATATAGATATAGTTCACAAAATAAGCCACAATACATCAATTACATCACCCTTTTTATCTTTAGGAACATGATCAACCATCAATCTCCATACCAAGGGGGAAACCCAATCCAGCAAGAGGGACACGAATGTCCATGGGACACAAGCATAACGAGAAAATCACAAGGAAAGAGGAGGGGACCATACCTATATCTGAGTTCTCGCATGCAATATCATGCCTTCATTCTACTCCCACATATTGTCATGACTACGATAATCTATTTCTAATGGTAGATCTGTGTAGACGATGATGAGGGAAAGCTCCTCTCCAAAAATGTGGCGATCCGACCCTGTGACGGACAATCCGACGGAGCTCGGACGAGCTTGGGAGGTGGGAGATGGTGTATGGTGGTTAGGATTTGCAAGTGAGAAGAGAGAGCAGCCTATGGGGTCTTTTATATCCTAAAAATCGGAGTTGGGCGGATCTCTTAAATGGATCCTGCTCAATCTCGTATAACCACTTAAGAGTTGACCTCTCTTCACTAAAATGATCATATCTCAACTATCCGATATCCGATTTATAAAATTTCAGATGCGTTGGATTCCTAACGACGATACACATCTAATAAGTTATAAGTGCTACAATCAGATCAAAAATAGATTTTTCACAAATTTCTTATGGATTAGAACTATTTGATCATCATCAGCTTGATCAAGTTACAAGACTAAAATCAGGGTTTCACAGTAGGTGCCCCCCTTGTTCAATCGGATCGGGCACCTTAGGTGCATTAATTTCCACTTCTAGCTCATCCTCGAATGCTTGTTGTGTCCATGTATCCCCCTCAAAAAAGGCCGCAAACAACATTGTGGTGCGATCTGGAAAGAGAAGATGTATGTACCCTTCGCGGTGTAGTCTCCTACCATTGCATCCACCAGGTCGTAATGAGGGAAGGACTTCCTTCGATAAGACTTGTAGGCCTTGTCGATCTGAAGGCAACATTACTTGACAAAATGCTATAAAATCATCTAGAAATCTATAATAGGGTCTAACATACGTACATACCATAAGTCATGCTTCCTCATCATGTGCGACTAATGTACAGGAGACCGGGTCCCACTCCCAATTGCTCTTCGTCATCAGGTGTACGAATGTTGTGGTAGTCCTTCTTTATTGTCATCCATCGATTGTTTAGCTTCATCTTGTCCCAGTTCTTTCTGGTCTGCATGTTGAAGTGTGCAATGATGCTATGCCATGGCGGTCGACCCTCCTACCCAGTCTCCTATGTCAAAATGGTGTTGAACAGCTAAAGAAGACACTCGTCCATCGCGAGTGTCCATTTCACTCGATAGGCAGGGGACTCATCGTCCCCAATGTGCACCTCTGATGCGATTGCACCTTTTGTATCCATCCTGTATGGTTGGGGTTAAATGTCTTAATTACATTGCAATTAAGAGGTGGCACCTTACCAGCCCAAATGCAGGATAGGTCAACAATTCTTCATGAATCAAAAACCAAAAAAAGTTAGATAATACTCCAAAATTATTGAATCCAATGAGGAGCAAATTCCTGGTACATCAAGAGTTGAACATCTCCCATTGAATGAACATCACACAACAAATTAACAATGTACCATCAAACAAAAGCACATCATAGAACAATAACAGATGCATCAAAGCAGAGCAACATAGTACCATCGATCAATCAAACAAGATGAGCATCCAAGAACAACAAGAAGGCATAATAAAGCGGCAACATCTCAGCTCTCATCTCATATTTTTAGCTAATATGGCAGCAAATGAACAACAAACACAACAAATGAACATCTCTCAACTCATTAAGATCTCTGAGCATATGAACATCTCACACCAAATTAGGATATACCATAAAAAATTCATAGTAGAGCAGCATCACAGAAGCTCTCAGATCAAGCTCAAACATCATAGAGCAGCAACAAACATTGACATCCAAGACCAACAACAATGCATCACAGAGCAACAACAGAGTAGCTCTCATCTCAAGCTCCACCCAATAGAGCATCATATGAAGAGAAACCACAACAAATAGGGTTCACATAAATCCTGCCATCATGGGGGACATCATGGGATTTTTTTAATGAAACAAACATCGTAGTAGCATTACAGGATTGCATCTCTCGGATCAATCTCAAACACCATAGAGCATAAACCAAGATGGACATCCAAGACCAACAAAAATGCATCACAGAGTATCAATAGAGTTGTTCTCAGCTCAATCGCCAGTCAATAGGGCATTAAATGAAGAGAAAACACAATAAATATGGTCCATACAAATCCTCTCACGGTAAATTTAGATATACTATCAAACAAGTCACAGCAAATGTACATCTGAGCACAATAACCAGGCATCATTGAGCAGCAGCAATCAAACAATAAAGAACTTACAAAATATATCAACAAGGCAACACAATGTAGCATCAAAGCAGCTCTCTGCTCAAACTTCAGTCAATGGGGCATCAAATGAATAGTGATCAAAACAAATGAACATTCTAATAAGCTCATTAACATCTCCCAATAAATGCCAATCTCAGACCAAATTAATAGTGTATCATCATCAATCAACCAACATGAACATCTAAGATCAACAACAATGCATCACAGAGCAGCGACAAAGTAGTTCTCAACTCAAGCTCCGCCCAATAGAGAATCATATGAAGAGCAAAATATAGCAAATAGGGTCCATATCAATTCTCCCATCATGGGAAACATCATGAGGTGTTTCAAATAAAAGAAACATCATAATACGACTACATCCCAAATCACAAAAAGGGTTATATGATCACCAGGAATCCAAATAAGGCATGGCAATAAAAGCCTAATTTCATCACCATTAACATTACACCATACGCATACACTCAACTGAATTGTAGAACCAAAATGGAGTAATGATTGGGTGGTTACCTCGCAATCCAGTAAAGGGAAGAACAAATGTGCGGGCTTAAGCAAAGGATAAAATACACAACAAGGTCCCGCGGTGAGCCATCAGATGTCGATCTCCCCAATCACGGGATAAGGTTGGGACATGCATAGGCCAATAATCGTGATTCACGAGTGAAGTTGTAGTCGGGGTTAGGACGATCGAGGAGCAGAGCAAGCAGCCGAGGAGAAGAGAAGGCCCCATTGGGGGAGAGAGCGTGCGAAAGGGCAGGGGTCGTTGACTCAAGGCCGGGAATAATTGAGGGTGAGAATAAGGTGGAGGGCTCCCATGTTCGAGAATTGTTGTACGATGGCTGGGAGTTCAGAAAGCGGGAATAGGACCCTTATTTCAGGGCCTATTCCCGAAGCGAACATGCCCTAAAGGTTCGTTCAACCCTCCCAACCCTCCTCGCAGTTTACTATTCACAGGGTTATCCCAACACAACCCAACCCAACGCAACCCAGCAACCAAACAGACCCTAAGAGTTATCCCGGGAGAAGCATTGACCGAACACTCCCTCAACGTCCTTCCTCCACCTTCTCCCAACTCCCCGCCAACCTCCTCGTCTCCTCCGACACCGTCCTGTGCTTGGTGTTCCTCTCCTTCGATGTTAGGTGGAAGCCCAGAGACGAGCTCAGCAGGTCTGTAAGCACCACGAGAACACTTCCACACACTCATTTCCAAACCCATATTATTAGAACATAACATAAGACAGCCGCACCATCGAAGGAGAGAACAGAGCACATACACTGAAATGGATCCTTCTCCTTTCCTCAGCTAACCACGACGTCGCCGATAACCTTGTTCTTCCTGGGAATCGTCACATGCAGCATCCCGATCAAGGTACTGAACACAAAAGGAAAATAGGAGACCAAATTGAAGTCATTAAGGACTAACAATAATACCGAGTCCTAGTACAAAATTATCACTATAATGAACACTTAAAACACTCTAACGCACATACAATGCATTGTTCCATTAACCTATACATGATCAATCATGGTCTTCGTTATTACGTTGCAAGGGGCAACATGAAAATCCTCATATTTATGCCACCTACCTTCCTTTAGTTATGCTTGTCAAGGCTTGTATCATTAAACAACAACTTTTAGCTTCCAAAACTTATGAATTACATTCTTAAATAACCACAATCAGGTGTTGTCTTTCGTTAATGTGAAAAATGGCGAAGTTTTCTCTACAGTGCTTAGAAGCGAGAAACTCCTTAGGTAAAGAGTAGCCAATCTCTTGGCAAAGGAGTGGTGTTGTGTGTTGGAGGTCTTAATGGACACGAATTGTTACTCTTGCTTAACTTCTTATATATTCACATGGACATAAATTCGTCTGGGTGGTATCCGTGGAAACTTATTCCATGGAACCTTCAGGCGAACTTATAATTTGTTAAGTACCTCAAGGAAGCCGTCACTTCAAGTCATGGCTTCCATTGGGGTTTGTTTACATGTGATTTATTTACATGGAAGCCGCCTCTTGAAGACGGCATTGGCCAAAACCGAAGCCGCATCTTCAAGAGGCAGCTTCCATGCGTTTTTTTCCCATGTAAATAAGCCACATTGGAAGCTGTGACTTGAAGTGACGCTTAACAAATTATAAGTTCGCCTGAGGGTTCCGTGGACTAAGTTTCCACGGGTACCGCCCAGACGAATTTACCTTTATTCACATGCTTTCTCTATAATATTTTTAGTGAAAATGGTTCATATGGATTACTAATGAGTAGTGAAGAGGGAGGGAGAGCAACTTTCATTCTTCTTTTCGAAGTTGAGAAACTTATTTCCTTAAGCATGCTTAAGTTGAGCTCATTCATGCATGGTTCTAAAAAATCGGACCGATCGACCGGACTGGTCCCATTGGGAATGGGGCTTAACTTGGTCAGTTCATCTTATTCTATATACGTAAAAAAACAAAAAGAAAAATCAGATTGGGACGGATGTCCAGACCGGTTGAACAGGACCGGGTACCCGGATTGAAGCAATTCGATATAGATGCGGATGTCAAAATCTGTATAAATCGGATAAGGTGGCCGATAGGATGTGGATATATTTATATACGTTTGCATCCCTGCTGATACCTAATATGATGTTGCAGTGCAATCTTGTATACTTTTACAGATATATTTTTCTTCCACAATGCATAATTCTACGTAATCTAAATATTGTTGTCCATTAAACTTTTGAGATAGATCATACTATTGAACTTCGGTACTTCACTTTTTTTGTGCAGAAGACCTTTGTTATACACCATTCTATATGCTTCGTCATAATTGTGGGGGTATATGTATACATGATTTTTACATTGTATGATGTGTGCGTTTGTTATTGATTTGCAACATACTAGAGTTGAAATTCCAAAGAGATAAATACTATGCATTTTCTCTGTTCAGAAAGTCGGTTCGATCGGTCCGACAAATAAATTAAGTCCGATTTGTTCCAGATCGATAGGAATGATGATGTCGATATGACATCATTGTGGAACTGATCAGTTTAAACCGATACTCCGATCCGGTCAGGCTAAACGGAAGACGTGAGGTGAGGAGAGGAAGAAGAAGATAGCATGCAATATGGCAAAGGAAAAGCAAGAAGACCGAGGAGATACCTTTTGGTGCAGTAGTAAGTGTGAAAAGAATCTGATTCTGCATGACCCTCAAAACAATGAGCTGCAAAACAATGGACTTTTTTGTATGACTTTAGCCCATGAAAATACCTTTATTCAATGAGGTAAGGAAGTTTACTTTGTGAATTAGGTAACTTTATCTACTTCACATCTATTTTTAGCAAAATTTTTTATTTTTTTTTTGAAAAATACCACTGTGGATTTTCATAACTATATCACTCTAATATGTCATTCAAATTTCGTCAGAAACAGACTCCTACAGCCTCCATCCAGACAGTCATTTTTTAACGGTCACAGATTTGTTGAATTTTACATGTTCTGGATGGAGGTCGTATGAGTCTCTGTTTCTGACGAAATTTGAATGACATATTAGAGTGATATAATTATGAAAATCCACGGTGGCATTTTTCAAAAAAAATAAAAAAATTTACGAAAAATGGATGTGAAGTAGGTAAGGTTACGTACTTCACAAATTAGCCCTCCTTTCCTCTTATCCAATTGTCCATGGTGGCATTTATTCCTCATCCAATAGAAAAAGACGAAGCATAAAGGCCATACTGACTTATTCTTTTATTTATTAGCCAGTCCAACGGTATTCAGTATACCCCATCTAAATCTAGAGGAGCAAAATTAGAAGCAATGTACGTGGTTCACACATAACTGGATTACGTTGAAACACCCTGTACAGACATCATCCCCAAGGTTAAATGTTCTTCCATATATTCTTACATACATAAATAGTGAAAACTCATATTCCTCTAACATATCATTCAGAATACTTCACAGCAAACTAAGATATAACATCTACATTCCGTTGGTTATTTCTTTCCCTCGCCATATATGAAACTCACGATATGCTGCTTTAGAAATCCTGTCTTGATCATCTTCTTTCCATCCTTCTTCTCGTCCTTCTTCTCCTCTTTGTTCTCTTCCTTCATCTCCTCTTTCTTCTCCTCCTTTGAAGTCTCAACTGATAGAATATCTACCTTCCCAAACTTCCTCAGCTTCTTGGCAATGGCGACCGCATCGGTATCGCCAACAACAGTCAGCTGCTGCTGCTCCATGTCCACGGAAATCGAATCGATGCCTGGGGTAGTGCAGAAATTTCCTCAACAAATTATACTAATCCACATCAGTTCTTGATAAGCTACTACAAGAAATCTGGGATTTCGTGACTAGCATATGCACTGGTTCAATGTGGTCGAATATTATACACTTTTACTTCGAGAGGGTTTCAAAATAAAGACAGGTAGATCGAACTTCTAATAAATAAGGTGAATTTACCATAGATCTCAGCCACGGCTTCCATGGCCTTCCTTCTGGACCTGTCATCCGTAATTGCAGTAACCTTCACTACAACCTTCTGCTTAAGAACGCGAAAAACATGCAAACAAACTATTAGCTCACAAATATACACAAACAGGGAGAGAAAAACAAGATGGCGAGAAAACGTTGGATTACGAGCTCCATCGAATCTCAAGAGTATATGCTGGAGCAAATGATATTTTGTCAACAAGATTGCAATCACCTGCAAAACTAACGTATAATATGTCATTCAGCATCGTATAGCTTGTGGAAAGAATGTGGGAAAATCTTAGACACATCAATAGTTCATCACTCACCTTGGATGGATATGTGGAGGGGGGACTGATGCACTTGTGTTATGTTCTATGACTACGCACGTCTCTTTATATATAGTAAGAAGCAACTAATTACATCACATGCCGCCGTTCACTTAGGCCATGTTTGGTTGGAGAATAGGCCCTGGAATAAGGGATCAATTCTCCTCCCGACACGGTTCCCAGTAGTACGACTATTCATCATTATTTCATCTTAATTTCACTCTTATTCCTATCTTTATCCCACCTTACCTACCTTTATTTCACCTTATTCTCCTTATTCCTATCCTCCAGCTGAATAAAGAATAGACCCTTATTTTCCTTATTCCTCATCCTTATTCCTGCTTATTCCCGAACCGAACGCACCCTTATGGATCCATTTGTTTACGAGCAATTCTATTTGTATTCGGATATATAGATCCGTTTGTTTCAGGGATCCGTTTGTACGGGAGTATTATATAAACTCCTCGCGATTAGGACTCTAATTATCCTCAGTAGTCTCTGCTTTCTCTACGTAGTAAAACCGATCGCAGCCATCAAAGGACGTAGCCCAATTACAAGTGAACCTTGTAAATCCACGTGTTTGCATCTTACTTATTTGATCGTGTTTGTGTGTGTTTACTTCCGTGATATGCAACAAAAAGGGTACAATAAATACTAATTTATCGTGGAATAGATAGTGTTAACATGAGATAGTTGTCGGATGAGAAAGATATATTCCTTCGTCACTCCACAACTATCCAAGGGTGTAACCTTGTGCAATTGATATTGTTCTCGATTATGCATTTGGATATGCTTTATTGGAGTTTTGTTTTGTGTATATCATATATCATAGCAATATGCTTACCATCTACGGTTGAATTTTAATTTGGAGATTTTTATCCTACAAATCCTATATACTCTGTAAATTACTTTCTCGATCTTTGAAACAACATAACTCCCCCCTCAACCCTATAAACTTGCTAACTCTTACCCCATAAATCCCGTGATTAATCTGTTTAAAGCTTGCGGGATTCTTGAGGTAATTTACGAGGTCGATAGGGTAATTACGTTGTGCAAAAAGTCATAACGGAAGTATAACAAGTTTCTAAGGTTCATTGGATAAAAATCCCTTTAATTTGTGTAAGTAGTAAAAGAGGAACTTGCATATCTCAATGAAAATGGCATCGCCATAAAAGCATCTGTCCACATCGTATGTTATGCCATCCTTGAGAACAAAGGAATGGATATAATTTCCATTTAGTAGATAAAATAGCCTACCGTTTGTTTGCACGCCACATATTTTCTAATTCCAATTGTCCTTTTTATCTCTGATACTTTTTCCTCTTTGAGAAATAGAATCCAGTTGCCTGTCAACTCGACCGGGACCTCCACTAGTCACATTTTGCACATATCTAACTTAAAGATGTAACCACATATAAAAACACAGATTTACAAAGTTCACCCCTAACTTGGATATATCCTTCAGCAACGGATGACTGGTCTTTACTATGCTGAAAGAACGAGAGATTAAGAGTAAAAAACGGCGTGAAATTAAAGACCTACTTCTACTATCTGTTGCACTCATCAATTTACCTCTCATCTTGCCACCATCAAGAAAATGGACGTTGGTGGATTGGAATGGAAGCATGTGGTGTGGATTGGAATCTTGCCACAATCAAGTTTATGTGGTGCAAGAACGTTCAGATTGCCTTATCATCAAACACTCTGCATATGTGCCTCTTGCTTTCTGCATGGTCCTATCAACCTTTCTTCATTTAACCATAAAAATATAACCTGTAAAGAATTGTATGTACTTCTGTAAGTTAACCCTGCGGGTAGTTTTTCCATCTCATCTCCTCAAGAGAGAGGGAGTACACTAGCAACTAGTGGAAGACACAAGATAATCAACAGACCAGACCCTCATCTCCAAACTAAAAAGTATCACACTAGCACCAGCCAAGCTTCATAGTTAAGGAAAGAAACAAAGACAGTGAGAAGATTTGCAAGATTCCTAGATATACTACTCTATGCCAAGACATAATATTGCAGGTTTATAGAGATACCTCTTAATGTATAATTTAGCAACCCTGATAAATCCGTTCAAATGAGCCCCATATACATAACAATAACTCAGATTTGGAGAGAATATTATCCACGAGTCAGATCAATATCGATGGGAGAGCTCGTCATGTCCAATGGCCTGGTGTCGGGCCATCCGGTTAAAATAGGACTAATGTTTTGACTGGATTGCATGGAAGGCGAATCCATTTGTGTTTTGTCAGCAGGAGGGTCAAGTTCAGCTGCACCGGCTTCTGGTTCCGACTTTGGTCGGCTCTTAGTCGTTGAAGCAATGTAGACAAAACTGCTCAACATGACCTGCATTGAACAACTTACAAATATCTATTATTCAAAAAAAACTTTCAGACATCTCATAGTTCCACCTTGACTCTGTTATCCTTTTGCAACTCAGGCAAATGAGCCTGTAAATGAAGAAAGTAGTACCTGGACTGTGGTGTTAGCAATGAGAGCTCCACAAACCCCGCCACCAATAAGACGACCATCAGAGCTCAAAAGAGAAACTGCAATGCCTCCACTGCGATTACGTGATCCTTCATTGTCTATGAGTACGTAAGAGCCAGATAATGAAAGTATTTCAAAATGACCCTGCGATGTCAAAAGTGCAGAATTTTAACATGATGCATCGCATCAAATGAGAAAACACTCAACAAAGAATTATGTGCTGATTATGTCCAGATTCTGTCAAATTATACATTAGCACATTGTTATAGGAAAGCATGGGGTGCTTAATAGCCCAACTCAAGTAACACCAAATAGTAGATCAACTTCTGGAATTACTCAATGCAGCTCTTCATACCCACATCCTCACCATAACAATGTATTTTGACCTTCAGATCACGTGATCATTTTATCTTTGTGAAAGGTTGAAATGTAATGGTGAGAGTTTTTTAAATCTCGGCTGGTCTACCTGCAAGAAAAGAGGATAACACAATCCTTTTCCTATTATTAATATGAGGTTAAAGCTTTCACAATTTGGAAAAGCCAATATAAGAAGTATATCTTCGTATTCCCGGTTAATTAATGAAATGATTTACCTACGACCTAATATTCATCTGCAGCATACTTGTTAGATTTAAAGTTTTGAACGTGTATGTATTGTGCATTAACTTGCATTTAATTCCCCTCGACAAACTGGCTTCTCAACGAATAGCATATATCTCCTTCCTTCAGTAGATAATCAAGCACCAAAAAGAACGCAAGGATTTCAAGAAAGACACTCTTGCATGTTTAGGTAAAACCCACCTAGACATCACTAAAGGCTAGAGTTTCTTCACTTTTTTTCACACTAGACCCATGGGGCTCAGCAGATTCTCACCTACAGCCAGTATTACTTGCCTACTTTTTAAAATCCTAGACAACGCAACACTCATCAAGGAGGAGATCAAACATGCCATACTTGCCTATTTTTTAAAAAAAGCATATCATGGGCAAGCCCTTGGTAGAAACATATGCCACTTGATATTCTGGTCTTCATGTAGGACAATTGATTTTTGGGAGATGATTCGCTCTCATGAGACAACCAATCTCAGCAATCCATGTTTGGACATGCTGAACAAAACAACCAATAGGTTGATAGTAGTTATGTTCTAACATAACCAAGTAGAAGAACAGTTTTTTTTTCCTGAAGACATGGGATCATAAGCCTCTTTATACAAGGAAATGCTAAGATTAGGTTTATAAACCATGACAGACAAACTAGCCCCTAAAGGGGTATAACTCATATCAGGCAACACTTCCCTTCAGCATGTACACGTAACATAACACATTCAGTTTGCTATAACATCTCTCAAACTAAATATGGGTGAGAGTCTTGTGAACATGTCGGCAATCTAATCATATGATGTCAAACAAGAAGTACGCAACAATCTTTTTTTATCAAGTCAACCTTACATGCTTTGTGTGCTCATGAAACATAAAGTTGGTGGCTATATGCATGGTTGCCATGTTGTCACATCTGAGTTCCATAACCCTAGTAGGAGCAACTTGCAAGTCAGCGAGTACTTATTGAGTGCATATTAACTTTGCTGATGTATGAATCGTCGCTCGATACTATCTCTCAACACTAGAGAAGGAAACAACTATATTTCTAGCTCCTCCAAGCAATCAAGATCCTTGCCAAGTAGATATAGAAGCCAATGATGTCCCCTAATCAGCATCATAATAAGGTCCAAAGTAGCTCCCTTAGAGAACACCAATCCCCTTCCCAAACAGAACTTGGTGTATCACTAAACCATCACACATGCATTAAAGTGTAGCTATGTAGAATAATCTATGAATTGGTTGAGCTTACCAAATGCGAGTGAAATATTAAAAAATCAACTTTTCCAATAAACATCATCTTAATGAAGGATTTAATGGACTACTCAAGGGGGAGCCAACTTGGCTACATCCATCTTTATTTTTCTTATTTCTTAAGGTATAATATGAAATACTCATAGGTATTTAATCAAGTACATGACAGCATGTTTTTTTTTGAAACTCTACATGACAGCATGTTGCCATTATATATAATTCAAATTTGAATATAATTGGAATAACAAAATAGCAAAGCCTTCTCCCACTATAAGTAGGGTCGGCTACATGGATTCTTGCTCAAATTCATGTTGAAAGATTCGACTATATTTTACGTTGGTTGTCGACTACCTAACGCAACCTCCACACAGGGAAAATTTGAATATAATTAGAATAGTCATATAAAATGCATACACAATGTATACATTGTTGGAGTATTTGATGTATGCGTCAGTTGTGAGGGAGATGGGTAAATGGATCCTTCCAGGATCCATTTATCCCATCCAACAGTTTTGTCCCACATCGTCCAGTAGTGGGACTTGGAGGCCCTGTGGAGGCTATATAAGGAGCCCCATGCCTCTTGTATCAGATGAGAAAAAGCAATGCATAACACGCCCCTTTGAGGGCTTCTCCCGTGGTTTCATCCCGCTCCTCACGGAGTAGGGTTCCACGTAAAATCCTGTTGTTCTTCTTTGATGTTTATTCTTTATCCATGTTTTCGCTTCCGCTTCCTATTTTCTAACATGGTATCAGAGCGGGTTCGATTCTCGAAAGAAAAAAAATCATGTTCTTATTCATTCTCGAGATTCGATTGTAATTGTTGAAGATTTGTTTTTTATTCTGAGATTCGATTCTTGAAGATTAAATTTTTTAAGTTCTGGAAGTTGTTCGTGAAACTCTAGGGTTTTGTGAAACCCTATGTTTGGCTGGACATGCTCCTTCAGGCCTTCAGTTCTCGCATCCCAAGCGGGGCACGGCAGCAGATCCTCGACCATTCGCTGCGTCTTCTCATCCTACCGCATATTCAGCCACAGGCGGTAGCGCACCATTGTTCGAGGTGTTTATGTGTTCTTCGCGGCGCGACTGAAACACAAGCCCTGATCATGGGCCAGTGCCACAAATCTCAAGGCCACCTTCTCTTGGCGCGCTTCATCGCATATCTGAAGCCGTAATTGAAGCCTCTCCGCGCGATGAAGCCCAAGGCAAGACCATCCTGACGGCGATTCCTGTTCGAGACCATCTCCTGACCCATCCTGCAAAACCCATTCACAGCAGCAGCATTTCTTCCAAGCGGGGTGCGCATCCTCCTCCCGTGTGATACCCCAAGACGAAGCGACCTCCCAGGCGAGAGCCCCATGCGTGAACCCTAGCCGGAGCCCCGACCCCAACTCCACTTCGTCTCCTCATAGATGGCGTGAGGGCGGCGTCCCCACTCCCCATCGCGCGGCCTCTCCTGTTCGCCCTTCAGGCGCCCCCAAGCGGCCTCTAGGGGTCCTCCCTCAGGCGATCTTGGGGGCGAGATCTCCAACAATGGCGCGAGTGACCATACCGCCATCTCGAGGGTGGCGGCATCGAGAAGAGGGTTCCTGATGGGAACCCTAACGACGTGATGAGGGGGGCGATGATAGCCCTCTATTTAAAAAAAAAGAAAGAAAAGGGGGGAGGGGTGGTAAAAGCCTAAGTAGGTTGTATGTTTTATTAAAAAAATTGTTGTGTTTTCTTTAAAAAAAGAGGAAAGAAAAGGCGCGTACAAAATGAAGAGTCGTACGTAAGTTCAAAAAAAATTGTGAAAGCCGTAAAAAAAAGATTGAAACGGTTTAAAAAATGTGACGGCTTAAAAAAAACCATGAAAAGCCGCAAGAAACTTTTTTGAATGTTCATGTTTTCCCCCATTATCTTGTCTTCTCCCAACTTGGTCGACATCCATGTTTTCCGACAAGTATGAGAGAAAGGGGGAGTATATATGTAGAGGCACAGGTCTTGATTCAGATATTCCAGATTCAGATGCAGATTTCCAGACCATCCAGATTTTCAGACTCTACAAGATTTTCAGATGAAGTTTTTCCATGCGCAAGATTCAGACTCGATGCTCAGGTTCCGATTCCACAGGTTTGATGCGCAGATTTAGACTCGGCATCCAGATTGGTCAGAGTCCAAGATCGAGGCACTCCATGATGAGTGACCCATTTTCGAGTTCTCCAGAGAGAGACTCGGTTTCAGACACGCACATGGATGCGGTCATTTTTCAGATGAGCACAAGTATGCCATCAGTTCAGAGGTCCCCATCCTTTCTTGTTTTGTAGGCCAGAGTTTTCATGTGAGCCATAGGGACTCCAGAGTAGAGGACCATTCCCTATGCCATGTTGGCAAGGGTTTTCATGTGGTATCATAGGTACACCAGAGCAGTGCACCATTCTATGCGCCGGATGGGAGAGACCCAGTTCTCCAACGAGAAGACTTCTTTCATACTCCATTCGCCAGCGACCGTGGACTCCGACGAGGATTGCACAGCCACGGCCCTTATTCAGTTCGGCCCTTTTCAGAGATGGAGCAGATGTCCACATTATTGTGGCGGGCCAGAGTACTCCGACGAGGAGACTCATTTCAGTTGCAGTGACTCTGACAGGCATAGTTCAGAGCACATGCTCTCCGACGAGGAGATTCAGCAGACTCACACTCCAGCCCGTTCGTCCTCCTCACCTGCATGGCATGAGAAGCAACGTCCTCGACAGCAGCATTTGTGCGCGTTGGGTTGATATTGTTCGTAGTGTCCTGTAGCGTTGAGTTGAGTATCTTTCTGTTTGTCCAAGCTGAGCATTGCATGCTCCAGCTTGAGGGGGAGTGTTGGAGTATTTGATGTATGCATCAGTTGTGAGGGAGATGGGTAAATGGATCCTTCCAGGATCCATTTATCCCATCCAACAGTTTTGTCCCACATCGTCCAGTAGTGGGACTTGGAGGCCCTGTGGAGGCTATATAAGGAGCCCCAGGCCTCCTGTATCAGATGAGAAAAAGCAATGCATAACACGCCCCTTTGAGGGCTTCTCCCGTGGTTTCATCCCGCTCCTCACGGAGTAGGGTTTCACGTAAAATCCTTTTGTTCTTCTTTGATGTTTATTCTTTATCCATGTTTTCGCTTCCGCTTCCTATTTTCTAACATACATATTACTGTACACAAAATATTTTGGGATTTTATCACTTGCGCCCCTCCATGATATCGCAATATCAATTATGCCCCTATCTTTTTGGTAATATCAGTTGTGCCCCTCACTTCTTGTTATTTTATCACTTGTGCCCCTCGGGTTAGTGACCGACCATCCCAAACGCAAACGGACGTTAACTTTAGGGACACATCAGGAATTAAATAAAAACAAATGAATTGAAAAGTCAACCACTGTTCATCTTCCTCCTCCCTCCTCTTCCCTCCTCTTCATCTTCCTCATCCTCCTGCCCCTGCCTCCTCCCCCCGCAGGCCACCACAACCCCGCGCCTCCCCCTTGCCCCGCCACCGCAACCCCGCGCCTCCCCCTTGCCCCGCCCCTCCGCTCCACCCCAGGTCTCCCCTCCGCCCCGAGTTGCCCCCTTTCCCCCGGCAGCAGGCCCCTCCGCCCCCCGCAGCTACCCCCTCTGCCCTCTTCCCTCCTCTTCATCTTCCTCATCCTCCTGCCCCTGCCTCCTCCCCCCGCAGGCCACCGCAACCCCGCGCCTCCCCCTTGCCCCGCCACCGCAACCCCGCGCCTCCCCCTTGCCCCGCCCCTCCGCTCCACCCCAGGTCTCCCCTCCGCCCCGAGTTGCCCCCTTTCCCCCGGCAGCAGGCCCCTCCGCCCCCCGCAGCTACCCCCTCCGCCCCCTGCCCCTCCCCCCATCCGCCCCTGCCCCCCCCCAGGTCGCAGCCCCTCCTCCCTCTGCCCCCCGCAACCCCTGTCCCAGCCGCCCCACCATGCGACCCCCCCCACAAGCCTCCGCCCCCCGCAGCCCCTGCCGCCCAGGTCGCAGCCCCTCCCACCTACGCCCTCGCAGCCCCTGCACCCCCCCGCCAGGTTGCCCCCCCCCCCGCCCCCCGCAACCCCCGTCCCCACCCCGGCAACCCCCCCCCAGTTTGTAACCGTGAATTTCAGGATTTAGCTTATGATTTTTTCCTTCAGTCAGAATCTAGTACTTCTTCAAATCAAGTGTCATTGTCGAACTTGCTTGCATCTTCTGGAAGATGGGATAACGTCGTAGAAGTTCGGATGACAATGAAGAAGGAAGGATTGAAGAAGTTTCCTGGCTGTAGCTGGATCAGTATCAATGGCGTAATCCATTCCTTTGTAATTGCAGATAAGTGCCATAAATTCACAGCTCAAATTTATGAAGTTCTGGACAATATTATCTTGGCAATGAAGGAAAGAGATTAGTATCTTGGGTTTGCAATCAATTCACAGCCTCCCCTGCTGACATTTTGACTAATTGATTCATAAAAATTCATCAAAAAAATCAATAAAATTCACCGTTTGATCCGTAATGAGTGATATGTCCGTGAAAATGCAAAAATTTTAGAGATTCAATGGATGATGAAGGTGTCACTAAGAGAGAAATTATGAGGAGAATGGGAGAACAAATGGATGAGGAAGAAAATAAAGAGGTCTGGACAATAATACCCCTCTTAACTGCACCAAAGTTTGATGAAACCATGGTTAAGTCAACTCATTGACAGTCAATCTGACGGAAGGGCACAACTGATGACGGAGCAAGAAGTGAGGGGCACAACTGATATTACCAAAAAGATAGGGGCATAACTGATATTGCGATATCTCGGAGGGGCACAAGTGATAAAATCCCAAATATTTTTGTATATACATTGTCAAATGTTACATATCTATGTATTATTTTAACTAAATACTGTTGGGAAAATACATCAATTTGTTTATTCCATGAACCCTAAGCTCTCTTATATAGGAGAGTAGTCTATGGAAAAATTACATAAGACATTCATAAGTAAATGGAATTAAGAATCAGTACAAGAAATAAATAACGTAACATAAATATATCTCTATACATCCCCTCAAGATGGAGCATAGATATCGATCATGCTCAGCTTGGACGAACACTTCTGAAACGGTCCTCTGAGTAAGGCCTTGGTGAAGATATCTGTAGTCTGGTCCCCTGAGCTGACATGAGATGTGGAAATAAAACCCTTCTTAATCATATCTCGTGAATAGTGGCAATCAACCTCGATGAGCTTGGTGCGTTCATGAAATGTTGGATTATTTGCAATAAATATAGCAGCTTGATTGTCACATTCCAGTACCATAGGAAGGGGAACCTCTATATATAGATCGATAAGAACAGCTCGAACTCGCATCATTTCTTTGCTAACCTGGGCCATAGCCCTATATTCAGACTCAGCACTAGATCTGGCTACAACAGTTTGCTTCTTGCTCCTCCATGAGACAAGAGAATCTCCAGCATATACAGCAAATCCAGTGGTGGACTTCCTATCCTTTGGAGACCATGCATAATTTACATCTACGCATGCCGAGATAGTGACCTCCTTGCCTTTCCTAAACAATAGATGATTTAAGATACCTGAGTATCATCTGTATAGCATCCATATGGACCAGACGTGGTTGCTCCATGAAATGGCTCGCTCGACTAACAACAAAGGAAATATCGGGCCTGGTAATAGTAACATAAAGGAGCTTTCCTACCAGCTCTCTGTATCTCCTCCAATCAACCTCATCAGTATCATCATCATATAGTTTCATGTTTGGATCCATTGGTGTGGTGGCAGGTTGACATCCAAGCATTCCTGTGTCACTTAGCAAATCAGTGACATATTTCCTCTGGGTCATCACAAGCCCTTGTTGATTTCTGGCAAACTCCAGTCCCAGAATGTATCTAAGGACTCCAAGATCCTTGGTGACAAATTCACGACCCATAAGTTCTTTCGCCCTCTTAATTCCTTGTATGTCATCTCCTGTAATAAGGATGTCATCAACATACACCATAATTGCAATCACACCTCTGGATGTTTTCTGTAAAAGGGAATGATCTGCATTCGAACGTTTGTACCCCTGCTTCTCAAACAAGTTTGAAAGCTTCTGGAACCAAGCTCTAAGGCTCTGCTTAAGGCCATAGATCACCGTATGAAATCTACACACATGTGAACACTCCCCCTCAACAGCAAAACCAGGTGATTGTTGCATATAGAGTTCCTCTTGAAGATCACCATGCAGAAATGCATTCTTGACATCTAACTGAAACAGCGGCCAATCTCGAATCACGACAACAGAGAGAAGAATCCGTAAGGTGGAATGACGAGCAACTGGTGAGAATATGTCAAGATAATCCACCCTGTATGTCTGAGTAAACCCTCGTGCAATCAGGTGTGCCTTGTACCTGTCAATGCTACTATCTGCATTTTGCTTAACTGTAAACACCCATTTACAACTTACTGTAGACACTCCAGTAGGAGCTGGGACGAGGCTCCAAGTGCCTCTCGACTGAAGAGCAACCATCTCTTCTTCCATAGCCAAGCGCCATCGACTGCACTTCAAAGCCCCTTTATAATTCTGTGGAATAGCCACGGCTGATAATGCAACTGCAAAATTCCTGAGTTCGCCAATCAAGTGATCAAAGGAGACCATGGATGTTATAGGATATGATGCGCATCTACACTTCTGCTTCCGAAGCGCGATAGGAAGGTCCAAATCAGCAGCCTCCACATTTGTCCCCTGTAAAGAATCTTGCTCAGGTAGACCATTAAATCCATCATTAGAATATGTATTCTCAGAACATACCTCATGCGTGCTAGATGATGAGCGATGACCATGAGCAGAAGCAGGTCGCCTAGTATAGTGGTGTGGCAATGGTGGAAGTTACAAGGACTGTAATACGAAGTGGAGTTGGCATAGCCAAACGCCATTAACTGTCCTTCAAAGCCTCTTGATAATTCCGTGGAATAGCCACGGTTGATAATGCAACTGCAAAATTCCTGAATTTACCAGTCAAGCGATTAAAGGAGACCATGGATGCTATAGGATATGATGCACAGCTACGCTTCTGCTTCCGAAGCGCAATAGGAAGATCCAAATCAGCAGCCTCCACATATGTCTCCTGTAAAGAATCCTGCTCAGGTAGACCATTAGACCCATCATTAGAATCTGTATTCTCAGAACATACCTCATGTGTGCTAAATGATGAGCAGTGACCATGAGCAGAAGCAAGTCGGCGGGTATAGTGGTGTGGCAATGGTGAAACAGGGGCTGTAATAGGAAGTGGAGTTGGCGTAGGTAATGGTGGTGGTGGAGGTAAAGGAGATGGTGTGGTGGAGGTGATGGAAGTGATGGTGGTGGTGGTGGCATGTATATGGCTTCATCAGTGTCTGAAGACATCAAGCGATCACCTGTAGGAGAGAAGTACATCACGGACTCGAAAAAGGTGACATTAGTGCAATACTTCCTGTGCATCGTATCATAACACATGTACCCTTTCTGATGCAACGTGGAACCAACATATAGGGCCGAATATTTATTTAATTTTATCCGTTAATTTTATTTACGTTTATTTGAGTTGTCGCAATTTTAATTAAATAAATGAGATCGCCTGTGATCTCAATTAATTAGTTGGAAATTTGAATTTCAAATTAGTCGGGTTATTAGTTAGAGTCAATTTAGGATAATTAGTTGTTTTTCTATTTTTGTAATCTCATACCTCCTATATAAAGGGATGATAGACTACCTATGTAATCAGTTCAGCATTATGATAATTTGAGATTTACTCTCTATCTCCTCTCCCTCTCCCTTGCCGTGGTTTACGCGTCTTCTCCTCCCAAATCCCTCGTGTTCCCGACGAGTTTTCTTCTTCTCAATCCCTCCATTTTCTCCACCAAAAATCCACCGTTCAAAAAAAAATTATTTTTCGTCGACGCGCCAAATTTATTTTGCATCAGTTGGTATTTGAGCATGGCATCTAGGTCGTCCTCACGATCTGGCGATCCCTCTCGTCATTCACACAGAAAATCCAACGGATCTCGCCCCAACGACCGTGCACGACGTGCTGAGGTTAGACAAACCCTATCGAATATGCTCCAAGTTCTTTCACAGAATAGAGAGTCATGGACGTGACAAATAGAAGAACTCACGCCAAAAGAAACGGTGAAACATCCGTTCAAGTTCCCGATGAAGAAGGCAAAGAAAAGATTGTCGTCTTCAACAATAGGCTTGCTGTCCAGATCATTTCAGACCTGCAATCAGAAGAAAAGGGGACTTCAGCACCCTCCGTAACCCTCCCAAGGGTTCCCGACACTACTCCCATGCCTCCGGCCTCTCCCGACTCCACCCCCGCACCACCTCCACTACCCGCTGCACCCGTACCCCCTCCTGCTACATCTGCACCGCCATCCCCAGCACCTGCGACCCCAGCCACAGCCCCACCACCATCGTCGTTTCCCCGCCTCGCCACCTTCACCCCCCCAGCAACGCCAACCCCGGCCTCCCCGACAACCTCACCCCCAATACTCCCAGCCCCAGCGCCATCCACATCGACTCCACCCCGTCCCACGGACCATGGCCTTAAATTTCGGCGAATTTCGACCGAAATTCGGTCGAAATTCGGTTTCGTGGCGATACCGACATCGAAACCATGTATAATATCTGTTTCCAGGATTTCGGCCGAAATTTCGGCCGAATTTCGGTCATTTCGGTCCATTTCGGTCCATTTCGGTGTAAATTGTTCACAGATTTCTCGGATTTCGGTGGAATTTCGGTTCATTTCGGTCCATTTCGGTCCATTTCGACTGAAATTGTTCTAGGTCACCATATGTCATGCCTAGGCCACTTATTGATATTCATAGGTACTATTTGGTCACTAAATGAAATTTATAGGTCACTATTTCAACCACCATTGCAATATAAGCCACTATTCCAACCACCATTGTAATAAATAAGGCCATTAAGGGTCCTATTTAATCCCAATAAATATAATGTATATGTTCTCATTCCATCTCACAACTTCACAAGTCACAATTCACAACCTAACTTAAGTCTTGGAGAGCCAAGTTTCCAAATTCCAAGTCTCGTATAACATACATTTTACGGTCACAAGCTCTACTATGCATTTATTTTGACATACATGTTAAAATATTCGTGTTTGTGTGTGTGTCTTGTTTTATTTTTAAATAAAAGTATTATTATTCTTTTGAGAATTGATAGAAAAATTGAATGCCAAAATTTAACCGTGTACTGAAATATGAAATTTCACTCTGGACGGTCATTGATATGATGACCGAAATCATTATTTTAAGGTACTGAACATTATAACATCTTATTATAAGCAAAAAAACTTGTATTTATGCCTCTTTTATTGATTAAACAACATTACAAATCTTAAATTTTAAAAAAAATGAGTTTTCAAGTCGTTTTCCCAATTTCCGGTCATTTCACCGAAATTCCACCGAAATTCCTTTTCTGGACTTACCGAAACGAAACCGAAATTCGACATTTGAGGCCTTGCCACGGACCCGCACCCCCCCTGCACGCCATTCATGGCACCACCACCTTCCCCTCTTCCGCCGCCCATCATCGCCCAAGCTTCATCACGGACCCGACCCCTCCCACGCCCCTCCTCACCGCCCCACCCCACATACAGTCCCCATCACCGCCACGTTTGCCTTCCTCTACCCGAGCCGCCCACACCTCCCGACCACACCCTCGCACCGCGCAAGCCACTGCTATCCTCCCCCGCATCCCTCTTCATCCCGCCACTCTCCCCGCGACCTTCGACCCCCCGATCGCAGCCCCTCCATTGCTGCCATCCCCTACTGCCGCAAACCCCCCACCCCCAAACCCCATCCCCGAAGCCCCTGCCCCCGCAAGCCACCGCCGCCCAGACCCGTGCGTGCTTCCTTGTGCGACACTGGCGCGACCCTCTCAACGTCGCCGCCACCTCTTATCGTGGACGCACAGAGCCCTAGCAAGGATTTTCTCGGCATCCGTTAGTGAATCTCTAAAAATAAGGGATGAGGGTTTGATTTGGAAGATTTGCAGGGAGACCCCTCATCCTATAAGTTTTACCCAAAAGGTTTATTTGGAGGAATTATGCTATGAATTCAACTTAATTAAAGGGGTACGAAAATTGCAGCCAACCCCCCTGATGCAGAAATACTTAAAGAGAAGTGTTGAAAAGGAGAAATATAGGAGACCTCCTTATCCTATTAGGTTTAGGACCTTGGGGTGCACCTATTTGAAGGCCTCATGGCTTCATTCCTTGGATACATCTCCTTCCCTACTCTCCTTGTGCTATTGTTTTTCTATGGACTCTCCAAGGGCCGAGTTGATCGTCATGAAGATGCATCATCAATTCTTCGAGCACCACGTCAACGGGAAGAAAAGCGGATGGACACCCGCATATGCGTCGTACCTGCTCTTCCACCACGAATCCCACGATGCCAACGCCCACGTCGCGTAAGTATGGATTCCGTCGTTTGCTCCACACCAGTTCTTCCAAGGGCTAACCGGGACCGCGGAGTAAAAAGTATCAACCTCCAAGCCTGCAAATCCAACAATTCGTCGGGAGTCGAATTTTTAAAAGCGGAGGAGAGTTGATGCAGCGTGGAACCAACATATAAGGCCGAATATTTATTTAACTTTATCTGTTAATTTTATTTACGTTTATTTGAGTTGTCGCAATTTTAATTAAATAAATGAGATCGTCTGTGATCTCAATTAATTAGTTGGAAATTTAAATTTCAAATTAGTCAGGTAATTACTTAGAGTCAATTTAGGATAATTAGTTGTTTTTTTATTTTTGTAATCTCATCCCTCCTATATAAAGGGATGATAGACTACCTATGTAATCAGCTCAGTATTATGATAATTTGAGATTTACTCTCTATCTCCTCTCCCTCTCCCTCACCCTTGCCGTGGTCTACGCGCCTTCTCCTCTCAAATCCCTCGTGTTCCCGACAAGTTTTCTTCTTCTCAATCCCTCCATTTTCTCCACCAAAAATCCACCGTTCAAAAAAAATTTATTTTTCATCGACGCGCCAAATTTATTTTGCATCACTTTCTGTGTCCTGGAGCACCCGACAAAGACACACTTGACAGCTCTAGGAGAGAGCTTGTCGATACCTGGAGACAATTGGTAGACGAAGGCAACTGAGCCAAACACACAAGGAGTAAGTGAGAACAATTCCTTTTCAGGGAAGACTAGAGAGAAAGGAATTTCCTCACCCAAGTCTGGCGATGGCATGCGATTAATGAGATAACATGCCGTTAGAACAGCATTGCCCCAAAAAGAATGAGGAGCACAAATCTGAATGAGATGTGTCCTAATGACATCAAGCAAATGATGATGTTTCCTTTCTTCAACTCCGTTTTATTAGGAAGTATAGGCACATGATGTTTGATGAATAACTCCTTGGGTGGAAAAGTAATTGGAGAGAGTATTAGTACAAAACTCCAAGGAATTATCTGTTCTAACAATTTTCATAGAAGCAGAAAAAACATTACGTACTTCGATTAAGAAATTTTGATAACATCCCCAGCTTCAGATTTATTCTTTAATAAAAAGATCCAAGACAAACGAGAGAAATCATCAACAGCAACAAGATAAAACATGTGCCCCTGGCGATCAGGAACACGACTGGGATCCCAAACATCTATATGAAACAACTCAAAAATGGAGCTACTGCTTCGACTCTGACGACGGGGAAAGGTAGATCGATGATGTTTTCCCAACCGACATGCCTCACATTGAAAGGACGTGTGAGTCGAGATCTGAGGCAGAACACGACACAATTTCTGGAGCAGTAGATGACCAAAGCGCATGTGCCACATAAATGGTGAGACTGGTCTAGCAGATAGAGAGGAGATTCCGGCATGGGGAGTTCGAACTAGGCGATAGAGACCGCCCTACTCACGATCACACCTAATCACTTTGCCCATAAGGATGTCCTGGAAAACAAGAGAGGATGGGTCAAAAATGGCTCCACAATGTAAATGCTTCGTAATCTGGCTAATTGACAACAAATTCATAGAGAAATCAAGTGCATGCAACACATTATGTAGATGCATAACAGACATCAAGCTAATCTCCCTCTGACCAGTGATTGCGGAGTGAGTCCCATCTGCAATAACCACGGTACATCCTAGAGGAACATGTCTGTATACTGTAAGTTGACCCTTGTCTCCACACAGATGATTTGTGGCACCAGAGTCCATAATCCATTCTATAGCATCAGATCCACTACTGCTAGTGAGTGCATAAGTACTACTTGAGGTACCGGAGGAGGCTGAAGCAGCTACATCTGAATGACTCCCGGGGGTTGTCGAAGGTGGCACAGGACTGGAGGGAGGTATAATGCCCCTCAATCATGCTACAAGATCATCAAAACGTTGATCCAAAGAGGAAGCAGCTAGGGGCTCAATCTGTTCAGCCACTCGAGCAGAAGTAGGGAATCCATGCTTGGAGTAACATGCATCCTCTGTATATCCAGACCGATGGCAGAAAGTACATGGCTGACGAACACGACCTCCCCTGCCCCGAGGTCCGCGACCACGAAACTGAGAAGATCCTCCACAACCTCAGGATGCCGCCATTGCTGAGGATGTATGGTTGGCAGTAGAAGATGGAACAGTAATATGACTGAGCCTGTGGAAAGCTTCCTCCATAGGAGGAATAGTAGAG
The DNA here is from genome assembly GCA_037367405.1 of Ottelia alismoides. Classification (NCBI taxonomy): domain Eukaryota; kingdom Viridiplantae; phylum Streptophyta; class Magnoliopsida; order Alismatales; family Hydrocharitaceae; genus Ottelia; species Ottelia alismoides. The sequence goes on from JAZKJV010000991.1 coordinate 1,935,667, forward strand.
TCTGCCAAAATCTGGGAACGGGCCGCCTCGTACTCAGGATCAAGGGCTGCTAGGAACACACCAACCATGGTGGCATTCCAATAAGTCTTCTGCTGCTCGGGGGTAGATGTGAGAGGCATGAAGCTATATAGCTTCTCGAACATCCCACACAGAGATGTATATAGTGAGTAGAGAGGCCGTCCATTCTGTTTGATAGTAAAGATATCATGTTGAAGTAGCAGAATCTTCGTCTCGGTCTTTGCCTGTGAATAAGTTGCAGCAAGAATATCCCACATCGCCTTGGTTGTAGGCTGATGGAGAGTATATCATTGGTGATCTCTGTTGCCAACGTACCCGAAAGCCAAACTTCGGCATATGCATCATCCGCCTCCCATGAGGCGTTAATCCCAGTCTTTTCAGCCGGTTATTCCTCGGTAAGGATGTGTTTCTTACCAGTAGACATCATCATGCTCATGAACTGCATCGTCCACAGTTCATAGTTTGACCCATCCATCTTGACTATAGGCGCAGGACCTCTGAAGGCGCCTGGGGATGGAATATCGACCTTGTTCTCTGACATGACGGCTTGAGAAGGCTAGGACTGAAGACTAGACAAGATCGTGCCTACACTGACATAGAGAGATTTGATTGCATATGTAGACTCGTGCAACCAATCTCATCATGGAAGGCGATTGGACGGCGGTGCTCCTAAAGGAGGGTGAAGGCACCCCTTTTTGAAGTTATAGAAGGGCCACGGCCGCACCACTGTCGTGTCACGCATGGAAGGACTGTGAGCCCACGTGGAGCGACGCTAGGCAGGGGTCGCGGAAGGGGAGGCCACGCGCGCAAGGGTCGTGATGCGGAGCGGGGCTGTGGAAGAAACCGCGAAAGGAGCTACGGGGCGGGGCCGAGGCCGGGCTACGATGCGGGGCGGGGCCGGGTGGGAGGCACAGAAGGGCGATGGCGCGGGGGAGAACCGGCACGGGAGGGGACCAACGACGGGAGAAAGAGATGGGGTTGGGCGAGGCTAGGGTTTCGAAGCTTCGATCTAGGACCGTCGCTCTGATACCATGTTGGGAAAGATATCGAGTTGTTTACTCCATGAACCCTAGACTCTCTTATATAGGAGAGTAGCCTATGGGAAAATTACATAAGATATTTATAAGTAAAGGGAATTAAGAAACAATACAGGAAATAAATAACGTAACATAAATATATCTTTACAAATATTATGACTTTATGATAGAATGCTAATATTTCATAATCCATTCTTTTAAAGAACATATGGTGGATTAGAAAGTCAAGGGAATGTGGTGTGTAATCAAAGGTCATGGGTTCAATTTCACCATCATTATTTTAAAATAAAATCAAATTTGATTTGTAGTTAAATATAGATTAAACATGGTTGAATAAAAATGACTATTTGAACTGAAATGGTGAAAATCAGATTAGTGTGGTGAAACTGGTTGAACTAGCCGGTCCAGTTTCAACAGCATTGATCTCAATCCTTTTTATTGTTTTTTAGTTCCGGCATTTTTTTGGATTGTTTCCTGTTAGAGTATGTGTTACCACATCCAGTGTTTAGTCCCACATCTACCAATGGTGGGATTTGGAGGGTATGTGGAGAAGGCCCAAATCTCTTGTATCGGATGAGAAAGTGCAATGCAACATACGGCATTTTGAGGCATTCTCCTGTGGTTTCATCCTGCTCCTTAGGGAGTAGGGTTCCACGTAAAATCTTACTTTCTTCATTGTTTATTATTCTTTATTTCTGATACGCTTTCGCATTCAAATTTTCTAACATGGTATCAGAGCGGGTTCGATTCTCGAGGATTTTATGTTCTTTATTTATGCTCGAGATTCGATTCTAGGGTTTATGTTGAAACCGTAATTCACGATTTGTTCAAGATTTGATTCTTTGTTGATTATTCAGAATTATTAATTCCTATCATGCGATCAACTCAAGTTCAACTCCATGTTCTGAAGATTGGTATCGCCAAGTTCATGGAATTTCAAGGGTTTTCTGAAACCCTAGGTCTAACAATGTCCTAGAAGCGGCAGAAGCCTCGCTCCAACCACAGCTCCTTCCCAAGGCGGTGATCTTTCTCAGATCAGGGTTTCAGAGCCCCAGCAGAGCTCCAGGCCGCAGCAAGTTCCATCGTGCATCTCTAGGCAATGGTAAAGTGAAGCCACCTTCCAGTCGAGGTGCATCTTCCAGTTGCATCCCCTCATGACAGCCTCTAGTTCCAAGCGTCGCACGGTACACCACCAAGCGGCGGTGGAGCTCCAGGTCCATGTAGCGATGGAGCTCCATCCTCTCCTTTTTAGTTTGGCCTCTCCATGTCCATGCAAACCCATCTCCAGGTCCAGCAGGCGGAGCTCCATGTTGCACCCCCTGAAGGTGGCAGCATGCGGCCACACGACGAATCCCCAAGCACGTGGGACTCCTCTCCAGGCAACGACAGCAAGTGGCGAGCTCTAGGCGGCACCGGTGATGTTTGAAGGTGGTGTTGGACGGCACCATGAACCAGTTCGTCTTCTACCTCGTCCGCAGCTCTATTGCCCTCTCCATCCTCACATCGGTAGCCTGCTCCCAAAGCGTTGCGGCATCTCCTTCCTTCCTCCAAGCACAAGGCGGCGGCTCCTGACGAAGAATCCCCAATTGGGGGGCGATGGCTTCCGTGATGAGGGTTACCAAGCAGGGAACCCAAAATAAAGACCATAGGCCCAAGTGGACCAAATAGTAAAAAAATTGTGTGAAAAAAAGTGAGGTTAGTCACATGTAAAAAAAGAATAGAAGAGAGAGAGCGAGAGATAGAGAAAGCAAGCCTTGGGCCCGCTGGTTGGGTCATGATCTTTAGGTCCAAGTGGGCCAAGTTTCTTTGTTCGAGAAAAAAGGTGCATACAAAAAAAACATATGCGACAAAAAAGAATGAAAAGCTGACAAAAAAATGATGATTAACGGCTTATTTAAAATATGACATCTATTAAATATGATGAGATGAAATAGTCGAGAAACAAATGATTTAAAAAAATATTGAAAGTAAACGTCGAAGAAAAAAATGTAGATTATGTTTCATGTTTTTCTCATTCTCTTGTCTTCTCCCAACTTAGTCGATGTCATTGTTTCCGACAAGTATGGGAGAAATGTGGAGTATTGTGTAGAGTTCTACAGGTCTGACTCAAGATTCTCCAAGTTCAGACAGGTTTGATTCAAGATCAAGGCCTTAAATGTCAGTTTTGGGCACCATTTCAGTGACTAACCGAAATGGAATTTCGATAAAATTTCAATCGAATTTCGATGGAAATTTTGACCATTTCGATCATTTTTTGTACTTGGACCCCCCCCCCCATATTTCGATCATTTCGGCCATTTCGATCGAATTTCGATTTCGACATGATATCGAAATTCGACAGAATTTCGCTGAAATTTGAGGCCATGCTCAAGATTCTCCGGTTCAGACTCCATGCTAGATTTCCAAACTCTACAGTGGTTCAAATATTCAGACTCAACGTTCAGATCCAAGTTTGCAGTTTGACGTGCACGTGTATGCCATCATTATTTGTGCAGTCCACATCTATGTTTTTGGTCTCAGAGTTTTCGTGTGATACATAGGGACTCCAGAGTAGAGATCACATTCACTATGCCATGTGGGCTAGAGTTTTCATGTAGTTTTATAGGGACTCTAGAGTAGAGATCCCAATCTTTAAGCCAGTATGGGAGAGACTCATTTCTCCGATGAGGAGACTTTTTAGACTCCATTCTCCAACGATCATGGACTCCGAAGATGATGTCTCCACGGCTTTTTCAGCTAGTCCCTTCAGAGAGATGGAGCAGTTGTCAACATGATGTGACGGGCCAGAGTTCTCCAGGTGGAGACTCATTTTCAGTTGCAGTGACTCTGACAGGTGTAGTGCATAACACATGCTCTCTGACAAGGAGACTCAGTTCGACTCACACTCCAGCTTGTTTATTCCTCCTCACCTACACAGTACGAGAAGCAACGTGCTCGACAGCAACCAACAGTTGTGTTTGCGTTGAGTTGATATTGTTTATAGTGTCTTCTTGATGAATCCACGATTCATCTACTCTATATGGACGTTATAGCAAAAATCCATTAATAAATCACCAATTAAATCCCTTAAAATCAATTAATTAACATTCATTAATTGGGCTTAAATTAAAGATAAAATATGTAATAAAATAAACTCTGATTTTTACCTTTTTACCTGGATTGAGTTTATTATTTTAACCTAATTCTTTCTCTAAACTATTCCTTGATTAATTAACTAACATGATATTAAGAATTAAAAACCATAAAAAGAGAAAAATTAAAAGAAACAAAAATATTAGACATTGTATATTTTGTACTTATTTTCTTATTGTTGATCTCATTTTATCTTTTTCTAACATATAAAAAATCAATAAAAATTAGATTAAGTATGTATACATTATATATAAATTAATCCACTAATTAAAATCAAATTAAAAATACAAAAAATCACAAAATGCAAAAATGTGGTATTTTATTATCTATAGAGTACCACCAAAAATATGTACAGTTGACCTCTTTTGCTTTTGGATCCTTCACGAAAGTTGTAGATCTCGTTGAGACAAACAACTTTTGTGTTGACCACTTTTTGATTTGACCTCATCTGCTCTTTCTTTTTTATTTTTATTTTTATTTTATTTTTAATTTTTATTATTTTCTCCTCATTTTTATTTTAATTTTTATTTATTTTACATTTTTTATTTACTTTTTTATTATTATTGTATTTTCCTTTTTTATTTCTTTCCCCTCTTTTTATTTTTCTCTCTTCCCTGCTTCCTTTCTCTCTCGACATCACCCCCTCTCTTTTCTCTCTCTCCAGCCAGGTCACATGCTCTGCACGTGACCCGGCCCCATCAGCCTCCCTCCCTCGGCTCACGTGCGCAACACGTGACGCCTTCCTCCTCCCTCTCAAGCACGTAAGGAGCACATGCTCCGCATCCCCTCTCCTTCCTCACGCCGCCCACGACCCCTTGCCATTACGTGCCGCCCCTTCTTCCCCTCGTAACAGCTGCCCCTCTCAGCCATTACAACATTCACATTGTGTAACCCCCCGAGCTCCCTTCCCTATAAAGCCGCAGCCATCCGCCTCGATGCGATCATCCGTCATCAATCGAATTCGAGTAAGAGGGAGAGCTGGAGAGGGTGGTGACAACTCCCTTCCCCGGCAACGGCGCCATTTGATAAACGTGAATTTTCACCTCTTTAATAATCGATAATTGTGGTATAGGAGATGAAAAACAATAAAGAAAAACCACAATCTTTGAATGTTGTCGAATATTTTACTTGGTAAGTCTACCAAGGTCGAACACATAGACGCATCCTCATAGAGTATTCATCGAAAATTTTCGATTAAGTATTAAGCGATTAAATCCAAAATCTAAGTCTTCAGATGCATAGTTGATGCACAATACAGTATGGTATGTAGACACATTATGCACATAAAATTAAGATGCAATATACAATAGAACGCTATGCAATGCAAGTAGACGATTATGTATAAAAATACCTAAAAATATTTAAACCAATTAGCAATCAAATAGAGGTTAATTTCAGAGATAAATGATGCATCAAAATATATTAATGGCATTAAGAAATCAAGTGTAATTGACACAATGGATCTCAAAATACAACATGTATAATTGAGCGTCAAATCAGTAAATAAAGGATGCAATTAGATAGAGAATAAAATTAGCAATAAAATGGAATCGAAAACAACTGAAACGGACTCTGAATGCTCAAGATATTCAATAATGAGTGCAGGGGCATAAATGAGAGAAAAACTTATGCAAATAAATTGCTAAATCTTGCATTCAGGTCTCTGGAGGGGCATATATGCAATAAACTAAAACCGAAGAGCATCCCTATAATTTTCCCTTATGCACGGGGGCCTTTCTGCAATTTTTAGAAGCCAACAAAGTCTCCATGTAAATTACCCCGGGCGCACGCGTGAGGCACGCGCCTGGAGGATCTCTAAGCAATTTTGAAGACTCTGGAGGATGGATCTGCAAATTACCCCAGGAGCACACCTCGAGCTGCAGGTGGCGTAAAGCACAAGGATGGTCAGACGGCTGCAGGCGGGCTAGTGCGGTCGGTGAAGCATTGTTGAGGGCGTAGTCGAGCGTAGTTGACCTGTAGGGGTTAGCCAAAGCCAAGGAAGAAAAAGATGGGCAAGGCTCCGTGTGGTGGTGGAGGATAGGAGCTGAGCTCCGGCCTTAGTGAGGCTAGAGGCAGGACGTTCTGGGAGAGAGAAGGGAAGGTGGCGAGGGAAGAAGATGAAGATGGATCACGGGGATGATTTGGGTTTTGGTCTAAAGTGAAGGCAGAGCTGCTGATTTGGAGAAGAAGACGAGGGTGCGATTGGGGCAAAAATACCTAGAGGTGATGGGTATCTCATGATGCGTGTAGTCGAGTTGATGACGTGTGACACTTGGGGGGAGGATGTGCCTGGGAAGAAGAGACGTGGAGCGTCCTCGTCGTCGCTCACACGCCGCGGCAAGGCGGAGCTCGACCGAGCTTTAGAAGCTCACAGCAACGTGCCTAAGCAGTTGGATCACACCTAAAAAGGGGGGGTTGTCGCTCGACCTAATCGCAACCCCGCTGTCACCGGAGCAGACCCGGGAGCTCTCTCCCTTTCTTGTAAGAGGATGATGGATGATCGCATCGGGGCAGACGACTGCAGCTTTATAGGGAAGGGAGCTCGAGGGGTTACACGGCGATGAAGACTGTAACGACTGAGAGGGGCAGCCGTTACGCTGGGAAGAAGGGGCGGCGCGTAACGGCAAGGGGTCGTAGGCAACGCGGGGCGTTGCGGGAGGAAGGAGAGGGGATGTGGATCACTGGCTCCTCATGTGCTTGAGAGGGAGGAAGAGGTAACCCGAGGGAGAGAGGCTGATGGGGTCGGGTCACGTGCAGAGCACGTGACCTGGCTGGAGAGAGATAAACGAGAGGGGTGAGGTAAAGAGAGAAAGGAAGAAGGGAAGAGAGAAAAATAAAAAGAGGGGAAAGAAATAAAAAAAGGGAAAAGAAAATAATAATAATAATAATAATAAAGTAAATAAAAATATAATAAATAAAAAGTAAAATAAAACTAAGGAGTAAATAATAAAAATTAAAGGAAAATAAAATTAAAAGAAAAATCAAAAAGAAAGAGCAGATGAGGTCAAATCAAAAAGTGGTCAACACGAAAGTTGTTCGTCTCGACGAGATCTACAACTTTCGTGAAGGACCAAAAGCAAATGAGGTCAACTGTACAAACATATTTTGGTGGTACTCTATAGATAATAAAATACCACATTTTTTGCATTTTATGATTTTTTTTGTATTTTAATTTGATTTTAATTAGTGGATTAATTTATATACAATATATACATACTTAATCTATTTTTATGGATTTTTATAGGTTAGGAAAAGATAAAATAAAATCAACAAAGAGAAAATAAGTACAAAATATACAGTATTTTTTATTTCTTTTAATTTTTCTCTTTTTATGGTTTTTAATTCTTAATATCTTAGTTAATTAATCAAAGAATAATTTAGAGAAATAATTAGGTTAAAATAATAAGCTCAATCCGGGTAAAAATCAAAGCTTATTTAATTACAAATTTTATCCTTAATTTAAGCACAATTAGTGAATGTTAATTAATTGATTTTAAGGGGTTTAATTGGTAATTTATTAAGGGGGTTTTGCTAAAACGTCCATATAGAGTAGATGAATCATGGATTCATCACACCCCTATACTTAGCTCTTTGCTTGTCCCCAAGCAAATTTTAGTGAGTTAGAAGGTTGATCCCTGACTGTGCATGTGTGAATTTCAAGGCTTGTCTCATTAAGAATCATGGGCTTTAATGGTCCTAAAATTCTAAGCCCAATTCAGGCTCTAGTCAAAAGGAATCCAATTTCTCTAATTATCAAACTCTCTGCTTGTACATATAGTATAAAGGATATGATATAGCTCTTTGCTTGTCCCCAAGCAAATTTTAGTGAGTTAGAAGGTTGATCCCTGACTGTGCATGTGTGAATTTCAAGGCTTGTCTCATTAAGAATCATGGGCTTTAATGGTCCTAAAATTCTAAGCCCAGTTCAGGCTCTAGTCAAAAGGAATCCAATTTCTCTAATTATCAAACTCCATGCTTGTACATATAGTATAAAGGATATGATAATTAAGGTGCACTGCATGTCATGAGAGTCAATTCAAAACGTCACTCAAAGTCTTGATCCAAGAGACTCTCTTCAAGACCTAATCCTCAATACTAGGGAATAAATCAGTTCTTGCATTCAGTCTACCATCTCATTAGTTTTTCAGACTTAAAAGTGTATATGGCATGCCAGATGATGGAGGTCTTAGGATTGTGTATTTTCTTCTCTCCCTCACATTGGAATAAGAATCCTCCTGATTGCCTTATTAATCAACACATGTATTTTTGGTTGTTGACCAGTGTGTCCGTCAAAAGTTCTTGAGTCGTCTATATTTGTTTTCCTGGGATTATACCGGGGTGTGTCCTCTTTAAGCAACTAATATACTTACACCCAGACTTGTATCGCTTACGATGCAGAGCACTTTTGAGGTACAAGTCCGACTCATTGGTCCTAATTAGCTTTCGTCCAAGTGGATACTTTGAAAGTGGTTGGGAGCACTCGCCTTTGATAGAAGCTCTTTGTAATTTGACTTTGTGTTTGAGAGCTATTTTCTTTCAATATTTCTTTCTTTTCTTTTCTTTTTGGCTAGCTCCACTTCTTTTACCAAGAGTTGGTGCGCACTGATCAACAAATTATTTAGTTTCATCACACGCTGGCACATAGCTCAATATCAAACGATAGCATGCGAACTTGTTCACATACTGGCTAGGGTTTGCTGACATTCAGGTTTCATGAAGCTTTCATTGACTTTATCCCATCCTCTAGTATCATAAAATCAGGTCCAGACTCAAATCTCAAGTCCTAGCCCTTCAAGTGAAATCTCAACTCATCTCATCATTCATGCAGTTATGTAAGTGATGTGTTGATCATATTCTTAAAGGTAGAGATTAAGCGTGCAATATAGCACTCACATCTTTCAAATTGGGAAGTGCGGATTAATAAGTCTAAAATCCTAATGACTAAGGCCAATTAACTCCGAATCAAAGGAACTTAGAAATGCGAGTTTCTTTCATTCCTCAAGTCTTGAGTGATAGTGAAGATGCCAAGCATAAAACTTTAAATTAATTAGTTTTGTTTTTTTTGTTATACCCTTTTTTAAAAACAAGTATTATTTACACAAGAAATTTAGTATAGTATACATAATATACACACCTTATACCCATATCCGATTTTTTATGAAAACAATTAAAGTACGAGCTATGGATAAAGTATATAAAATATATAGAGATACACCCCCCTATACTTAGCTTGTGCTATATCCTCATGGCACAAAGTGAAATGTAGACTAGACATAGCTCATACTACGTATAGTTGAGTGAAAAAGAAAAAGAAGACGACCTGCCCCCCTATACTTAGAAGCATGAAATGAGGCAGTCAAGGGTGAGAAGAAAAGAATAGAAGTGATGTATAAACAATGGTACCGGTCCCCCTATGATCGGATAATTATAAATGGGGAACCGAGTAGATAAACAGTTATGGGTATACAGAAGAGTGAAGGAATTTTTATGGAAGAGGTGGTTCATCCGGGTCGCTTGAGTCTCTCGTCTAGCACAGTGCCCTATGTGAAGGAGATCTGCTCAACTTGTACTAACTGCTCACTTGATTCGAGAAAATATTCAGGCAGCCTAGAAGGTTGTATCAGCGATATATCGCCGATATATCAGTTTCGATAGAGAAGTGGTTTCAATATCATTTTACAGGGATATCGACGATATATCGGTGATATATCACCATATCAGCTCATATCGGTCAAAAATGACTTGATTCAGTACAAAAAATTCTGGATGTCGATATCGTTGATGTTTCGTCGATATCTCTATATATCAATGATATTATTCATGCAAGATTGATTCCACTACTTATCTAGCTACACCCAGTACTAAAACACATATCTAGCTACACCTCATATTAAAACACATATCTAGGTATTTTCTTTACAATATTACATTGATTTAAATATTTTTCATTTATTTATGTAAATAGATAAATCTTTATACCAAAAAAACATTATCTCCTTAAACATTGTGTACACTTTTTAAATCAAATGACTCATGTCAATGCCATTCATTATGTCATGTGACTAATATGACCAATATGAGCGAGTGATATAAGGATCATAGCCGATCTATAATTATGTGTTACGAATATCTAAGTGTATATTTACAAGTTATTTCATGTTATAAGAACTTGAATGAAATCCACTTCCAATATCTATAAGTCAATTCTTCAAAAAAAATATCTATAAGTCAAGAATCAACATTAATATCGATATGTTCGAAATGATCGATATATGCAATATAAGCTTCAAAAATGATCGATATGTGTGATCTAAGAGTATATTTGTAAGTTATTTAGTGATCTAAGAACTTGGATGAACTCCATTTTCAATATATATAGGTCAACAACTAACAGTACCAGTGATATGTTCGATACGACCTTGTTTGCGCAGTGGTCCGTAAGATCTACGACGTGAGGGGAGCTCCGCCCTCGTTGACGGCTGTCCTCACCGCCCCCATCCCTTTCTAGCGGGGCGTGGTGAAGACTTTTGTGAACAACATCGCCCTTTTTAGACCGGTCCTCGGGAGGGGGGGACTCCTTTTTTTTGGGCTGACGATTGATCGGGGGGAGGGGCCCTCTGTTCTCAGTTCCCCTGGTTGTATGCGCTTGCTGGGGAGAAGCTCTGCTCGGTTGCGGAGTGTTGGGCTGATGGTCTTTGGTGCCCAACCTGTTCCGCTAACCTCTCTGACCAGAGGTTCGAGGATTTCTTGGCTTTGCTGGAGGCCGTGCAGGAGGTGGGGCCGCCATGTGGGGGTGGGATCACTGGTGTTGGAAGGAGGGGACTTTCTCGGTCAGGGGGGCCTATGGTGCCATATCCAGGCCATCACCGGCCAACTCCGACCTGCTTATTAGAGACTGTACAAATATTTGGGCTCTCAGGCTTCCTGAGAGAATTGATATCTTCCTTTGTTGCTCAGGAGAAAGAGACTGATGACGCGAGATCGGTGCGTCATGCTTCTTGGAGTTTTTTTCGGACAAGTGCATGATTTGTAATGCTGCGATCGAATCGGTGGAACATCTTTTTTTCTCATGCCCCTTGGTATCTCAAATATGGCAGAAGATGGGCTCAGATTGGTGTCGTAGTTTTGACTTTCAAGCTTTCTGGGACTCGATCCACGCCAATCCCAACAGATCAAGGGGAGAGCAGTTGTACCCCATGGCGATTCTATGAACAGTGTGGCGGGGGAGAAACGACTTGCTATTCTCGGGTCAGCGTTTTTACAAGGAGAATGTGGGGGTGTTCGCTAAACGCATGGTTGACGAGTGGACCCTATAGCATTCTGGTTGTAGTGTGTTTTTGTTTTTCCTCCTGGTCTTTTTCCTTTTTATTTTGAATAAATATTTTTGGAGCGGACACCACCGAGTGTTTTCCCCTATCTTTTAGACTTCAAAAAAAATGTTCGATACAACCGATATGTGCAATATAAGGATCATGGTCTTCATAAATGATCTATATATGTCATCTAAGTGTATATTTACGTGTAAGCAGGTGAGCGTAGATTATAGAAATTTACGTAATGTCTGCGGCTCTGAGATCTCAACACTTCCGTTATTGTGAACCTCCCTCACGATGAAGAGTCCCGTCCATTTGGATTTCAGTTTGCCTTGGAAAATTTTCAATCTTGCATTAAACAACCACACTTTCTGTCCTGGGACAAAGCTCTTTATTCGTATGTGCTTGTCATGCCATTTCTTTACTCTGTCCTTGTAAATGGTGTTGTTCTCTTATGCATGATTTTTGATCTCTGATAGTTCATTTAAATCCATATCTCTGCTCTTCTTTCCTTGATGATAGTTCCAATTGATCATTTTGATTGTCCATTCTGATTTATGCACTAGTTTTAAAGGCAAACGACACGGCTTTCCATATACCATTCGAAACGGGGAGGTGTCAATGGGGTCTTGTAAGCTGTCTGGTAAGTTCATAGATCTTGGCCCAGGAGTTGGGACCAGTTCTTCCTATCAGGGCGGACAAGCTTCTGTAAAATTCCTTTAACCTCCATGTTTGACACCTCGGTCATGCCATTGGATTGTGTGTGGTATGGATTAGCGATACGGTGCTCAATGACGTAGTCCTTTGTCAATATCTAAACTTCCTGATTGACAAAATGGTTACCCCCATCTGATATTAATACCTTAGGGATCCCAAACCTCGAAATAATATGATCTTTCAAGAACTTGCAGACGATTTTGTTGTCTACGGCTCAAGTAGGGATAGCCACGACCCACATACCGCAAGAAGAATATATTCAAATCCTTTATTGTTAGGAAATGGGTCCATAAGCCAATGCCTCATGCATTGAATACATCACAAATGATCACTGGTTACATAAGCATGGCATCTTTGGGACCAATAGTCTCTTCCATTCTCTGACAGACCGGGCACAACCTGACAAAATTGGAGACATCCTTAAACAAGGTCGGCAAGTAAAATCCACATTGTATTATCTTCTCAGTGGTCCTCTTTCCGGAGTAGTGTCCTCCTGCCTCCAAGGTGTGGCATAGAGTGAGGATACTTTGTTATTCCTCCTGAGGAATACATCTCCTCCATATACAATCCGGTCCTTCAAACAAAAAGAACGAATCCTCCCAATGGTATTGTCTGGCTTCCGACTTGAGTCGGTCGATTCTGTTCTTGGGCCAATCCTGGGGAACTTTCTTAGAGACAAGATAATTAGCCATATCGGCATACCATGGGAGAGAGTCAATAGCAGAAATTGACTCGTCTGGGAAGGTTTCACAGATATATTCTGAATCTGGAATTTTGTCTCATTCGATCCATGATAAATGATCAGCCATCACATTCTTTACTCCAGGTTTGTCTTTAATATCCAAATCAAATTCCTGAAGCAAGAGTATCCATTTGAGGAGACGTGCCTTTGCGTTGTTCTTCGCCATTAAGTATCGGATGGTTGAGTGGTCTGAGATGGTGTGCGTACGACGGGATAATTGAGAGAAAGAAAAACAAATAAAATCAAGAAAGGAGGAAGGATACCTGCTGGAGGGGGATGGCTTGTGCTGAGGTTCTGATGAACCCCGGGTCGTCGCATGACTCGCTCAGCCATGGCGAGGTGCTCAATGGACACCAGAGGCGCCGCGACACAGCGGAGCCGCCATGGGTCGACACCAGCCTGAAGGCGCCATTATGGCCCCTAGTCCAACTTTTGTCTACCATAGGGAGGCAGAGAGGGGCTAGGGCTTAGGCGCTGAAATGGTGGACGCCTTGTGACGGGGGCGGATGAGATGTATTTAAGGCGGCGAGGGCGTCGGACGTTATGATGGTGAGGGGGTTTTATAACGGCTGGATGGAGCGGGGGAGGTGTGGTGTTGATGTCATGAAGGCTCCGCGAGGAAGACGGAGATAACGGTTATGGAGGAGTGGCATTAGATTGATGTGAGGAGGCTCGAGGCGATGGCCAAAATAGGAAGGGTGTAAGGTTTGCAGGTGTAACGAATGGGTAAGAGAGGAAATGGAGGTAGAAGATGGTTCGTGGATCGTTGCATCTCGCGATCCAACGGTCAGGAAGAGGGTGCGAGGGGGCGGTTTAGATCAGATCAAAGGATTTGATCTATCGGTTGGGATGAAGGCCTTGATGTGCGATGAGGATCAGATCTTGCGATCTAATCGAGTGGTGGAGATCGAGCCGGAGACGAACGGCTGGGATGATGAGGGGGCTTCATCCAAGGGTGGAGGGAGTAGTGGTGAAGTGGAGAACAAAGGGCCATTGGATGGGAGTATGATCATGCAGTCTAAAAGAGAGCGGAAGGGTGCGGATGAAATGGGTTCTGGTCCACGATCCAAGGGCTGAGAGAAGGGTGAGTATGGACGGTTGAGATGTAGGCAAGGATGAGTGATCCAAGGGTAGTCGTGGGTGGCGGGTGACACAAGGGGGAGCGACCACGTGGACGGCCCAGAAGGCATCATATGGCTGCAACAGATTATTTAGAAAATGAAAAAGAATTGAAAAATCAAAAAGAAAAAAAAAAGAGAATAACAAAAATTCAAAACATGAAAGTTGTAGATCTCAATGAGATCTACAAGTTTCATGTCGAACAAAAAGTCAAAAGAGGTCACTTGTATAAAGCACAATTTTTGCAAGCATTTTTAAGTAATTAAAAATACTAATTTTAACGATTTTGTTATTTTTTGTATTTTTAGTTCCTTTTAAAATCCAAGATAAATATATACAGTATTAATCTAATTTTTAGGGGTTTTTAATAGATAAGAAAAATAAGGAAAATGTTAGTTTTAGATACACAAATTAAGGTTAGTGTTTTAGTGTTAATTATACACAGAGTTAATAAAAGTTAATAACAATGAATTGATTGTGGTTTTTATTGAATTGTTTAAGTTTGGAGAATAATATATGGATTTTAATATGATTCATCTGAGATTCATCATCTCCCTATACTTAAACTATGCCCGTCCTCGAGCATCTAAAGAATGAAGGAGTCAGAATAACTCCTGACAGTGTATGTGAATTTTCAAGACTCAATTTATTGAAGACTCTTAATTTAAGTGATCCTTAATTTGAAACTAACATTTAAGTGTATGCGAATTTTCAAGTCTCGTCTCCTTCGCCTCGACCTATCGTTGCATCCACTGCTTTGCCTCGAGCGTGTGTCGCCTGAGGCTGAGCTTCTCTCACCTTATCGCTCGCCTCCGCTTCACCCTCGACCGAGCTCAGCCGCCCAGTTCACTGTCATCGCCTCGGCCGCCCAACCGCTTGCCGTCGACCCCTAACCACCGTTGTATCGAGGGCAAGCCCTGGATCCAACGGCCCTGCGACTGCCATGTCATACCTCCCCGAGCCTCGGACCTAGCTGCGAGGCTCGGGTCAGATAAACGCCCTTACATTGCCACATCGGCTCGGGCTCCCCGAGCCTAAGCCTCCACCTCCGAGCCTCCCTACGCACGTGCACCACACGTGCGGCAGTGGGAATTTTGCAACCAAGCCCCCGTAAGTTCTAGCTAATTATGCATTTGCCCCCGCCAGCCGAGAGCACGTGTCGCGCATATGCCTTTTGGGTAAATTGCGCTTCAAACCCTGTGGTTTCAAGATATTACAAATATACTCCTGCCAAGGGTACACTATACAGAGACCCTGTTGGTTTTTTCTTATTACAGATAAGTCTCTCCAGGGGCCATTTTGAGAAGAACACTTTATTTTTCTTGCATTTTAGTCCATATTACTTCATTTCATCATATCTTGCTCATTTGATCTCAGTTTTTTACGTACAATATGTCATTTTGAAGCTATTTTCGTACTCTATCATTTTACATAACTTGTGGACTGATCTGAAGACATTTATTATTGATTATTATTCGAGGATTAGCTTGATCTTTGTAGGCTCAAATTGACTTATTTGTGCATTGATATCGTAAAGAGTTTGATCTATTACAGGGTCATGTTCAAGGCAAAATAATTGAGTTATTTCCTTGTTAGTTGTGATCATTCTTTGAGGAATAAATCTTAGGGAATTTGGAGATCAAGTTTTCTTGAAAAGTATCATTGGTCTCTTTTGCAGGATTATTAATTGATTGATTGATCTTCTAGCCTGCAACCTGGATTTCATCTTGATAAATATTTCTCAAAATTATTTTCTAGATTTGTGATTTCTTCTTGAGGATTAATTGATCAATTCAATGAAAGATTGGAAATATATAATCAAAGATCCCGAACTTCATCTATGTTTATTTTCATTGCATTTTCATCATTTCATTTCACTTCATTTATTTTCTGACATAGATACTAAGATTGTGATTAATTAATTATTTTATTTAACACGTAACTAAAAATCATCGTTACCTGTGTTCGACCTTGGTATACTTACCAACTAAAAATTCTCCACGACATTCAAAGATTGCAGTTTTTGATCGATCGCTTTTCATCTCCTATACTACAATTGTCGATTTTTAAAGATTTGAAAATACGTGTTCATCACTTATAGTATGAGTTTGAGATTTCTTTCTGTTTGTCCAAACTGAGCATTGCATGCTCTAGAGGGGGAGTGTTAGACTATGTGTCACTTATATGTGTAGATGGGTAAATAATTCCTTCCAAGATCCATTTACCACATCCAGTGTTTAGTCCAACATCTATCGGTGGTGGAACTTGGAGGGTCTGTGGAGGCTATATAAGAAGCCCAAGACCTCTTGTATCAGATGAGAAAGTGCAATGCAACATATGGCCCTTTGAGATCTTCTCTCGTGGTTTCATCCCGCTCCTTACGGAGTAAGGTTCCACGTAAAATCTCGCGTTCTTCATTATTTATTACTCTTTATTTCTGATACGCTTCTGCATTCAAGTTTTCTAACATTGCCCTTTTTCCACACTTGCCTTCTTTTTTTGTTTAGCCCATGTCCCTTTTTTGAATAAGTTATAACAAACCTTTCGCATAAAAATGACTATAGCCCAAGTTGGGCTTCAAGAATAATATGTAAAAGGAAATAGAAGTGGGCAACTGAAGCCCAAAAGCACCTCTATCTCTTGCTAGTGTCACCATCTCGAATATATAGAAGGAAATACAAGTAGGGCATCGACCCATTTCTTCAAAAAGGGTTCCGACAGGAGAACCTACCTCTTGCTAGTGTCGTCATCTCGAATGTTGCCATCTAATAACATCAAGGGCACGTGGTACCTTCCATCATCACCACCACCACCAGAGAAAGCCTCGTTGCTACCTAAAAGAGAACAACAGAGAGGAGAACACGTCATTGGTGCTTGGGTTCATCCTCTCCATCTCCGTCATCGTTGGAGATAGATGGACTACTCTCACACCTTGTCTAGGGTTATATTAAAGGAAGCCATCAATCATATTTCATCGCTAGCTCCACAGAACCATGGTTACAACCCTACTTCGTCTGAGGTTGCAGCCCCGATATCTGCTTGTTGCTTCTTTTTGCAATGTTACCTGGAGATGGCAACCTTCAACGCTTCATGGATGACCTCCAAGTAATTGTTCGTCACCTGGAGCACAAATCCCACAGCTCGAATGCTTTTTATCGATGGCCCACATCACTTGGAGCCATGCCGCTTTTTTAAAGCCCTAATCCTTGGAGAGAACTATTGTGTTGTTGAGCATCATCAAGCATTGTGTTGAACTCCACCAAAATCAAAATTTGCCCAGATTCCCGATAGTAATTAAGCATCGCCAAAGAAGCCTCACCATCTGAGTAATTGAAACTTCACAAAAATTACAACAAGAAATTCGAGATAAATGGCAAAAAAATGCAAAGCATTCTCCCACTTAAAGTAGGGTCAGCTACATGGATTCTTATCAAATCAATTTTGAATGATGTGATTGTTTTTATGTTGGTTGTTGACTACATAATGCAACCCTCCTCAACTAGGGATTTGAACACTGTTCCTTTGGATAGTAGGCATAGTACTCTACCACCAGACCATGAACTTCGAGATAACGAATAAGAAAATCGAAACAAAAGTGATCCTCAAAGATAAATCCAAAATCGACTTGCTATTATACTAAGTTCAAAAATGAAATGTGAAAGCAAATCAAAACAATAACAAGAAAAAATAACACTTGGAATCCCCCTCCCTAAGGAGCGGGATGAAACTATTAGAGAAAGCCCTAAGAGATATTTTTTTGCCTATCTCCATGATCAAATGAGGTATGGGGTTCTTTATATGGCCCCACCAACATCAGCAAATCTGAGACTAAACAAGTCAACTCCCACTCAAATGGCCCATTACAAAACTTCTCAACAGAAAGGTTCAAAAATCTACTAAAGAAAGTCAATGAATGAATGAGAAGTTGGTTTTTCAATGCTAAAAAAGAATGAAGAAAAGGAAAAGGGTTTGATGTAGATGATAATGAAACATTCTCTTCTAACACAAAGTCCATTATGAGAATTCAATGGAAGTATAACTCACAAAGTCTCAAAGAATATTAACTATCAAGAAGAAATATGAATATTTGATAGGATATGTATGGACTGTTAGACGGCTGCGAGAGATATTAATGAATGATTTTAGAAAAAGAAAAAGGAATTAAATATGGAAGTTAGACAAACAAGGAGCATGAGGACTTCTCAAATAAGCTAAGGAGAAAAGATAGGAAGGCAGCAATGCTCATGTGAAATGAGCTTGAGTTGGAAGCTTATTACAAGTCCTTGAAGGCAAAGAGATTCAAAAGAAGGGTATCCAAGCACCTCAATTACTTCAAGTTCTTTCCTTCTAAGTTGGGCTAATTTTATTTGATGATCATTTGAAGCCTACAATTTTTTTATTATCTTTTTTTCCTTCAATGCCAAAA
Source organism: Ottelia alismoides (assembly GCA_037367405.1). NCBI lineage: Eukaryota > Viridiplantae > Streptophyta > Magnoliopsida > Alismatales > Hydrocharitaceae > Ottelia > Ottelia alismoides. Next base: position 1,954,171 of record JAZKJV010000991.1, read on the forward strand.
TGGCCATACTCGTAGTTATACTTTTCCTTTCTTTTTTTTTGACGCTCAAAAAAGGGGGATACACTCGATGGTGTTCACCCCAATGTATTAAAAAGAAAAAGTAAAGAGTAATTACAAAGAAGAAGAAAAGGTCAAGCCAAGGACAACAACCATGGGGGCAGCCGAGATGGATTACCCCCTGCACGAACCAAGTCGTGGTCTACCCAGAAGACCAATCATCCACAAAACGCGTTGCCAGAAAAGAAATATTTTCCCTGTAGAAGCGCTGGCCTCTGAAAAGGGCTTCATTTCTCCCCAACCAGATGCTCCATAATCGAGCAATCGGATCCAGCAAATCCCTCCTAGCCCTGCCCCTGGAAGTCGCCAAGCTGTCGCAGAAGGAAGCAAAGGTCAATGTATTGATCCAGCCAAGATCGTCCCAAAGTTCACGTACATGCCCACATCTGAAGAAAAGGTGATCGATGGATTCCCGCTCCGTGTCACACAGCCCGCAATTGGGCCCAACATTGGGAAAGAATGTTGCACAACGATCGCGAGTTAAGAGTCTCCCTCTTCGAAGAAGACACAGGAAAATGCCAATGCGCTCAAGTAGCTTGAGCCCCCAAAAGAATCTACAATCACGCACAAGAGCAGCGTCGCCACCCGAAGAGGTAGGAACAAGAGCAAAGTAAGCCTTCCTAGTAGAGAAGGAACCATCCTTCCAAGCCCAGTGGTCGCGGCCGAGAGTGGGCTTAATAGCATCCGCAAGCGTAGCTGTCAACGCGATGAAATCGTCCAATCTCTGATCCGATAAATTCGCGCTAAACCTAGGGCACCAACAGCCGTCGTCCCAGCAAGAGGCCACGGAAGCCTCTTTATCATCCACCAAAGCATACAAACGAGGGTACACGTCCTTGAGAGCACCCGAACCCGACCAGTCATCGGTCCAAAACCGAAAAGAGTTCCCGTTGCCCAACATTGGTTTGAAAAGGGAGCGGTTACGATTAAAAACAGTCAAGACCCCACGCCAAAAAGAAGAAAGTTGATCGTACGAGCTCCCCCGAGAAACAGTCGTCACCTCCCCCCCCCCCCAACGTGTTCCTCAGGATATTCAGTATTAGATTATCGTCATTACTCCAAACCCGAGCAGTCCATTTTAACAGAAGGGCATCATTAACTGCATCCAACCGCCTCACGCCCAAGCCCCCCACCCGCTTGGGCCTCGTAACATCACCCCACTCCACCAAATGCACCCCCATTCTCCCCTCCCCCTTCCTTCCCCATAAAAAGCCCCGCATACATTTCTCCAAACGCACCCGAGTCCCCTTAGGCATACCACATACCGATAAGAAGTAAATTGGGATAGAGGATAACACGGCTTTGAGAAGCACCAGCCGCCCACCCCTGGACAAAAGAGTCGCACGCCAGCCGGTGAGACGAGCCTCCATCTTCTCCACCACCACCTTCCAATCGTGAATCCGAGCGCGGCCCACAGCCAAAGGCAGCCCAAGGTATTCGAGGGGAAGTCCACCAGGGGAGGAGCCCAGCAACCGGCCGCACTCCAAGACCTCCGTCTGTGGCATAGCGAAAGGAACCACCTTGGAATTATTCCCATTAATCATTAGGCCCGAGACCTCGCTGAAAAGTTGAAGGGTAGTAGCCATACCGGAGACCTCGGATGGACCACCCTCGATAAAGCAAATGGTGTCGTCCGCGAATTGTAAAATAGGAACATGAAGATCCCCAATAGAGCAACCACGGGTAAGGCCCGTCGTAGCCACACCATCAATCATTCTAGACAAGACGTCGACAGCCAACACAAATAGGAGGGGAGCGAGGGGACACCCCTGACGCACCCCTCTCCTAGGCTGAAAGAGGCCCCCGACCGGGCAACCCTTGAGAAGAACGGAAAGGGAGACCGTGGACACACAACGCCGCACCCAAGAGATCCAAGCCGCCGGAAATCCCCTCCGCCTCAGAACCAACCACAGGAAGCGCCAATCAAGGCAGTCATAAGCCTTAGCAAAATCGATCTTCCAAAGAATCCCCTTCGTAGAGGTCTTCCTCCAAGCCTCGATCATCTCGGAAGCCACCGCAAAGCAATCGGTAATATGCCTCCCCCGAACAAAGGCAGTTTGAGAAGGCGAAATCGACGAATCGAGAAGGGGAGCCATCCTCTTGGCCAAGACCTTAGCAATTATTAGGTATATCCCATTGGAGATAGAGATTGGACGATAGTCCTCAATGCGATTGGCCGAGTGGGATTTAGGAATCAGAACAATAAGAGCCATGTTAATTTATTTGAAGGGGATGAGTGGTCATATCATAGTTTAACTTTTCTTACTCAAAATCGTGTTGGTCAAACTCAAGTTGTACCACAAGCGCAAATCGCTCACCATTTTTTGCATCAGTGAAAATCAACATTGCAATCATTCATTGTTCTTCATCTTCAATCTGGTAATAAACTTCAGCAATGTTGGAGTTGAGAATCTGACTCATGATATCCTGAAATTCAGCATTAAAGCCTCTATAAAAATGAAGGTCATATTCTTCCATTCTTTCACCTCATACAGTTTCTGATCATCGTTACACTTCCAAGTCTTCCCATGGTGATAATCAAGTTCTTCCCACTTCAATGGTCCGGTGGGAGACCAGTGTGCCAACCACCTAAAGGACTAGAATTCAAATCCCCACTCCCCAATATTTACCTGCTCAAAAAGTTCTTCCCACTTGGACATGAGAGTATTAATAGGTTGCAATAGAAAGCACATGCCCATTGATGAATTTCAAATGAGTAAAAATAGGACAGCAGCGCTTTCTTCATATAGTCATACATACCCTCAACGATCAGCCACATATCCTTGACAATCTTCTTGCTTAGAATAAGAGGTTGGACTTCATCAGAGACATCAACAATCTAAATCTTCAATTGATTGATACCAAGATACCATTTTTCTCATGAGGGATACTTCTCATCAAGCTTTCTCTTTTACCCCCTTGATGTATCCAACTCTAACTCTGCCAACAATAACCATTATAAAGGCAGAAGATTATATGTAATAATTATCTTTGGTCGGCTTTAAGGTTGTTATCTAACAGGATGACTACCCATCCTCATATGTCCGCTATAGACCTTCTATTCAGATGCATTACCAACATGAGAAAAAAAACCAATTATCGAGCAAGAGGGAGTACTAGACAATGAAGGGATTGGTTTATCTATTAAAAGAGAGTAATGAATCACCCTCAAACATTAGCACAAGCTCATCGATCACGTCCACTCCATGTGCAGACAAGCTACACAATTGATCACCAATTATTCCATGGGCAATTGATCACAACTACTATCTTGAATAAGCCCATGATGGTAACATGACCCATCAAATCAAAGCGATTGATCTACCACAGTGGAAACAAGATGTGGCCTGAAACACATGAAATTATTAAAACCCTTGAAAATGTGGAGACAACTTCCAAGATAGATCAGATCCCGCCAAGGATAAAATTGTCTCTTTTGTGAGAAACTTTTAAATTGTCTCTTTTATGAGAAACTTTTATGCAAGGGTAGAAGTCTCAGAGATGTGGAACGAAAAGAGTGGATAGCTTCAATGTTGATTAAATACACAAAAAGCCTCTACGCAGATGCTTTATCCCCCACCAAATAGGCTCTGATAATATATAGAAATCAAAGACTATAAGCATATACCAAAGGATGCACGGATTTCCATGGAAAGCCTTCTTGAATGAAGGTAAACAACCACGAAAGGAGATTGTAGCGACTGATAGGCATATAGGACTATCTTCACTTAAGAAACGGGAAAGGAGGGACGAGTACATATATAGTCTCACAGGATTAATAGGTCCTCACTCATGGCACATTAACCAATATATATAACAAAGACAACACAATAAAATGATAGTTTTTCAACTCATTTGGCATTACATCCAAGACATTGAGACACGCCGAAATCTTTACTATTTGAATGCAGTCACTAAAGCAAAATTTATCATTTCAGACAAGTCCCTCTCTAAGCTCTTCCCTGTTATCAGCATGTTTTTCAAGATATAGCTTTTGTACTGTTGCATTCTTAAAATAAGTAATCTGTCATCTTTTTATCATTGTACTGAGAGAGGTCACAGTCTATACAGAACAATCCATTTACCCTAAACAGTTGAAATAGTCTAACCTCGTGTGTAAATGAGACATCAGGACTAGCAGATCGTCGAAGAGTCGCTGAGGATACCGAACCTGTTGCAGAGAAGATACAGATAGCCCTTGGACTCAGCTGAGTAAACAACATTATTTTTGAAGCGATGTCCTGAACAACACAAACATCGATGATCATTATTAACTATCACATCTTCAACTCCATTCAGAAATGCATATAGCATTGTAAGAATATCCAAAATCTTAACCAGTCATTTGGGAAATGGTGCAAGAAATATTAAATGAGGATAGATGTACGAGACAACATATGACATTAGTACATCATATCAAGCTATCTAAAGCAAGAAAATAAATGATGAAAAAATAGATATGTTGGCCATATCAAGGGGAACTAGACCGCATGATTTACTTTTCAAAATACTGATGAGTTGAGTTACTTGGATAATGAGATCTCATTAAGATCCATCCATTCCACAGTACATGTTCTTGTGTTTGATCCCACATCACCTATTGAGAGAGAGGTGGGTGTGAATGAGCCCTATGTACAGAGTCATGCACGTGTTTTAGTGAGAAAGTTCAATAAAAAAGCATGGTATTGGCCATTTCTCTCATAGAGCAAGGGTATCATCTTGACCGTCTCAATGGAAATTGCAGAGCACAGCATGAGGCAAGGAGCAATCGTATGATATCTAGACAACAATCACCACGGACACACCAAGAAACCAAGGTAATACTGGCAACGTACAAATGAAGTATGAAAGCTCCCAAATAAGATGCAAGATTGGGATATCTAGCCATGGAAGCATGAGCAGGTGTAATAGCCTCGAAAAGATGATGTGGTTTACTCAAGGTGGCGTCTGAGGGGAAGGTAACTGCAATAGCGTGGTCATACAAGCCCTCTTTTCTCAACGGCAAGAGAACGATTGCATAAGAGAGGTGGTATGTCCATTCAAAAAAAAAGAGAGGTGGTATGCCAAGATCAGGACTTGAACCCAACAAAAAAAGAATGCCAAACATGGCTTCTTAAAGGGCTTTGTGAGTTTTTTCAAGTTATCTTTACTTTGATGGGCTAGAGGCCATAGAGGCCTCTTGTTTGTGGGAAAAAGGAAAAAGAGAAAAAGAGAAGGAAAGGAGAACTAGAGAAACAAGGGGGAAAGTAAAACAATCCACGAAAAGGAATGGGAGTTGGTAGAAAAGGTGGAAAGGGGGTAAATGAAGAAAATATGGTTTCCCATTCATTTGAATGGTTTGAAAAAGCATGGTTGGAAGTGGTCAAGGTGTACGCCTCAAGGGGAGGTCAAGCTTTTTCACCCTTAGCAGGCGCCTTAAGAGGTTTTAGTGAGGCATACACCTCGTATGATGCTTTACACCATATTTACTTTTGTACATCATTGTGGGTGTTGGTACATCATTTTGCACCTTAAACTTGATTCTTCATTCGTAAAAGCAACACCCCAAGTAAGTCCTATTAATTGCCAAAAAATGTATGGAGATTTATATTATAATACAGTTTTTTAATATCATATAATAGTTTTGGTTCATTTGATTTTTGAGATTTTTACCCAGCAGACACTGTAAACTTTGTCAATCACCTCCACGACCTTTTGCATAACGTAATTACCCTATCGACCCTATAAATTACCCCCAAGAACCCCCGCGAGCTTCAAACAGAGTAACCACAAGGTTCATAGGGTAAGGGTTGGCAAGTTTATGGGGTCGAGGGGAGAATTATGTTGTTTCAAAGGTCGTGGAGGCAATTGGCAAAGTTTATAGGGTCTGCCGAGTAAAAATCCCTTGATTTTTTAGGCAATAAATGAGACTTACTTCGGTGTTGATTTTATGAATGAAGAATCAAGCTTTCGAAGAACTAAAGAAATTATATATACGTATTCAGTCATAAGAGGGATGTTCTATTTCTAGGATTCGTAGTGGTCATAGTAGAGAACTCGAAAAAGATTGGAAGAGTTTTATACCTCGACTGGAACTCTTCACGAGTATTTGATTCCTAAAATTGCACAACAAAATGGAATAGTTGAACGAAAGAATCTTACACTACAAGAAAGAGCAAGGACAATGCTAGTTCAATTGTGGGTCTGTCTATGGATATCTGGAGTTGACATTGTTAGCACAACTTTTTTAAAAACCGCATGCTTTTACGACTTATTTGAAGAAATGCCTTTTTGGACTTTACTATGATAAAATATATAAAATTTCTTATTTTAGAGTTTTCAATTGCAAGTGCTTCATTTTAGATACCAAATTGTCAAAGATAAGTTAGACCCGAAAGGTTTTGAAGCCATTTTTATCAGTTAGTCCTCGTCTTGTAAAACTTGTCGAGTTTTCAACACATCAACTATTGGAATATATTGTGGTATATGTCACTCATATGTAGATGGGTAAATGGATCTCTCCAGAATCCATTTACCCCATCCAATGTTTAGTCTCACATCTACAAGTGGTGGGACTTGGACAGTCTGTGAAGGCTATATAAGAAGCCCTAGACCCCTTGTATCCACTGAGAAAGTGCAATGCATAAATCAGCCCTTTGAGGCATTCTCCCGTGGTTTCATCCCGTTCCTTACGGAGCAGGGTTCCACGTAAAATCTATGTGTTCCAAGTTTATCATTCTGTAATTTATGCTCTATTTATCAATTCGCTTCCGCATTCATATTTTCTAACATGGTATCAGAGCGGATTCGATTCTTGAGGAGTATAGTGTTCGAGATTCATCATTTGTTCGAGATTTGTTTTTTTTATGTTTTTTATTCTTGAAGATTTGGCTGAAGATTACTATTCTGCATTCATGTTCGAGATCAAGTTGAAGATTCATTTCTAGGGTTTGTTAAAACCCTAAATTTTTTAAGATTTGGTTGAAGACTTGTTTCCAGATTTGAGAGTCCAGCGGATGATCTCCAGGCCTCTGCGCACCCCGCAAGCGAAGGCATCGAGCTCCACCTTCGCAAAGATTCTCCAGATTCAAAAGTGGAGCCATCGCCTCCCTCACAGTTCTAGGCGGTAACAAGCCTCCAGGCGGAGCCCTTCATGCTCCAGGCGACGCCTCCATCTGCAAGAGGTCGCTCCCCTCGTGATGTGGCTCCCATCGAAGAAGCTCCAGGCGATGAAGCCCAATCGCTCGACTTCTCCCCAGATCTCTTTCCAAGCGGTGCCACCTCACGCAACCTTTTTTGCTCCTCCTTCCATATGGGGGGCTCCTCGTGCGCCATCACGACGCCTTCCTCCTCCAGGTTGGCTCCAGGCAACACATCGTGGTCCTCCTACCACATCGCATACCTCCAGGCGAAGACCTCGCGCTCTCCAAATCCGAGCGATGACATCGCTCTACAAAAGAAAAAAAAAGAAAAGAGGGAAAGAACGAAAAAAATGTGTGAATGGCTTATTTCAAAAAAGTTGTGACAGCTATTAAAAAATGATGAATGAAATAGTCGAGAAAAATGATAAAGAAAAGCCGAAAAAAATGTAGACAGCTTATGTGATGTTTCGTTTCCCCATCTTTGTTATCTTCTCCCAACTTGGTCGATGTTTGTTATTCCGACCAGTATGGGAGAAAGGGGGAGTATTGTATAGAGTTCTACAACATGCCGGTTCGTCATATTCCAGATTCTCCGATCCAGATGCCAGGCCAGATTTTCCAAACTCTACAATTTTGAGACTCGACGTCGAATTGGTTCCAGGTCTTCAGTTTCAGACATGCACATGTATGTGGTCTTCAGTTTGATGTGCACATGTTTGCCATCTTTTGTGTGGTCCTCATCTTTTGTTTGTGGTCAGAGTTTTCATGTGATCGATAGAGACTACAGGGTAGAGATCCCATTCCCTATGCCATGTGGGCTAGGGTTTTCATGTGGTTGCATAGGGACTCCAGAGTAGAGATTACATTCTTTGAGCCAGTATGGGAGAGACCCAGTTCTCCGACGAGGAGACTCTTCAGACTTCATTCTCCAGCGATTGTGTACTCCGACGAGGATGTTTTTCCACGGCTTTTCCAGTTCAGCCCTTCAGAGATGGAGCAGTTATCCACATGATCCAGTCTTCTACATGTAACGGGCCAGAGTTCTCCAGGTGGAGACACATCCAGTTTCAGTGGCTCTGACAGGTGCAGTTCAAAGCACACTAGTTTGACTCACACTCCAACCCAGTGTTCCGCCTCACCTGCACGGCATGAGAAGCAACGTCCTCGACAGCATCCGACAGTTGTGCGTGTTGAGTTGATATTGTGTGTAGTGTCTTGGAGTGTGAGTTGTGATTTCTTTCTGTTTGTCCAAGCTGAGCATTGCATGCTCCAGCTTGAGGGGGGGGGGGGGGGGGGGGGGGGTTGGAGTATATTGTGGTATGCGTCACTCCTCATCCAGTGTTTACTCCCACATCTACCAATGGTGGAACTTGGAGGATCTGTGGAGGCTATATAAGAAGCCCCAGACCCCCTGTATTCCAGTGAGAAAGTGCAATGCATAAATCAGCCCTTTGAGACGTTCTCACGTGGTTTCATCATGCTCCTTAGGGAGTAGGGTTCCACGTAAAACCTCGATGTTCCAAGTTTATCATTCTGTAGTTTATGCTCTATTTATCAATTCGCTTCCGCATTCATAATTTCTAATATCAACAATAAAGGGACCATGTCTCATTCGTCGAGTCATTGAAATTGATTAATCCTATTATTCTCAATAGAGATGATGAACATGAACAACCATTTATTGATTGATCTGACGTAAAGAATTGATAATGTTCACAATCTATCCAAAGATTGGACATTTGTGCATGATCTCATTAGAACTTGTTTTAAGCGATGTCGCTAAAAGTATGCAGACTAGCTTAAGTTTTAAATCACACCTTTCTTTTAACGCTTTTTTAGTATGAATCGAAAATTATAGAAGAAACTTGCGACAATGAGTATTTACTTGTAAGAAACAATGCCAGAAGAACTTGATAAATTTGAATGGAACAACATTTCTAGTTCTTGAACTGAAAGACCATTATATCATTGGAACTCATTGGGTAGACCATTCTATCATTAGAATTCGGTGGGTCCTCCATAATAAACTTGATGAGTTAGGCAACGGTACACGTAACAAAACAAGATTAGTTGCACAAGAATATTATAGGAAGTATCGATTTTGATGAAATCTATACACATGTTGCTAGACTAGAATCAATTCCCTTACTTTTGGTTTATGCTAGTTTTTTTGTTTTAAACTCTTCCAAATGAACATCAAGAGTGTGTTTTTAATAGTTATATCAAAGACAAATTCTATAACAGATAACCTCCTGATTTCTCTCCATCATTTTCCATTCCATGTCTTTTGTCTAACGAAAGCACTTTACAATCTGAGACAAACGCCTCATACCTGGTACGATCATTTGCAAAGCATCTTGCTAGCTTCTGGTTGTAAGGTCGGAGCAATTGATCCTACTCTTTTCATTAAGAGATCTGAAAGGGATTTAGTGGTTGTCCAAATTTATGTTAAGGATATTATTTTTGGTGCTACTAATGGAACTCTTTATTAAGTGAATCAAGATCTATTGAAAAAGTATTGACTAAGTACAACTAAAGGGAAAAATACTCCAATAAACATTACAGCTCATCTAGACACAAATTAATCAAGTCAGCTGATCTAAAGCAATACCAAAGTATAATCAAGTCTCTACTTTAACGCTTATAGACATATGTGCACATTTTCATGTTAACCCTAAAAAATCTCATTTACTTGTTGTACAAATAATCTTTAGATATCTGCTTGGCATTGTAGATTGTGGATCGTTTTATCAAATGTAATTCTTTTGATTTGCATGATTTTAACAATGTGGACTACGCAGGTAGCTGGACAGATAGCGAGAGTACTGGCGGAACTTGCCATTTTATCGGTATTGCTCTAATCTCGTGGTTCTCAAAGAAACAAAATTGTGTGTCTTTGTACTACAGAAGCTGAGAACATTTTTACTACTCTAGAATACGCTTAAGTACTTTGGATGAAAAAAACTGCTAGAGACAGCTTTGTTTTATTATATTTAGTTGTAACCCCTCGGGTACTTTTATGTAATTTCCTGTTAACAAGTGCTCCGGTCCTAGATCGATGTTCTGGCCTAGATCCTGTTGTCGTCACCCGTCTCTCCTCGTGCACGAGGCATCGTCGCCACCAACCCTAGATCTCTCCTTGCGCGAGGCACAGCGTAGCCCCATGTGCCTGATGTTGGTGGAAAAGAGTGAACTGTTTATTCCATAGAACCCTAGGCTCTCTTATATGGAGAGGATCCATGGGTAAATTACATAAGAGGTTATCAGAAAAGTAAAAATAAAATAAACGATACACATACTACATAATTATCTTGACACTCCCCCTCAAGATTGAGCATAGATATCAATCATGCTCAGCTTGGAAGAGCATCTCTGGAACGGTTCTCTGAGCAATGGCTTGGTGAAGATGTCGGCGGTCTGCTCCGATGAACTAACATGAGAAGTAGAAATCAGGCTCTTTTGGATCATATCTCAAGTGTAGTGGCAGCCTACCTCAATATGTTTTGTTCTTTCATGAAAGGTTGGATTATTGGCAATGAACAAAGCAGCTTGCTTGTCACACTGTAGCTGCATGGGTAGAGGTAAATCTATATGCAAGTCTTCTAGTATAGCTCGAATCCACATCATCTCCGTGCTTGCTTGTACCATGGCCCTACATTCAGATTCAGCACTGGATCTAGCCACAACAGTTTGATTCTTATTTTTCCAAGAAACCAGAGTGCTGCCCACAAAAACTGCAAAGCCTAAAGTAGACTTTCGATCCTTAGGGCATCTTGCATAGTCTGCATACGCACATGCCGAAATAGATAAATCTGTGTCCTTTCTAAACAACAATCCTGAGTTCGGAGAAGACTTTAGATACCTTTGTATCACATATATGGCATCCATATGTATCTGTCTTGGCTGTTCCATGAACTGGCCCACTCGACTTACTGCAAAGGCAATATCAGGTCGAGTTATAGTGATGCAAAGAAGCTTACCCACCATTTCTCTATATCTTCTTCTGTCAACCTCCTCAGTATCGTTGTCATATAATTTCATACTTGGATCCATAGAAGTACTTGAGGGTCTGCATCCAACCATGCTCGTTTCAACCAGCAAATCTGTAATATATTTCCTTTGAGTCATCACAAGACCATGTGCATTCCTGGAAAACTCCATCCCCAGAAAGTATCGTAGGGTACCCAGATCCTTCGTCACAAACTGACGGCCCAAAAATGCTTTTGCCATCTCTATCCCCTGAGCATCATCTCCTGTATCCAGAATATCATCAACATATACCATGATGACAACCGTACCTCTAGAAGTCTTCTGAATGAACAACGAGTGATCCGCATTTGATCTTTTGAATCCCTGACTTCTGAGACAGACGACAAGCAGCGAACCCGGACACCACAAAAGAAGACCAGAGGCTGGAGGCTAAACTTCTGAAAGACTCAGCCTGTAACCAAGCCCGCTCAAACCTAAAGAAGCCCCGCCTCTGCACAGACTCTCATGAATCCCATACCAAAGGTGTGTGATCTGATCTTGTGCGTGCTCTAGACGTAGGGAATGACAACGGTCAATCCAAGAACGGGACCCGGGGTTCCTCCAAGTGTACTTCGTGTCGGACGCATCAAGTACCTCCAGCTCAAGCTCATCAATCAGATCTGCAAACTCCTAGAAGCCCGACTCCTGTCCCCCGGAGTCGAGGGCAGTCCAGTGAAAGCAGCATGACTTTAAAATCCCCGCCCACCAGCCACGCACATCCCAGGTGGGCACTCCTCGTAGCTTTAAGCACCATCCACAACTCAGCCCTGCGAACCTGCAAACAAGGACCATATACATTTGACAAGGCAAACAGTGACCATGTCACGGTATTCTCCAGAACCACGGTGAGGACATGGTTCCCCCTCAACTCTGAGCGAAAAGAGAACAAAGAGTCTCTCCATACAATCAACAAGCCTCCAGTTGTGCCTACTACGTTGATGATCCTGAAGCTAGAAATCAAACCGACACCAAAAAATTTCCAAAGCAAATCCGAGCAAGAGCTTAACTTTGTTTCATGGATAAGAACCACATCACAACCCCATTCCGTGAACCTAGACCCCAACACTCTTCTCTCTTCAAGGTTACCCAACCCCTTCACATTCCATGTTAGGACCTTCATTGATGAACTCACGATGGACCCCATGTGCGGACAGCGCCCGCAACACGTGCAATCTCTGCCTTTTGGTCAGAAACCATAGAGTTCACAGCCTTTAAGCATCGTCTACTCATGTACCTCTTTGTTATTCTCATCCTTTCACCCTCCACTGAAGCCGAGCTAACCGCAACCATGGAAGGTCGTATCGGCGATATATCGTTGATATATCGGTTTCGACAGGGTAGGGGTTTCGATATTACCCAGTATCTCCTTTTACAGGGATATCGACGATATGTCGTCGATATATCGACGATATGTCGTCGATATATCGACGATATATCGCCATATTGGCTCGTATCAGTCAAAAATGATTGGTTTCAGTAGAAAAAATCCCGCATATCGATCGATATCGTCGATATTTCGTCGATATCTCTATATATCAATGCTATTCTTCATGGAAGATTGATTCAACACCAAGTATTAAAACACATATATCTAGCTACACCTAGTATCAAAACACACAGTGGTTTATATATATTTTGTTTCGGGTCGAGGGCGCGGCCTCCGTACCCCTGCAAGGGGGGCCAACCTGGCCCCTCCCCCTAGCCCCCCAAGGCTCGCTAACCGGGCAGCGAGACTCCCGTACTGGTAGGGTATGGTGCGACAGGAGGGTGCATACAATGGTTCTTCAACTTGGTGTATGTTTACAAGTTATTCATGTTGTAAGACTTGAATGAAATCGATTTCCAATATCTATAAGTCAATTCTTCAAAAACAAAATATCTATAAGTCAAGAATCAAACATTAATATCGATATGTTCAAAATGATCGATATATGCGATATAAGCTTCATAAATTGATCGATATGTGTGATCTAAGAATATATTTGTAAGCTATTTAGTGATCTAAGAACTTGGATGAACTCTATTTTCAATATATGTAGGTCAACAACTAACAGTACCAACGATATTTCGATATGATCGATATGTGCAATATAAGGATCATAGTCTTCACAAATGATCTATATGTGTCATCTAAGTGTATATTTGTAAGTTATTTAATGTTATAAGAACTTGAATGGAATCCATTTCCAATATGTAAAGGTCGGGAATAAACATTAACAGCAATATGTTTGATATGATGACCGATATGTGCGATATATGGTCTATAAATGGTCGATATGTGTGATATAAGTGTGTATTTGTAGGTTATTTGTTGTTCTAATATCTTAGATGATCTTAATTTCTGGAAAAAATGCCAAAAAATTAGCTTTTTTGAGCCATTTTCGATATTTCCACTGATATTGTCGATATATCGTCGATATATCCCGATATATCCATTTCCGGACGGACCGAAACGATATCGGTATCGATACGGCCTTCCATGACCGCAACCATGGACTCTCCGGTTAACCCGCCTTCCACCGCTGAAGCACACGCCATGGAGACATGCTGATTGTAACAAAGTTTGATGCCTTGCGACTCTACGTGCCCCGACTCCGTAGAAGAGAGCGAAGAAAAATCCGTGCAGTCCCAATCGAACACCTCAGGAGCCTCTAGCCCAACATCAAGGCCCCCTGTCAACAAGGCTCATCCATGACTTGCTTCCCAAAGCAGAACATATTTCTGGCGGAGATGACCCACAGGTGAACTCGTGCAACGATCCGACTCCCAGAGGCTGGTCAAAGCACGGCTCGAGTGTTTGGGCATCAAACCCTTATCTGGATATCCATTGTGAGGTGCCATGGCGAGCATAGACCCGGGCCGCCAACCCAGATCCGAAAACCCTGAGCGGAGCGCCCCACGCAAAGCCTCAAGCTTCCAGAAAATAGCCGAAGAACCACACCACCAATCGGTACCCGAAGATCCAACTCGCCAAAGAGGGTCCGCTAACCCGACCTGGCGCACAAGAATCTGAGTATAGCCGGACCGAAGACACAAGTCCGCAGGCCCGCTCCATTCGACATTTCCAGAACTACCCTGGACCATACGAGGGACATTCTCGAAGAGACGTGCCACTGCCCAATCATTTTCACATACCCTCGCAGAGGGAGACTTTTTCGAAAAACCAACAATTTGCAGTCCCGCTAATCCCGCCTTCTCATATTCCTCCGCGGACTTTTCGCCTTCCCAAGAAGGCCCTTCGAAAGCCAACCGCGCCGCCTCTGCACGTGGCTCCTGCGGCTAAGCAAGTGCCGAAGTATCTCCCTCTAAAAAAGATGGCGGTGGAGGTGGCGGCGGCGACGACAAAAACTGCACCAGAAGTTTGAAAGAGACACGCCCGACTGAAAGCAGATAAGAGCACTCCAGTGGCGTGGTTCTTGGGCACTCCATCTGAACCAAAATGGCGAGTGGATCCGAATCTGGCGAACGGCCATCTGAAAGAACCCTTGTCACCTTGCCCAAAGGCCTCAGCGTCGCTCCAAGCACCTCCACCGAACGAGAAAGAAAAGGACCATCTATCACCTGTGCAACCCTACCCGCCTTTTCGCAACCTCCACTGTCCGCGAACCTTGGGTGCCTCCACGCGACCCCATCCCCCCATGTAGCCGACAGCATGCACCCAACCTGGGACAGGGCCAGACCCCTCACGACGCATTGCCTCTCCCCAATGCTAACCACATCACCTAAGAAACCTTCTCCTAGCAAAGTCGCAACGTCGCTTCTAATCGATGCGATCGAGACCTCCGTCTTCGTCTAGGATCCAAAAAGAAAACTCAGGCATGCTGCAATTCCAAGCCTTCCAAAGACCACCTCCATAAAAGAGCGACCATCTAGAGACATCCTCATCTCCTGCAGCCCCTTTCTAGCCTGCCATTGCACCACCTCCACGGGATGTCGCTGCATCATCGACGACATCTCGCAAGAGAACCGCTGATGACCAAACCGTCTGTAAGAGAAACACCTCGGAGGGAGCCTGCAACTCGATGCCTAATGCCCGATGCATCCGCACTTGAAACAACGATGCCCTCGCTTCCTGCGCAAAACAAACGTCCACTCATCTCGACCCACCTTTTCAGCCATCGCGGTGGCCCCTTCATCCCCGCGACCCCCTCTCTCATCTGCCCCCGCCGACTCCCACTCTCGCATCCCGCTTTTCGCCAGCTAACACCATCTCTCCTTTTTCTCCCCCCAGACTCCCCGCCCCTTAATCATTATTATTTGCAATATACTTATTTATTTTTTAAGATTTATTTATATATTAAAAATAAATTTTTATATATTAAAAATATAAATTAAAGTAGTTTAAGCATATATAGAATTGAACAATCAGGAATCAACATTTGTAATATTATTTGGTGTAAATTATAAACATCCTTATTGGTGTTAAAAATGTAGATGTAAGGATTCAAATGGATTGATATGCATAGAGATATAGATGTGTTGTATTCATATCCGTTTTTAAATCTGGATATGATACATGATGTCATGAACATACATCTTGACGGGCTGTTAACTTGTGACCGTTGTGCAATTATGTTTCCCAATGCCTCGCATAACTGTAGCCTTTGTGACTTGGAGACGGAAACTATTGAGCATCTTTTCTTTCACTGTGGTTGTGTTTGTACCCTCTGGGATGACTTGGGCTGGCTTAACCTCTCCACCTTTGCTTCGTTCTGCGATAGCTTGGTCAACTCTAGGGGCCGCCCTCGGGTGGATCTGCTGGAACCCATTGCGCGGCTATGGAGCATTTGGCTGGGAAGAAACGAAGCTCTTTTCGCTAGGCAGAGGTTCTACACGGAGAATATACGTATTTCGGCCTCGGGATTCCTTCTTGATTGGTCCTCTGGGTAGGATGATACTTTTGTAACGGGGGGTATCTCATCTTGGATACCATCCGATCTTTGTTTTTTGGACTGTTGATCGTCCCTTCTCTCTTGTAAGTATTTCTCTAACTTCTACTTTAATGCATTGGGGCGAGCACCGATGAGTGTCTCCCCCTTTTTTGAGCGTCAAAAAAAAACATACATCTTGACGTTTTTGAAAATCACAAATCATATCCTTAAATATGAATGTGGATATAAAATGTGACAATCATAATTTAGATATTAATATTTAATATGAACTATTGTACAGATAATAATGTCCCCAATACTCACTCATAAAAAAGTTTTTATAGAATTAAAATTGATTGTCAATTAAATTAAAATCACATAAACTATATAAAAAAAGATAGATAAAGTAATAATCCATATCAAATAACTTCTACTACAAATAATTAAAAGTATAAAGATATACATCTTTCTTTCTGTGTTTCAAAATGAGTCCAAGGTGTAATATATTTCGTGCAACTTTTTACATATGTCTACGCACATAAATTCAGTAATACAAATATTTATATTCGTATTTGCAAAAAAAATGTAACCATATATGTATCAATATCCTTGCAAAATTAAAAATGATATATATATTGTAGAGGCTTATATATGTTGCGATGTACTGTTTCGTATTTTCTATTTATATATTGTATGTCTCTGTAAGTGCATAGAGGGTAGCAAAACCGTCTCCCCCTGACCGATGATAGGGGAATGAGTGCCATCAGCAATGAGTACAGAGTGACCAGGCTGAACAGCTCTGTAGGACTGCAGAATATCTTTCTCACGGCAGAGATGATGGGTAGCTCCCGAATCGACAATCCATCCTGTGAGATCATGATTATGAAATGAGACTGAAGGACTACGTGAGGCACTAGCTGAAGCAGATGTACTAGCTGACGCCGAGGCCGCAACATCAGAAGCTTCAGCACCCTCTGACGATGACTGTGGCATGATATCACGAAGTCGTGCCACTAGCTCCTCGAACCTGTGATCTGGAGTAGACGCCGGTGGACCCTGAACATGATCAGCGACATGTGCAGAAGGAGGGAAGCCATGCCTGGAATAGCATGTATCCTCCGAATGACCAGTACGACGACAGAATGAGCATGTAGAGCGTATGCGACCTCCGCGGCCACGTCCACCACTTCCTCTGCCACGAAATGAGGACGAACCACCTCGTCCCCTGGAAACTGCCATTGCCGAGGGAGGTGCAGTCGCTGTATTCGATGGAACAGGTACACGGCTGAGCCTCCTGTAGACTTCTTCCATCGGTGGGATGGTGGCATCTGCAAGGATCTGAGAGCGTGCTGCCTCGTACTCAGGGTCAAGGGCAGAAGTAATACGCCAACCATAGTGGCGTTGCGGAATGTCTTCTGCTGTTCCGGCGTGGCTGTGAGCGGAATGGTGCTATAGAGCTTCTCGAACATTCCACGAAGAGACGTATACAGGGAATGAAGAGGCCTCCCATTTTGCTTCGTGGTAAAGATATCATGCTGCAACTGTAGCATCTTCGTCTCGTTGCGTACCTGAGAGTACGTCGTGGCCAAAATATCCCACATCGCCTTGGCGGTGGGCTGATGGAGGACATCATTCGTTATCTCCGTCGTGAGCGTTCCTGAAAGCCAAACTTTTGCATGCGCATCATCAGCCTCCCATGAGGCATATATTCCTGTCTTCTCCGGCGGTTCATCCTCGGTAAGAATATGCTTCTTACCACATGACTTCATAAGACTGAGGAACTGCATAGCCCACAGTTCGTAGTTTGTCCCGTCCATTTTGACGATTGGTGCCGAACCTTTAAAGGCACCTATGGCGGGCATATAGACCTTTTGTTCTGACATACTGCCGGAGAAGAACAACTAGTGATAGACCAAGAAAATGTTGTCTACCAAGACCTTTGAGGATTCAAGTGCATATGTAGACGTTATGCACTTGAACCCAACATCTATCCGAGACCGACCGAAGGAGAGGCGCCCCGGTGGCGAGTAGAGGCTGTGGAAGCCTCTACCGAAGAGAGAGACGGCGGCTGGGGGGGTCCCGGCGGCGGGACTGGGCGGCGGGGCTGGGGTCCCGGCGGCGGCTGGGAGTCGGGGACGGCGAGAGGGAGCCGGCGGGAGGGCTAGGAGCCCCGCAGGAGGGCTGGAGGGGCCGGCTGGAGGCTGGTGGCGGCGGGCTGGGGGGGGGGGGGCGGCGGGTGGAGAAAACCCTAGGGTTAGGGTTTTGGCTCTGATACCATGTTAGAGTAATCGATACTCTGATGTGTTATTCCATAGAGCCCTCGGGTCTCTTATATAGAGAGAAAACCATTGGGTAAATTACAGAGACATACAATATATAAATAGAAAATACGAAACAGTACATCGCAACATATATAAGCCTCTACATATATCAATGTTTATATCCATGTATATTTATCTATATCAATATCCGTCAGAATAAAAAAATATCTGGATACTCTTAAAACGGATACATTGACGAATGGATATTGATTTACCGGTTGCATCCTTATATACATCCTTGATATCTATTCAAAAATATTAGTATACACACATTGATATGTGTCTATACAATAAAAAATATAGATTTAGTTATATAGATATATGTACCCATTAAAAATTTGTGATTGTACTATATTTATCTGAAAAGAAAAATGACATTTGTGTCGGCAATAAAAAAGTCTACATCCTTATCTTTCAAAAAAATACATATCTATGCATGTTTAAAAGATGATACGATGGTGGATGGATATGAATATACCAGTTGTGCATTTCTTCATAAATTTAAAAATATGTGTATACACAATTATGCATATCTATACAGTATGCACACATATATTAAGTACCGCCGAAATTTATATCGGTCCTTGTCAACAAAAACAGAACTATATCTGTGTCCATATCATTAAAAATAAAAATAGTTTTAATCAATCAAGATTATTCCTATGATAAAATATAGTATATAGTAAGATACACACAATAAGATAAATCAAAATTTTAATAATAATATGGCATATAAGTTTTGTATTATTTTAATATACATTAAAAAAGTTCTAAACCTTCTCCAACTATGAAAGGGTCAGCTATATGGATTCTTGCTCAAATCCATGTTGAAAGATTCGACTATTTTTTACGCTGGTTGTCGACTACCTAACGCAACCCCTGCAAGAGGGGGATTTGAACCCTGATCTTTTGGGTGCTAGACATACTACACTACCACCAGACCATTTAAGTGGGTATAAAATCATAATTGTGAATTGATTTTTCCAGACGAAAATTCCAGGCAGAACAACCGAGGGCTTTACCCCGTTCGTCATAAGAGAGAGAGAGAGAAATAAAGAGAGGGAGAGAGATCTTGTTTTGAGAGGGGACATTTTGGGCAACGGAGAGTGCGAGAGAGGGAGAGAGAGATGGTGGGCAGGAAAGGGGAAAAGGAGCGAGATGGAAGAGCTAGGAAGAACGAGGGACGTGCCACGTGTAGCTCTGGGCAGAACCCAGCTTTAGTATATATAAAGATGTGTTGTGGTCTTTCTGGATTGGTGACATATTAAAAACTCTTTATGAAATACACTGCGAGAAATCATTCAGGAGGTACATATTTTGTAGTCCATATGTGCATGGACTCTTGTTAAACCATTTGTGATGCAATCGTGATGGGATGTAAAGAGATCTTTACAATCAAGCATCAATGGAAACATAGAGCTCTATCTTGATGTTAAATCATATCCTTGATCTAACTCCATAGATTTTAACTACATCGTACCCAACGTGGCTAAAGTGTGCCTCCTTGTTCATACCAAGGGACCCAACAAAGAAAAAATATACTAGATCATGTCTTAGATCAAATAACAAGCACGGATTGGTCGTCAAGGGCACCTAAAGAAGAATGTACACCAAGTCTTCTTATGGAGGTGGATGTGCAATGCGACAACCAATAGCATTGTTTATCGCTAAAGATTGTATTTTCCACGAGATAATCAAACATGTAAAGGTCGATCACTACTTTACAAGGGATATAATACCAAAAAAGATTTGTTTCCACGTCAAATGAAATAGTTGGCATCTTCACCAAAACACTTTTCGAAAAAACCTTTCAAGGATACATTGAGGTTGGTTACTATAGATATATAATTCTACGTTGAAGAGGAGAGTTAAGAATTATATTGTAGCTCATTGGCCTTTTTATCAGTGTTGTAAAAGTAGGCCAACTAGGCCGATTAGTCGAGTCGGGGGAGTACCCGACTCGACTAGGCCAAATCGGTCTATACTCGGGCTAACCTGACTAAATAGGTGACTAGTCGACGAACTTTTGCATAAGGGTTTACCCAATTACCCGATTAGGGGGGATTTGGGATTTGCTGTCTAACAACAACCCCATTCCTGAAACCCCTCCCCTTGACCCATGCGCACGAAACCTCTCTCCCGACCGAACCCCGTGTGCTCCACCTTCCAACCTCCAATTTCCGAGCTCTGTCACGTCGCCGCCCCCTCCACGTCGTCGGCAACCAAACATGTTTTCTTTTGGTGTCGGTCCTCCATCGCCCCCTCCTCCATGTTCTCTGAACTTTGACGACTTGGTTAGGATTTTTTCAAATTTTTCTTTTATTTTTCTTGCTTGGTTTAATACTTTAATGCTTGATATTGGATGTTATTGCTTAGATTTTCTCTACTATTGGGAAAAAGAATGGAACACAGTTTATTCCTTTAACCCTAGGCTCTCTTATATAGAGGAGAGACCTATGGGTAAATTACATATGATAGACCGGAGAACAGAAAAAAATAGGAAAACAGTACAAAGACATAAATATAACTCTACACCCCCCCTCAAGATGGAGCATAAATGCCAATCATGATCAGCTTGGATGAGCATTACTGGAACGGCCCTCTGAGCAAAGCCTTGGTAAAGATATCTGCAGTTTGATCCCCTGAGCTGACATGAGAAGTAGAGATAAACCCTTTCTAAATCATATCTCTCATGTAGTGACAGTCCACTTCAATATGCTTGGTTCTCTCATGAAATGCAAGATTGTTTGCAATGAACAGGGCTGCTTGGTTATCACATTGTAGTTGCATAGGAATAGGTACATCTACATGTAAATCTGCTAGTACAGCTCGAACCCACAATATTTCTGTACTAGCTTGTGCCATAGTCCTATATTCAGACTCAGCGCTGGACCTGGCAACTACAGTTTGTTTCTTACTCTTCCAATAGACGAGAGAGCTACCAACATAAACAGCAAAGACTAAAGTGGACTTTCTATCCTTTGGAAATCTTGCATAATCATCATCAGCGCATGCAAAACGGCAAGTGTTGCCCCCTTTTTGAATAATAATCTTGCAACTGGAGAAGACTTTAGGTATCTCAAAATCATATCTACAGCATCCATGTGTACCTGTCAAGGTTGTTCCATGAATTGATTCACCTGACTGACTGCAAATGAGATATCCGGTCTGGTTATAGTAACATAAAGAAGCTTCCCCACTAATTCTCGGTATCGTCTTCTATCCACCTCCTCTGTATCATCATCATATAACCTCATACAAGGGTCCAAAGGAGTAGTAGCTAGCCGACATCGAATCATTCATGTCTCAACTAGCATATCCGTCACATACTTCCATTAAGTCATCATAAGACCATGCTGATTTCTAGCAAATTCTGATCCCAAGAAATATCGTAAGGTGCCAAGATCCTTTGTAACAAACTGACGACCTAGAAATTCTTTAGCCTTTTTTATCCCATGCACGTCATCACTATGACTAATATGTCATCAGCATATACCATAATAACTACCGTGCTTTTAGGAGTTTTCTGTGTAAACAATGAATGATCCGCATTCGACCTATGAAATCCCTGCTTCTCAATTAAATCCGAAAGCTTTTGAAACCATGTCCTAGGACTCTGTTTAAGGCCATATATTGCCTTATGAAGTCAGTAAATCTGTGGATACTCCCCCTCAGCAACAAATCCAAGAGGTTGCTGCATGTAGACTTCTTCCGTAGGTCCATACAAAAAGGTATTTTTAACATCAAGCTGGAAGAGAGGCCAGTCACGTACAACAGCAATAGAAAGAAGAATCTGTAGAGTAGAATGACGAGCCACTAGGGAGAATATGTCTAGGTAATCGACACCATATGTTTGAGTAAAGCCACGAGCAACCAGTCAAGCTCTGGGTACCACGTGACTGTAAGGTCACCATCTCTTCTTCCATAGCTAATCGCCACCTACTATCCTTCAAAGCCTCCTGATAATTCCGTGGAATGTCCATGGCAGACAATGCAACTGCAAATTTCCTGAATTCCGCAGTCAAGCGAGCAAAGAAGACCATGGATGCTAAAGGATATGATGCACAGCTATGCTTCTACTTCCAAAGTGTAATAGGTAAGTCCAGATCATCAACCTCAACGCCCATCCCATGTAAAGGACCCTGCTCATGCAGACCATCAAACCCATCATTAGGAACTATGTATTCAAAACATATCTCATGCGTGCTAGATGATGAGCGGTGACCATGAGCCCATCATTAGGAACTATGTATTCAGAACATATCTCATGCGTGCTAGATGATGAGCGGTGACCATGAACAGAAGGGGGCCGACGGGTATAGTGATGCAGCAACGGTGGGACATGGACAATAGGGGCTGAGGATATAAGAGGTGAAGGTGGTGGTGATGATGGTGAAGAAGGTGGTGAAGGTGGTGGTGGTGGTGGTGGTGGCATGTAGATCTCATCATCGGTGTCCGAGGAAGTCAACCGATCACCTGTAGGAAAAAAGTATATCACGGACGCAAAAAAGTGACATCAACACTAACATAATACTTCATGTGCATTGGATCATAACATATATACCCTTTTTGTGTCCTGAAGTACCCGACAAAGACACACTTGATTGCTCTAAAAGAGAGCTTGTCAATACCTGGAGACAACTGGTGGACAAAGGCGACCGAGCCAAACGCGCGAGGAGTAAGGGAGAACAACTCTTTCTCAGGAAAAGCAAGAGAGGAAGGAATTTTCTCATCCAAGACCGACGAGGGCATGCGATTAATAAGATAGCATGTCGTAAGAACAGCATGAACCCAAAAAGAATGTGGAGCACAACTCTGAATGAGAATAGTTTTGGTAACATCAAACAAATGACGATGTTTCCTCTCTGCAATACCATTTTGTTGGGAAGTATAGGCACACGATGTTTGATGAAAATACCATGAGTTGAAAAGTAATTGGAAAGAGTATGAGTACAGAATTCCAAAGCATTATCGGTATGCATAAATTTCATAGAAGAAAACACATTATGTACTTTATTGATAAAGTTCTTGACAACATCTCCAGCTTCAGATTTATTCTTTAATAAAAAGACCCAAGACAGACGAGAGAAATCATCAACAGTAACAAGATAAAACATGGGTCCTTGATGATCGGGAACACAACTGGGACCCCAAATATCTATATCAAATAACTCAAAAATGGAGTTACTGCTCCGACTTTGACGACTGGGGAAGGCAGACCGATGATGCTTTCCCAACTGACATGCCTCACAATGAAAGGACGAGTGAGGAAAAATCTGAGGCAGAACACGACACATTTTCTAGAGCGGGAGATGACCAAAGCACGGGTGCCACGTAAAGGGTGAGACGGGTCCAGCAGAATGAGAGGAAATACCAGTATAAGGTGTTCGAACCAAGCGATAGAGATCACCTTGTTCATGGTCACACCCAATCGCCTTGCCCGTAAAGATGTCCTAAAATACAAGAGAAGATGGGTCAAAAATAGCTCGACAATATAGATCCTTCGTAATCTGACTAATAGATAATGCACGCAACACATTCTGCAAACGCATAGAGGGTGTCAGGCTAATCTCCCCTTGTCCAGTGATTGAGTCCCATCTGCTGTAACCACAGTCCGTCCTGGAGGAACCTGTCTATATGATGTAAGTTGACCTCTGTCTCCACACAAGTGATGTGTAGCACCGGAGTCCATAATCCATTTTATAACATCAGATCACTACAGCTAGTAGATGCATAAGTACTACCTGAGGTACTAGAAGATGTTGAAGCAGCCACATCTGAAAGACTCCCGGAGACTAACAAAGAAGTATTGGGATCGGCAGGAGGTATAATGCTCCTCAATCGTGTAACGTGTTACAACTTACAAGGTCATCAAATCTCTGGTCTAAAGAGGAAGCAGTCGGGGGCTCAACCTACTCAGCTACTCGAGCAGAAGCAGGAAATCCATGCTTGTAATAGCATGTATCCTCTGTATGTCTAGGACGATGGCAATAAATACAGGGCTGACGAATGCGACCTCCTCTACCACGAGGTCCGCATCCACGAAACTGAGAAGAGCCTCCTCGACCTCGGGAGGCAGCCATCGTTGAAGAAGTCTGACTGGCAGTAGTGGATGGGACAGTGATCCTACTGAGCCTGCGGAACACTTCCTCCATGGGAGGAATAGTGGCATCTGCCAGAATCTGGGAACGAGCAGCCCCATACTCAAGATCGATGGCTGCTAGGAATACACCAACCATGGTGGCATTCCTATAAGTCTTATGTTGCTCAGGAGTAGATGTGAAGGGCATGAAACTGTGGAGCTTCTCGAACATTCCACGCAAGGATGTATATAAAGAATGAAGGGGCCGTCCATTCTGCTTGATAGTAAAAATATCATGCTGGAGTTGCAGAATCTTTGTCTCATTCCTCACCTGTGAATAGGTAGCAGCGAGGATATCCTACATCGTCTTGGCGGTGGGCTGATGTAACATATCATTGGCGATCTTTATCGCTAATGTACATGAAAGCCAAACCTTGGCATATGCGTCATCCGCCTCCCACGAGGCAGTAACCCCAGTTTTCTCAACCAGCTCTTCCTCGGTAAGAATGTGTTTCCTATCCGTAGACTTCATCAGGCTCATGAACTGCATGGCCCAGAGCTCATAGTTCATCCTGTCCATCTTGACAATCAGCATTGGACCTCTGAAGGCGTATGTGGCAGGGATATCGACCTTGCTCTATGACATACTGTCGGGTGAAGAAATTTGGGGTTTTGTAGACCAATAGATAAGTGTCTATACTGACATAAAGGAATTTGATTGCATGTGTAGACTTATGCAATCAATTCCATCAACACAAGCAAACCTCGATACGAGCAAGGAGAGTCGTAGGGAGGTCCATTGGCAAGATCAAGGATAGGTGGTCGAGGGAGGGGGGCGATCCTACAGAGGTGAGCGAGCGGGCCGACGACAAAAAGCTGGCAGCAGCCGGCTTGAACAAGAGAGCGGCGGCTACGGCCGCTGCCCAACGGAGAGGAGATGCGATGGCGAGGAGAGGGGAGGCAGCGCCGAGTGGAGATAGGGGCGGTGGCGCCAAGCGAAGAGAGTAGAGTGGAGCATTGGGCTGAGATGGGCCAAACCCGACCTTGACCCGGCCCGTAAAAGCCCGGGCCCGGTCCGAACCCGATTACAAATGGGTCGTGTCTGGACCCTCATATTTCAAAATATCATGCTCAGACCGGGTCGAGCCCGATCCCGAAGTACAAATGGGTCGGGCATGAGCCCTCATATTTCAAAATATCGTATTAGAATCAAATTAGGGGACATGAATTTATAGTCACAATACATCCAATATTTCCTTCATCCATGAATACCAATATTATATCATAACTGTTAGAAAATATCATGCCTCTGATACCGTGTTAGAAAATAGGAATGTGGAAGCGAAATGATAAACAGAGCATGAACTAGAAAGATAAAACATGGAACACAAAGATTTTTACGTAGAACCCTACTCCCTAAGGAGCGGAATGAAACCACAGGAGAAGGCCATAAAGGGTCATATGCTTCATTGCGTTTTCTCAATGGATACAGGAGGTTTGGGGCTCCTTATATAGCCTCCACAGAGCCTCCAAGTCCACCACTGATAGATGTGGGACTAAACATTGGGATGGGGTAAATGGATCCTGAAGTGATCCATTTACCCATCTACAACTCATGTGACGCACAACCAAATACTCCAACACTCCCCCTCAAGCTGGAGCATGCAATGCTCAGCTTAGACAAACAAAAAGAACTCAATTCACGATACATGACACTACAGACAATATCAACTCAATGCGCACAACTGTCGGTTGTTGTCAAGGGCATTGCTTCTCATGTCGTGCAAGTGAGGAGGATGAAGAGGCTGAAGTATGAGTCAATTATATCTCCTTGTCGGAGAGCGTGTGCTCTGAACTGCGCATGTTAGAGTCACTGCAACTGAAAATGAGTCTCCACCTGGAGAACTCTGGCCGCCACAACAATGTGGACAATAGAAAAAGGGTCGAATTGAAAAAGCCATGGAGTGCAATCCTCGTCGGAGTCCACGGTCGCTGGAGAATGGAGCCTGAAGAAGTGTCCTCGTCGGAGAACTGGGTCTCTCCCATCTGGCTCAGAGAATGGTACTCTACTCTGAAGTGCCTATGATACAACATGAAAACCATTGCCCACATGGCATAGGGAATGGTCCTCTACTCTGGAGTCCCTATGGCTCACATAAAACTCTGGCCGACAAAACAAGAATGATGGGGACCACAAACAATGTTGACAAACACATGCACATCTGAACAGAAGACCACATACATATGCATGTTTGAAACTGAAGACTCGGAATCTGGCGTCGAGTCTGAACATCTGAACTGTAGAGTCTGAAAATTCTGGCCAGTCTGGAAATTCATATCTGAATCTAGCACAGACATGTGACTATACACACTTTCTCCCATAATAGTCAGAATACAAGACATCGACTATGTTGGGAGAAGACAAGAAATTGGGAAAAACAATAAGCCGTCACAATTTTTCGATTTTTTACATCATTTTTTTAAACATTTTTTTAAGCCGTGTCTTTTTTTTTGCTTTTCCTTCTCTTTTTTTGGAATCATTTTTTTCAAATATGCGTACAGCTTTTCTTTTGTACACACTTTTTTCCTCAAAAAAAATTGAAACAAAATACCTTGGCCAAAAAGGCCCAACTTGGGCTAAACTGCAGTCGTGCCCCCTCCCTTTTTTAACAAAACACGGGCCCACGTGCTTAAAAACGGATTTTTTTCGCTAGATCCCCTCCCTTTTTTTTAAACACGCATGCCCTCTGCTCATTTTTTTTAATTAGTGCACGCTACCCATAGGGTTCCCAACGTGGGAACCCTTTTCGTGTCGCCAAACGCCTTCGATGGGGTAAAGGGTCCATGCTGGGCGGAGGAACAGGAGATCGCGTGGAGGAACAGGAGATCGCACGGAGGAACGAAGGAGCGTACTGGAGATCGACCTGGGTTGCGTCAATGGGAGCTCATTTCGTGTGCGCGAAGAGGGCAGCACTGCAGGGATCTCGCTGCCTGGCGGTGATGGAGGAGTAGAGGAGGGTCGCCGGCTGATGCGCATGGAGTTCGCCTAGAGGAGGCCCTATAGTTGGAGGGTGGCGCCGCATGAGGACCTGGGCTCCGATCAGGGGAAGGACTCACGGTTAGGGCTCGTCGCATCTGGAGCCCTTGCGTCGCTTGATGAGGAAAGGAGGGTCGACGCTGCAGGGCTTCAAACAAGGAGCGCCCGCCACTGGATGGAGCCTATGCTTGGATGCCATCGAAGAAGAGATAGCGAGCTAGGGGATCTCCGCCGGGGATGCTCTGGAGCTTTTCGTGTTTTGTTTTCTTTACTGGAGACGAGATCCGGCTTACCGCCAGGAGAACAAGGAAGGTGGGGCCGCCTCAAGCGGCCTGGAACTTTGGATATGGTTCCCTGCAGGAGATGTCCTCGCATGGATCCACGGATCTTCCTCGCGAAATCGACAGAAAAAATATGAGGCTCCTGGAGATGTTGTTATGCGCTGAGTGTTGAAGATGGCACACTATCGCCTGAAGATGCGACCTGGACTCGTGGATCTAGGGTTTCAGAAAGCCCTAGAGATCTTGAACTAAATAACTTGAACCATATACATAATCTTCAAGAATGAACAACATTACAATCGAAACTCGAAAAAAAATTGAAGAACTTGAAAAACCTCGAGAATCGACTCGCTCTGATACCATGTTAGAAAATATCATAGCTCTGATACCATGTTAGAAAATATGAATGTGGAAGCGAAATGATAAACAGAGCATGAACTAGAAAGATAAAACATGGAACACAAAGATTTTTACGTGGAACCCTACTCCCCAAGGAGCGGGATGGAACCACGGGAGAAGGCCTCAAAGGGCCATATGCCTCATTATGTTTTCTCAATGGATCCATTTACCCCATCCCAGTGTTTAGCCCACATCTACCAATGGTGGGACTTGGAGACTCTGTGGAGGCTATATAAGGAGCCCCAGACCTCATGTATCCATTGAGCTGGAGTGATCCATTTACCCATCTACAATTCATGTGGTGCACAACCAAATACTCCAACAATAACAATACATCCAATATTCATATGTTATGGATGAATCATATCCATAACAATAAATTGAAATCAAAGTGCAACTTCATGGAATCAAAATGGATGCACGGGTGGAGCCCGACCCGAACCCTAGCCCGATCCCGTGAGCCTTGGGTCGGCCCGGGTCTTCAGTTTGCTAAAAAAGCAGGCATCAACTCGGCCCAAGGGCCAAGGCCCACGGAAAATTGACAGGCTCAGATCAGGCATTCCTGTTTTGGGTCGGATCAAGCCCAATGCTCCACACTAGAAGAGAGCAGCGACAACGCAGAGATGAGGGAAGGGTGATGGGCGTGGTAGGGCTAGGTTTAGGGTACGAGAGCTCCAGCCTAGGACCACCACTCTAATACCATGTTGGGAAAAAGAATGAAACGTAGTTTATTCCTTTAAAGCTAGTCTCTCTTATATAGGGGAGAGACCTATGGGTAAATTACAAATGATAGACAGGAGAACAGAAAAAATAAGAAAACAAAGACATAAATATAACTCTACAATCTGCATGTTGGTTAGTTTGTTAGGTTATTTTAGCAGTAAAAAACTTAATTTTTCATGATGAAGGCATGTCAGTTATATATCTTATATAAGATTAGCATTGTCTTTATTATTCTTCAAATGTTGGCAAACTTAGATATTTCTTGTTGATTTGCATGTTGGTGTGCTTGTTAGGTTATTTTAGGAGTAAAAACTTAGATATTATTGTTGATTTGCATGTTGACTAACTTATATAAAGTTAGAATTGTGTTTATTATGCCCTAAATGTCCGTTAACTTAGATATATCTTGTTGATTTGCATGATGATTAGGTTATTTGCATGATCTACATGATTTGCATTTTTTCTTCTCTTGTTATAATTTTTTAAGCTCTTAAAAATATCCAAACCGCTAAATATATGAATAAAATTGAGGGTATATGTATTACAAATTTATTTATATGATTAAAATAAAAAATTTAAAACTGACTAATGTCCGACTAAATTCGATTACTCTCTCGATTGTCGATTAATCCTTAGTCAGTGACCTTGTCGACCGAGTACCAACTACCGACTTCTGCAACATTGCTTTTTATTATATTTTTTCGGTGTTGGTTGGTTCTCTTTGTAATTGTTCCTGTGGAGAAGAGAAACGAATGAGATGTCTATTCCATATGGCTAGGATCTCTTATACGGAGAGAAAACCCTAGAGTGGAGAGAAAACCCTAGAGTTTACAAGATGAAAAATACATAAATACCTACGAAGGGTTACGGAACCCGAAGGGTTACAAACATAAATGTAAATATAATAACTCTAACACTCTCCCTCAAGTTGGAGCATATATGTCGATCATGCCCAACTTGGAAACTAAGTACATGAGGTGCTTTCTTGGAAGAGCCTTTGTGAGGTTGTCTGCAAGTTGAAGTTCAATGGAGATGTTTGGAGTGTTGATTCGTCATCCTCGTACTACATCGCGAATGAAATGGCAATCAGCTTCAATGTGTTCTGTCCGCTCATGGAAAACTGGATTGGTGGCGATGTACGTGGCAGACTTGTTGTCGCAGTATAAGAGTACAGGAGTGGCGACTGACATGCAAGTTCTGTTAGGAAAGAGACAAGCCATGTGATCTCATAGGTGGCTTGAGCCATTACCCTGTATTCTGCTTCCATATTGGATCTGGAGACCATTGTTTGCTTCTTGCTTCGCCAAGTGACAAGGTTGTCCCCAACAAACATGGTGTATCCTGTAGCGGGTCAGCGGTCCTCAGGAGAACTAGCATAGTCAGAATTTGTATAGGCGGAGATATTAGTGTGCGCATTCACCCTATAAAGGAGTCCACGTCTAGGAGATTCCTTCAAATATCGAAGGATCAAAAGAACATCCTGCCAATGATTGTAAAGAGGTTTCTCCATATGCTAGCTGGCTCTGCTCACAGTGTATGATATATCTGGCATAGTAACAGTGAAATAAAGCAATTTTTCCACTAAGCTTATGTAGCGTGCTGCATCCTCAAAAGGTAGATCGGTAAATGTTGAATGTTTTCTCACTTCTGCAAAGATGCCAGATGGCTTGCATCTAAGTAGTTCTGCCTCAGTCAGAAAATCGAGGCAATACTTCCCCTGTGAAAGATGGAGCCCCTTTGTAGTGTGTATTACCTCAATGTCAAGAAAATAACGAAGTTAGCCGAGGTCTTTCATGACAAAGATCTTCTAGAGGACGATCTTGGTCTCTTGAATACCGTCTACATCATCTCCTGTGACAACCATATCATCAACATAGGCAGCAAGAATGACCGTACCAGTAGTCTGTCGTCTAACAAAGAAAGAGTAATCAGACATTGTCTTCTCAAAGCCATGTGTGTTAATCTCCATAGTGAGCTTGTCAAACCATATCATGGGCCTCTGCTTCATACCATAAACGGTCTTATGTAGCCGACATACATGCCCCCCCCCCCCCCCGATTACATACCCCGACGGTTGCATCATGTAGACCTCCTCCTCAAGGTCACCATAAAGAAAGGCGTTCTTCACATCAAGTTGGTAA
The DNA here is from genome assembly GCA_037367405.1 of Ottelia alismoides. Lineage (NCBI taxonomy): Eukaryota > Viridiplantae > Streptophyta > Magnoliopsida > Alismatales > Hydrocharitaceae > Ottelia > Ottelia alismoides. The sequence continues at coordinate 1,985,233 of JAZKJV010000991.1, forward strand.
ATGGGCCAAGCCTTGTTGGCAGCAACAGAGAGAATGGCATGTATCAACCCCATTCTAGCAACAGGTGAAAAGGTCTCAAAATAATCAACCCCAAAGGTTTGTGTGAAACCTTTGGCAACCAATATGACTTTCAACATGTCAATAGAACCATCAGGCGATTGTTTGATCGTGAAGATCCATCGATAAGCCATATGGCGAACTCATGTGGGCACGACACAAGATCCCACGTACACCGGGAGGTAAGTACATCCAACTCATCATCCATGGCATGTCGCTAGCCATGATCTTGCATTGCACTGAAATGATCTCTTAGAACATAAATAGCATTCAGAGCATCTGCAAATCTCTTGTCACAACTAGATAAACCATCAGTAGAAGTAAAATGTGACATGGGGAGATACATACATTGTCTTTTTTTCTTGCGTAGAGCTATAGGAAGCTCCTCAGATACATCCGAGGCAACAATGGTGGGAGTACTCGAAGTGGTCACATCATCTTGCACAAAAGGGACAGGTAAAGGTACAGACACTGGTGCAGAAGGTACAAAGGTACGCTGGCGAGTATCAATTGGTGGAGGAGGGAGGTCCAGAGGAATGTCACTTGCAGTCTGTGTGAAATAAGTTGTTTGTTCAAAGAATGTAACATCAGCAGACACATAGTATCGACATCCAATAGAATCATAGCAACGATAGCCATTCTAGGTACGAGAGTACCCAAGAAAGACATATTTGATGGCATGAGAGGATAATTTGTCAGCTGCATGGAAGTTACAAACAAAGGCAATACAACCAAAATTCATAGAAGTATGGGAAAAGAAGACTCGATAGGGTAAAGTAAGCAAAATGGAGTTCCCTCTCCGAGAACAGATGAAGGAACACGGTTGATGAAATAAACTACAGTAAGAATGGCACCCCCCCAGTAGTGTTTCGGAACACTCATTTGACTAAGAAGAGATATGGCAACATTTAACAATTATCAGAATTTCCTTTCAGCTATGCCATTCTGTTGTGAGGTATATGGACAGGATCTTTGACGAACAGTTCCATGGGACGAGAAGAAAGTTTTAACATATTGAAAGAAATTTTTGACAATTTGATTAATATCTGAACACTCATTTATTAAATATACCCAAGAAGATCGACTATAATCATCAATGAAAACTATAAAAAATAGTGATATCCACTTAATATGCAAATCGGACAAGGTCCTCAAACATCACAATGAACAAGATAAAAAGCAGTAGTACTATGAGACTCGGTATGAATAGGAAATAAAGCTCGATGGTGTTTCTTGAACTCACACGCCTCGCACTGAAAGGGCTTCAGAGTAGAGAGTTCATGAAACATCATGGAGATGGACTTGGCAGAGGGGATGCCCAAGGTGCAGATGTCATAGGAGCGGGTCTTCAGAGATGGACGCAACACCAATAAACATGGAGACTGAGGGTTTGTCAAGATAATATAGGTCGTTCTTCTTATGACCCCCACCAAAAATCTGTCTCGATCTAATGTCCTGAAAATAGCAACAAAACCCGTCAAATATCACACGGTAATGAAACTCAACACACAGCTTATGAACTGACAGCAAGCTAAGAGGAAAATCAGGAGCACAGTGACCCCAGAAAGTCAGAGCTTGGAGGAGAATTCTATAAATCCAACAGTAGTAATCGGTGATTAAGTCCTATTAGCAACTCGAACTGACTTCACAGAGGTAAATGGTACGGATGAGGTGAGCAGACTACCTTCTCCATTCAGATGGGTAGATGCACCGGAATCAATAATCCAAGCCAGAGCATGAGCGACAGCAGAGTTGGCTATTGTACCTGAAGGAGTAGTCAGAGCAGCAGTGGTAGTGTTATTGTGGTAATAGGCCCTGGAGTCTGAAGGATATGCATCAGCCGGAAGTAATCTACGTCATTAAGATGAGCAGTCTTGCCATAGGACGTTGTTGAAGGTGACACCTCTTCCGCACCATAGGCATCCTCATAGGCAATATTAGTGTGATAAGAAGGTACTCTAAACTTGTGCCCAAGACCTTAAATGTCGATTTCGGTCGCCATTTCGGTATCGACCAAAACAGAATTTCGATGGAATTTCGGTGGAATTTCGACCGAAATTTCGGCCATTTCGGTCATTTTTTGTACTAGGACCCCCATATTTTGGTCATTTCGGTCGAATTTCGGTTTCGACAAGATATCGATATTCGACAGAAATTCGACCGAATTTCGCTAAAATTTGAGGCCATGCTTGTGCCAGCATTGTTCAGACGAGTGGTTCCACCAACCACGGTGAGTGTATGGGGCAGCAGAGTCTCGCCCTCCACCACGGCCAAAGTCGTGACCTCGTTTGGATGCCTGTTCGCGACCATGACTTGGATTACAATTGCATCCTCCTCGAAAGTCGTATCTACCTCCTCACCCTGATGAGGCGATGTGTGCAAAGTTCTCCGTTGTAGGTAAGACGGGACGCCGAGCAGCATATGTCTCGAGTTCTTCAAGTCGACCAAAGATGACATTTATCATTGGAAATGTGTCTGATATAAAAAATTGCTCCTTTGTTGCCTGCTATCTAGAATGCATGCCATCAAGAAAGCGGTATACCTGCCAGTCAGAATGCTCTTGTATCTATTTGATGCAACATGAAGGTTGGAGTATTGCAAGCTCCTCATACAGGTTGGATAGATGGATGCTACTTGATGAGGGTGGAGAATCACCCTGAGATGCCGACCACATTCGCATGTAAATGTATGCAAGATGTGACTTCGTCTTCTTGTGGGAGTATGTTTGCTCAAAATCCTCCCACATTTCCTTGATTTTTTTTGTAAAGGAGTTTGAGGCAATGTAAGCCTCAACATCGTCCATCATCCAGTTGATAACCAAGTAGTTGTTTGTCTGTCAGTTTTCGTACTCTTTATCCTTTTCATCTAAAGGATATTTACTCAGAATGTAGCCTTTGACTACCAATGAACACCATAAAAGATCAAGACCATAGCACGTTTTTCTGTGCCCTTGAGTTTGATAGTAGTGCGGCTAGTGCCTTATACCATAACATTCGAAGCCAAGGGCTTTGTCTCAGTAAAAAAAGATGCCATGGTGGTCATCGAAAAGAATCTCGTGTGCTTGACTTAAGAATACATACAAGGGCTGAGAAGTGTCTAGAACTCATTTTTGGACATGATAGTGGTCTGATTATTTGCTTTCACAGCAGATCAAGGGGTTTTCATGGCTCTTTTGATACCAAAGATGGTATCTAAGGGGTTGTGTGCAGCAAGTTAGAAGTCCATGAGGACTGGTGGTGCTGGAGGTGCAGCAGGGGCTGTTGGAGGAGGCTTTAGGCGGTGCCGGCGCCACAGGAGGCATGGTTGGAGCTGCTGAAGCCTCGGGCGGTGCTTTAGATGCCGCTGGAGGTGGCGACTGGTGTCGTTGAGGCTCGAATTGTCTTGCGTGGGATCCTTTGATGAGAGATGGATCCGCACAAGGAGAGGGTTGGTGGTGGCAGTGGGTTTTAGGTATTAGGCTCTGGTCTAGGATTGTTGCCCTGATACCACGTGGAGAAGAGAAATGAATGAGATGTTTACTCCATAAGGTTGGGTCTCTTATATATTGAGACTACAGAGGAAAAATACATAAATACTCCTGAAAGATTACGAAACCCAAAGGGTTACGAACATAGATGTAAATATAATAACTCTAAGAATTCCAATGGTTCTGATGTATAAGAGACCGTATGGTACTCTTTTCATCTCATAATATCAATTCCTATTTTCTACAGGGATATATAGGAACCATGAACTATCTTCATGCTTTCAATGAAACCATGTGTTGATCAGGTATCCTCAGCATTTCTGTTCGGTAGCACTGTCAACATTTCAAACCTCAATTTCAGTAAATTTACTGAGCAATATGGAGCTCGATAAATTAGAAGAATGTGTTGACTGTTAATTTGTAGCAAATACGCAAATAATATCATGTTTATCTAGTATAGATATGCCATTTTTATAAAATTTATATAATATACATCACAATAACCGTATGGAACACAAGAATGATTAGTTCACGTGAAATGTAGAAAAAATAGAAAATATCATTTATGTGTTTATTCGCTGAGAAATAATTCCAATATTGAACATATGTTTACTATATAATTTCTTTCAAAAGAAATAATTCCAATATTGAACATATGTTTACTATATAATTTCTTTCAAGATATCAAAATGGGATATAATTTCTAAAAGGAAATGAAATCAATTGAATATCAAAAAACTCACCTCGCCGGGTGGAATAATTATGACATGTGGCGTAAATCCAGATCCAGCAGAAGAGGTCATCCACTCCCCTAAAGACAGAAACAATTAACGAATTTTCTAGATGCAAACAGCATATATAGAAAAAATAACTCTCTGACAATGAAGAGCTGCAGAAAGTTCAAAGTTAACCAGACTAAAACATGTGCCCGAATATATTGGCTGAACTCCAACTGATATAGATTAGGAAGTAGTACCAAACAAGCAGAAAAAAGGGGACTACATGTATTATCAACAACGAAATTGTGATCAAATGGTTAAGAACAGTTAATTTAAAAAGTATGCAAGATATGCATGCAAACAAGCAGGCTGAAACAAAGGTGTACAGGAACGAGGAAAGCTAGGAATTTTAGATTTGGATGGAACAATGCTGCTACAAAGATATCAAGGGGGGTTATTCAACATTATCTACAAAGGAGGAGGGATTTTGCCAATCTCAAACATAAATGAAAACAAGTGCGATCTCAAACATAGATGAAAACAAAGTGATTCTATTTCTTAGAGATTTATATAACCAGTTTCTAATAGTAATACTGACCCTGGATGGTTGTAGATCTTTAATAGTCATCACCTTTCTTCTCTTCAAAAAAATAAAATAGATGATATCCCTTTAAGAATCAGAATCCGACCATATGAATCTAAAAGAGAGCATAATGGGGCCCCCATGCTTGTCAGAGTTCTCCCTATTTTGACCTTTTAGTGCATTTCCAAGAACAACCTAGATCTAGAAACAAGATTGTTTCACGGCCAGAAAATTAAATTGTTTGAGTGGACCCAAGGGAAATAGTTAGAAGACAGGATAAATGGAGATATAAAAAGAAAAACAATAGGTGACGTGGATCAGATTTAAAAAAAAGTAATGCAGCTAATTCGACCATGCAATGCAATCATACCAGTGGAGAAACTGTTGCATTAAAAGGTTTTATATGTGTGTGTGTTGACATAAATAGAACCAATATATTTTGGAACTGACATCCCTAGGGGAGAGTCAAATAAAGTGTACATCAGTGCACAAAAATTACAAGCATCTTCTTGACTGCAAAAACAATATCATAGTTCTGGTTTTGCAAGTGTCTTCACCCTCCCAGAAAAATGTATTTTAAGTATTGGAGGGAAAATTCCCCGTCTTAACCAGGAGGCCAAAAGGGCCTGCGCCAAACCTTCCCCCAGGATTCCATGAGCAAATGTCTCCTACTAAGTAACATCAGTACACGCTGCTTTATAACATCGGTGCACTGCATCATATATTTTTTTATGAGAAGGCTTAAGGAATTGTGCGTTCTCAATTATTTGTCCTTATCTCGATATAATAGTGACAAGTGGCCAGGATTTTCATATTACCACTTGATCACAGATTACCCAATTAAAAATTAACAGTATGAAGATAAGCTCAGGTACAACATTCTCACCACAACTGGCCAATTGCTGCTTCTTCCCCGATCCTGGAGGCCTTCCTCTCCTTTTCTGCACATGTTCTCCCAAACCGTATGGCACCAGCGCACCCGAGCCGGTGTCCGAGCCAGCAGATAGAGAGAGGCCAGATGCAACCTTTCCCTCAGGACCATACTTCCTCGGCCTCCCCCTCTTTTTCTTTACAGGCTCACTTCCAGGACTGGCACCATTCTGCCCACCTGTGCTAGCATTGCCCCCAGGCTGCTGAGATGCCGGCTCCACACAAAAGGCCAATCCCGTGGCAGTGCCGCCTCCCAAAATGTGCGACTGAGCAGGCAAGTTCGGGTTGTTATTTGCGAGAGATCGAATTCCAGGAGGAGCTACAAGAGAGCCCGGATACCACCCAGAGCTTGAACCCATCAAGTCCCTTTGTATATAGAATGAGGCAGGACCAGACATTGATAATGATTCTCTCCCCTCCATGCATGGATTTATGGTTCTTCACAATATCTGTAAATGTTTCATAAACATTGGTAAAGTTTAAGCCTGTGAGAAAGGACGGATACACCCAACCCAAGACATCAAACTGTAGGCTTTTTAATGGCAGAAAGGCAACAGAAAGATGTGCCAAGTTAATGCGAAAATCCAAAAAGGATCGGAGGAATAAATAATTCAAAAAAATGATGAAGTGGCTAATTAAAAAACATATATCAGTGAAAGAAGATCCCAAAATATTGACCGGGCGGTACGTAGCGAAAAAAATCAGAGCTTTTTCACACCCCCACAGTAACTAGACGATCCAGAAAGCTTTCTGCAACAAAACAAAAGAGACGAAAAGATAACAACAAAGCACCAAACACCAACAACGGGGCGCTTTTCATAAAACAAGCAAACAGCCACGGATACAGTGGCGGTGCAAGAAGGGAGAAAGGCGCCACCTTTGAGCCAAAATCCAGAAGCTCCCCAAAACCCTAGTGCCCAGACAACGCGCGAGATAGAGGAACCCAGATCGTTGGCGTTTTAGCCAAAAGGATCGAGCTTTCAAACAAAAGGCCGCAACTTTTTGGGCCAAATGCGATCCGGAGGGGAAGGCTGATCGCTGGGGGGATCTAAGGGGACGGATCGATCCTCCTATCAACGTCAAGCGGCTTCCACGAGGTGGAGGGCAGTGGTGGTACTGCTGCTGCCGCTCCTGCGGAGTTCTGAGGCTTCGGCAGAGGAGAGGGACGACGTAATTACTGGCATTGCCATTTGGAAATATTGGCGTTGGGGATTTTGGGCTTTTCAAGTGTTTGGAGAGAGAAGTAGGGGGAGATGATGGTGTGGTTTGTTGTTATGCTGTAACCGGTCACGCCGAAGTGGAGGGGGGAGATGGAACTGTAAGGTGGGGGGGATAAGTTAAGTTGAAACGGATTGAATTTGTTTGAAAGGCGTGATTTTAAATGCCAACGATGGTTCGCAGGTCTCCTTTTCCCTTTTTTTTATAATGAAAGGACCGTATTAGAAAATAAATAAATAAATTTTAGAATGGCGGCTTATTTTCCTTTCTTTTAACTTTTTTCGGGATATGTGAATATCTGAATTCTTATCTTTTAGTTACAGTTTACGTGGTTTCATTTTGTTAATAATAATAGTTTTGCTGGAATGTAAGTTGAAGGGGATGGTAAGTCTCCTTGGGGATATAGGGCCTGATTGGTTGCTAGGATACCTCGGGGTACCCTGGCATATCCCTAGTTCCAATCATGTATTTTTGGGTTGGGAATACTTGTATTGACTTTACAATTTTTCTGGTATGATGGTTTTTATCCTTGTCCAAATACATTTATTAACATAAAAAAACATATTATAATAATTAAAAAAATTAATATAATGCATAATCAATATCATACCACATCACAATTATCATTCCAACCATCCCAACCCCCCAAACAATTACTATTCACAAGAGCATACCCCAACCCAACCCAACCCAACCCAGTAACCAAACAGGCCTCTAGAGTTGTTAATAAATCAAATTAAACCTAGCAAAATTAGGTAGTTTAATTGTTTCGATCTCAGTTCTATTGCCATGTTTGAATTATTTAAGTACCTTATGGTGAAACGGTTTGTAGTTGCATGCGTAGATGAGTATTTTGTTATCAGGAGATTTTCACGACTTGACAGACAACAGTTGAAATGATTGCAGATAAATTTGGTTATTTGATTACAGTAAAAAGCGCATCTAGAAATAATTATGAATCATGCAGATGAAATATTCATAAAAACAACATTCGTTAATCATCGGGATATATCAATACCCAATGCAATATCAAGGTATGAAAATAGACTATAAACGTCAACAGACTCTTATTTGTTGAGATAGTTAAGCTTCGAAATTTACTCTTTTTGGATTTAAATACTATGGTTCAGAGGCTTTCTCCAGATATGTTTCTCTTATTTTGAGACTTCTTTTTCCTTTGTATGCATTTTGGATGAGTTGTATTGTTCATACATGTTCATTTCGCATTACAAGAAAATGAGATATTGGCGAGCACGTAAGTCCTCGCTCGGTGCTCGCCAGCACCTGTCCAGGTGTTCATCATGAAAGGGGATGAGCACAGTTGCTCACCACTCCATCCTTATTATATGGTCGGATGCTAGCATATCATGATGGGGATAGGTGTTCGTGCCACGGCTCACCCTCTCTAACAAGCGAGCATCATATCCTCGTCGAGTTCTAGCAAGGTGCTCACCCCTATATCCTACTTGCGAGCACTGGATGAGGATGGGATGAGTCGAATGTGCTCGTCAAACATGTAGATCAGAAAAAAATATTACATGCTTGTCGGAATTTGGGAACTTTGTCGAAAATATGCGACCTACATAAACCACCACATGTCTTCCATTAAAAGGATTACGACATACTTGTGATATGTAATTGATGAACTGCATTTCGCCTCTTTTAATAATATGTTGATGTAGAGAGAGACGGAAGACGTTTGTATAGAAGTGCATAAATGTCTATGTGAGTAGGTGTCGCTGATTATTTCCGTAGCCTGGACAAGCCCCAAGGTTGGCTATAAGAAACGGGCCCCAAGGTTGGCTATAAGAAACGGACCATACTCAGATGTGTGATGTTCTCGAGTTACTTGGTTTATTAAGGATATATTTCTACTCAAAATTACCTGAGTAAATGCATGAAGTATTGTAATTTTAATGCAATATAATATGCGACACACAACTGTGAAAGGAATGTTAGACATGAGAGCACATGACGAGCCATTATCAAATAAAAAGTTATTACAAATCACTCCTTGATTTGAAATACAGAATGATTGATTTGCATAATAGGCCCCTTCGTACAATTAGGGTTATGACCATGACCATCTTGATATCATATAGCTGTTGATCTAGGGATTTAATCATAGAGGCTCATACTGGGTTGAATATCTAAAGGCTTAGATTGAGGAGTGAACCATAATCACCAAATGACTATCGAGAAAGGATCTCCATCCTGAGAATGAGATGGCAATCCTTACTCCAGAGGTTGACATCTAACTGGACTCTTGATGCAGGTCATTTGCATAGAGATAGAGATTCAGAGGTGCCAGATGAGTTTGTTACTATCTTGATTTCATACTAGGTGTATCAATGTTTTCATGATAACAAATCTTTGCAAGAAACGATAACTTTGCAGATTTCATGACAAGTCACTTCAAGTTTGAAGTACAAGAGTTGTGGGCAAGCTAAAAGCTATGGATAAAGTGAAGAAGATGAATAAAGAAGACGTTTGTAACAGGCATGTGTAAAAAGTCTCATATATATATATGCACACCGTGTAGGCATTTAAAACCCTATTGATCGATCAACTGCCTCCAATTGACCAAGCTAATTGGCTTGATCGACCATTACTGATCAACCAACCCAACTGACCCGATCAACCATTATTGATCGACCAATTTAATTGACCTGATCGACCATCACTGATCGACCAACCCACTTGTCCCGATTGATCAACCTATGATTGACCAGCTGCTTTTTATGACCGATCACGATTCGAATAGAAACCTCCAATGGATATATTATGATTGATCACCTTGATCTACATAATCAATCAACTTGAGATGATCGATCACTATTCAACGATCAATATTTCAGCCTACTACTCTACAAGCATAGCAGTGTCATTGTAGCTACTTAATCAGACTCAATATAAAAGAACGATGTTCTTTTGAGTTTTTATTTATACTTCTAACAAGTGTGCACCAGTTAGGAGATGCGAGTGTTGGGATGTTGAGCCGGCTAAGAGAGGGCGGGGACGGTCCAAGAAGTGTTGGAAAGAGACCATACGAAGGGATGTTTGTTTTGTGGATATAAGCTCGGGATTGACCTAAGATAGATCTGAATGGAGGCGAAGAATCCATGTAGCCGACCCTACTTAATTGTGGGAAAAGGCTTTGTTATTGTTGTTGTTGTTGTACTTCTAACAAGTGTATAGTGGCAAAGTGTAGTGAGTGTCAAACTCGGGGGAGGTAAACTTTCAACTAAGTGTGTGTAAAAGTCCAAACATGAAAATTATAGATCTCGATGAGATCTGCAAGTTTCATGTGAGCAACAAGTCAAAAGAAATCAAACAAACAATAAAATTTTTGAAAGTATTTTTAATTGAAAAAATATTGCTTTTAGTTCTTTTGCAATTTTGTATTTTTTTATTTGTTTCAAACAAAAACAAATATATATATACAATAATTAATATATTTTTTGGAGTTTTTAATAAGAAGAAAATAAAGGAAAGAATGGAAAATAAAAAGATGTTAGCTTTATACAATAATTAGGTTAATTGCAAATTAGGGATTAGTTATTAATTATTGATGAATTTTATTTCTGTATTCAAGCTCAGAGGATAATAATTGAATATAGTGATGATAAATCAGAGATTCATCATCCCTCTATACTTAAACTATGCTCGTCCTCGAGCATTTTAAAGAACGAAAGAGTCGGATTAATCCCTGACAGTGCATGTGAATTTTTAAGGCTTAATTCATCGAGAACCCAAGAATTGAGTGATCCTAAAATTCTTGGCTCAACCAAGGTTTAGTCAAAAGGAATCCAACTTCTCTAATTATCAGACTCTCTATATGTACATATAATATAAGGATATGACATTTAGTGTACTCCAATCATGAGAATCAAGTCGCATTGTCACCCAAGGTTCCAGTTCAAGAGACTCTCCTCAAGACCTAATCCTCAACACTAGGGAATAAGTCAGTTCTTGCATTCAATCCATCGTCTCAGTAGTTTGTCATACTTGAAAATGTAGATGGAAGGCCAGTTGATGGAGGGCATATGATAGTGTAATTTCTTATCTCCCTCATGTTAGAACAAGGGTCCTCTTGAGTACCTTATTACTCAACACATGTATTTTTTTGTTGATCAATGTGTCCATCAAGAGAGCTCGGAGTCATCTGTACTTGTTTTCCTGGGAGTACATCGAAGTGTGCCTCTTTTGAGTATTTAAGCCTACGACACCAGACTTGTTTCACTATACGGTGTAGAGCCCTTTTTGGGTGCTAGCCTGACACCTGATCCTAACAGTTTTGGTCCAAGTGGACACTTTGCAATGGTTGGGAGTGCTCGACTTTGTGGAATCCCTTTGAAATTGACTTTATAATTGAGATCTCTTTTTCATTCGACATTTCTATTCTTTACTTTTGTCTAGCTCTACTACTTTACCAAGTTGGTGCACACCATTCAACAATTTATTTAGTTTCATCACACCCTGGCATATAGATCAATATCAAAAGATAGTATGAGAACTTATTCGCATACTGGCTAGGGTTTGCTAACACTCAGGTTTCATAAAGTTTTCATCGATATCCCATACTTGAGCATCATCAAATCAGGTCTAGACTCAAATCTCCAATCTCAATTCCTCAAGTGAAATCTCAACTCATCTCATCATTCATGCAGTTGTGTATGTGATGTGTTGATCATATTCTTTAAGTAGAGATCAAGAGTGCAATATAGCGCTCATATCTTTCAAACTAGGGAAGTGCAGATTATTAAATCTCAAACTCTAATGACTAAGTCTGTTTAACTCAACAACTCTAAAGTTAATGATTTTTTTTGTGATTTTTATTTTTTTGCAAATTTTTATGGTATTTTTTAGAGAAATAATGACTGGCCTAAACTCTTATGACTAGTTGCATCAACTTCCAGCAAGTATGAGTGTAAGTATGGACCGTTAGACGGCTACCCATATTACTTCAAGACAACGCCATTCACATTATCTTTTAACCAGCCACTCTGCTAAGGGAGACCATAGTTCCCTCACTAAAAAGTAGCTAATCATTTTTAAGTTCAATAGTCAAAATTGCTACTAAAGAATTTTTTTAATTTTTCAGATTTTTATAATTTTTTAATAAGGTTAGAAAAATACAAATTAGTCTCATTTATCTCTTATTTTTGAAAGAATGTTGAGAGCATTTCCAAATCATATCTCATAATATAAAGATTTTCAAAATATTTTTCAAATGGTTTTCAAAATGAATCAAATCCCGTTTTTCAAATCATTATCAAATATTTTCAAAATAGTGTCACACGGTTAGAAAATTCTTCCATCATTTTACAAACATTTTTATGAAAATCAGTTCACAAAATAATATACCCTAGCCCAAAAAATTTTCAAAATTTTCATAATATAAGCTATGGCTAAAGTATATATGGAATATATATGGTACACCCCCCTATACTTAACTTTTGCTATGTACTCGTAGCACAAAATGATATGAAGATATAAATCATGCTAAAATATAAAAGAGCACATAGGAACTGACTTGGGGGATCTCTTTATACTTAGGTTAAAAATAAATATAAGTATAAGAAGAGGTAGGGATCAAATGAGTGGGGAAGAGAAGGTGGCAGGGGCTCAGGTCCCCCCACCCCCCATCCCATACTTAGGCTGCGAAGAGCCTAAGTAGAGAGATATGCAATGAGGATGGAGGGGCTCGAGGCGAACAATCAGAGTGTTTCCCTTATACTTAGGCTGAAGAGTAGCCTAAGTATTTGGATATGGAGCTAAGAGTGGGGGGACCATGTTACGGTTTGAATGTAATAGATTTATAAAGATTGTTGAATCTCTAGTGATGATTGAATCTATGGAGATGGGGATGGAGCAATTAGGGTTACGGGAGGGTTGGGTAAAAACACATTCATGCTCAATCAAGCAAAAAATGTACCCATGATTTCACCAACTTCACACATGAAGACCAAGGAGTGTTGGTCATTTATCTTGTCAGTTTTATTAGTGATAATCCAAATTTCAATTCTATTATGCAAGACTTAATGATAGGTTTTTGGCACTATCCTAGGGATACGTCCTCAACTCTCAACATGCAATCAGATCACGCGTACAATGGGAGTATTGGTATCTCATAATCCAAGGTGATTTTTACTCCATTTCATTTTTGTCGACTTGCATTAAAACTTGACAAACAGACTGGCTAGACCAATATCAACTTCTTATGGTTTCGAGGGTCATCCTAATGCAAGTCCTAATTTTATGCTTTAGGTTATCATTGAATTAAGGTGAGCACAGATCAAGCATTCATCGTCTAATAGACATTCCCAATTCCATATAAACCCTAAGTGATAAATCAAGGGAAAGATCGAGAAAAGCTGATGCATAGGAGAAAATCATGATGCATGTTTGAGAGAAAACTTATAGTGCCTATAGTATTCTCCATGCACATGCAAGATTGAATTTTAAAATTTGCTCTACATGCATGCAAGTCAAAGAAAACGCATCTAAACATGCCACTATTAGCGGGAAGAATTGACTTTAAATTTGACTAAATATATCGATGTTTAAGTGTGTCTCAATGAATCAGATGAGATGGAGTGAATCTCCTTGATCCTCACTGGTGTGTCCTAACCTACGATCAAGCACATGTGATATAAAATGCAACAAGCGCATAGAGTCGCGTGCCTAACCCTAAGTTCGAACACTCAAGTGGAGCCTCACCTGGACAAGGGTCAAATAAGCTCCACACACCACATGAAATATCCAGGTCCATGTACACATGGGAGCCCTCGAACAAGGACCACTAGAAATGCAGTTATTACAATAATATAAAAAATGGAATGAACAAATTGCCAATTAAAATCCTCGGTGTCTTCAGAATTTCTTCTGCAGCTCCTCCCAGTGGGAGCTCCCAAATCTCGCCTCCATGTGGATCGAGCGTCCTCCGTCTCCATGAGCCCTGCCACAAAAGAGAATCAGAGAAATTTATCAAGAAATTTAATTTACAATAATAATGCAAACAACAAACACGACAAAGAGACATACATGTTGAAAATAATCAACTCACAATAATACATTAAAATCTAAAAAGTCAACAAGGATAAGATATGTCCCCGGCAACAACGCCATCTGATAAACCACAAAATCGCCTCTGTAATATAGTCGCATTATTGTAGTACATGAGGCAAAATGGATCTAACATAATCGACCACACGTTTGAAAATGTGACGAATTATTTACTTGGCAAGCATATCGAGGTCGAACACATGGAAATGAGCCTCCTCAAAGATTAATCAAAGATTAATGTTTAAAATGTGAGATTAAATTCTTAACCTAGGTCTCAACATATAATGCACAAAAAATGATACAAATAAAAATGCAAGATGCATATGCATGAGGTGAAAAGAATGTAATTTTTATTTCAATTTTATGCAGGTTGAAAGAAAATGGCATTGTGCAATAAAATGCAATGAGGACGGAGAATGAATCAAATGCATTTTTTACTTGGTTATGCAAGATAGATGCCCACATATGTTATGTAATGCAAACAGAATTATATGTTTACTTGCATCCCAAAATTAATCGAATTAATTGAGCATTAAAAGAGCGATTTCATTCCATGTTCAATTGATGCAAATGAATAATTAATGGAATTTAAATGAAGAGCAATTGACACATTAAATATCTAAAATTAAGCATACTAAATTTTGTGCCAAATAGTGAATAAATAAAGCCATCATGTAGAGGATGAAATTAGCATCAAAATGAGAAATCAACTTAACTAGAGATCATGTGCTCAAGATATTGACAATATAGTTAAGGGGAATAAATGTGATAAAAATAAAGAATAAAAGAGATAAATAATGAATTTTGTCATGATAGGGGCATTTATGTAATATTAAAAAGTCAGTAGGACCCTTTTTTAATTTTCCCAAGCACGACACATGAGGCACTATGCATAGGAAGGTCCTATTTATAATTTTGGGAACTTCAAGGTGCATAGATGCAAATTACCTAGCCTGCACGTGTTATACACATGCACGAGCCAGGCTAGGGTGGAGGGTCGGTTGGTTGTAGGTTCATAGGACACGTGGTGTGGCCTCCGCGCTTATTCGCTGCTTCGGGTCAACCAAGCCCCTTGGTTGGGCACTGAGGCTAGAGCAAGATCGGGACTATCCGATCTAAGAAATCGGGCAACATCTATAATCTGGGCTTCCGTTGTCTTCTTCTTTGATGCGACGGAGAAGGCGGGTCTCCAGCGACCCCACTAAAGATCCACCGTTATCCTCCTCAAGCGCTAAAGGTCAGGGAAGGATCGAAGGTGGCCGACGAAGGTCCGACTGGAGCGAGGAAGAGCTGACGGTGGCTAGAACGATGAGGTAGTGCTCCGTCATTGGTGTAGGAGCTCTAGATTGGAGCAGCGATGTCAGCTCTGATTATCGAAGGTTGCGACCGATAAAAGTTAGAAAGGGATGATCGAAGCATGGGGAGGTGATATGGCAGGCTATTAGGCGGAGAAGGTGGAGGCCGTGGTGTGATCTCCTCCACCTCCAATAGAGGAAATGGTCTGGAGTTGAGAAGGTTGCGGAGGAAGCATAACATGATCTGAACCTCCCACGAAGCCTGGAGGTTGGTCGGGTGTTGGTGAGAAGGTGTCTTTGTGTGCAATTAAAAACAAGAAACAAAGGAGAAAGATATGGAGGAAGATTTACCTGATAGGAGGGGAGCTTGTTACTTGGGTTGAGCTCTGGTTCGAGCTCATCGAGGGCAACCTACCCTCGAAGCTCGAACAGATGCCAGAGGTTCCATGACTTGACCATGGTAGCCAAGGGTCGACACCGCGGCTTGGAGGAGGTTTTGCGCCCTCGATCCTTCCCTCCTCTATCACAGGAGGGGGGAGAGGGCCTAACCCTTGGCCAGTGAATGGTGGACAAGATGGTATGCGATCGGAGGCAGGGTATTTGAAGAGGAGTTCGGTCGTTACATGTGACATGGAATAGAGCTTGTAATGGCCGCTTAGGGGACAGAAAGGGTCATTGTGGAGCATTTAAAGGGTGCGTGAGGTTTTGGGGTGATAGGGCTATGAGATGGAGTAGTTAGCGAGAAGGTAGGAGGTGAGGGGTGAGTGGAGAAAATGGGAGAGGAACGGGGGTTGGAGAGGTGTTACGTCGGAGAAGGGGGATTACTGGAGGTGGAATATGGGTCAGTGACCATTTGATCATGCAATCCAACGGTCAGGAAGAGAGGGAGTAGTGTGTATCGCATCAGGGGCTTCTGATCCAAGGGCAGAGAGCACGACACAGAGGAACAGACCAGATCAGATTAGGGGATCGGATCCAAGGATGGGGAAGAGGAGCGGGTGGCGCAAGGGGAGCAGGCCTCATGGCGGCTCCATAGAGCACCATGTACCCCAATGAGATTAAAGATAAAATAGAAAATAAATGAAAAATAGAAAAGGAATAAAAGGAAGCAATATTAGAAGAAATAACTCAAACTTGTAGATCTCAATGAGATCTACAAGTTTCATATTGAACAAAAAGTCAAAAGAAAACAAATAAAAAAGTACAATTTTTGAAAGCGTTTTTAATGAATAAAACACTTGTTTTTGGAGTTTTTAATAAGAAGAAAATAAAGGAAATAAAGGAAAGTAAAAATATATTAGATTTATATAATTATTAGGTTTAATTATGGATTAGGAGCTAGTTGTTAGTTAAAGAGAATTAGTGATGAATTTTATTGCTTTGTTCAAGCTCGGAGTTCTGATGATAAATTATAGATTCATCATGGGCTAAGATTGGATAACTAGTATACTAAGTGGTCACTAAAATCCAAACATATTTCACCACTCCCTCGGAATTGAAGTGTCATGGTATACTATCAATTAAGATCACATGACCCTTGAGTATTCCTAATACACATACATCTTGTATATTGGAAGACTACCATTAAACTCGAAGTTCGAATCTCATTTGAATTGTCTCCTTCAGGTTTTTATAAGTTAAGTTTCTCATCCAGTCAGGGAGTCTTGGTATCGATCATATGCTTTCCAAAAGCATATACCATACCTACAAATCATGCCATATTTCCTAAACAAGATGACCATCGGTGTAATTTGATTTGTCCCTTTATCTCATGAGTAAGCCCATGTTTTCTGGTTCAGTAGTGAATATATATATGATCCCATTTAGAGATCTTATTACTTATATACCCTTATATGTACACCTGCACATCAGTTTATAAACCTTGACTAGGTCATCAACCTAATGGTCAACCAAATGTACATACTCAGAAATATAGTAACACATCTATCCCCGGTCAGAGGGATGAATGCCTATATCATGACAATATATGATACAGGTCTTGGATTTTGATCTCACTATGTTAACTCTTTGACTTAACTCATTCGACACCTTCGAATATCTACTCCTATACAAAGAATTCGCATCAAGATGTCGGTCAGATGTCGGCCTTCGGAGTGAGGATTGACATCTCCTTCTTAGGTTGGAGATCCTATCTTGATAATCACTTGATAATGTGGTTGAATCATCAATCTAACTCTTTAGATTCAACCCAACACCAGCCTCTATGATCCAATATTTGGATCAATAGTTGTATGATATCAAGATGACCAAGTACATAACCCTATTTATGCAAAGCGACCTATTACGCAAATTAGTTATTCTTTACTTCAAATTAAGGTGTGATTTACAATAACTTTATTGCATAATGACTCATCATAGGCTCACATGTCCAATAATCACCCACTAGCCCAAACATCCATTAAAGGGCTAATCTTTAAATCTAGACTCATATGCTAATCATAAACTATTTAGATAAATAGTTCGATCAGCTAACTAGTCACTCTATCACAAGAGAATATATCGAGTCCTTTTACAGACTTGGATATCCCATGGTAACGGTACTCGCATCCAATGTGAATGTTACATCTTATGTAACTGATACATAATCTTGTTAAAGCAGTCACAATGCCTTTTATCTTGCTGGTTTTGGCAACAAAACTTGACAATTATCATAACTAGTAAGGTATTTCTATTATCCTTCTTAGAATAACTTTATGCATGGAGATCTCTAGCTCCATAGACTAAGACATGGTCTTAAGTCTTTTGAGGTATCTGTAGATAAAACTTTGAGAAAACCATCTCTAGTCCTTAGTCATTGAACATAAGACTTTGATATCACTATTTCTAAATTGTTATGTCTTTGAAAATACCTTTATTATTGTAATTAAGCATCTTATCTCCACAGTAGTATTGGTAACAGTTTACCACCTCCACTGCATGGCAGACATCTAGTTTTTTAACATATCATGGCATATTACCACGCTTCCTATAGGTGATGCATAAGGGTATGCAGTTATCACATCCACGGTTTCAACATTTTGAGGTGTTATCCCGATAGATAGGTCATTACTATATCTGAAGGGAATGAAGAATTCCTTGGAATTTTCCATGTGATATTTGTCCAAGGTGTACTCCTGATGTGATAGTCCCAATGACCTCTTTTCTTTGCTTCTGAACAAATTCAGAACTAAGGCCTAAGAGTCATCCTTGAGATCTTTATTTCAAAAGTATATGGCGACTAATAAAACACTTATCATCATCCTTATATCATTCAAAATGATTAGGATTTCATCTATGTTTAGCCCGATGAACACAATGGCACTCCCACTATGCTTCACAAGGTTCACCAGGATTCTGTCTGAAATCACAACCTTTATAATTTCATCAAATATGATGTTCCAACTACAAGAAGCTCGATTGAGCCCATAGATGGAGTACCATAGCTTGTACATTGTACCTTCCTTAAATTATGTAGACCCAGATCTACTTCATATGAATATCCTCCTTGAGGTAGCTAATGAGGAACACAGTATTGACTTCCATCTTCTATGTGTCATAATCAAGGTGTAGCTATAGTTATCAATTTCCTAATGGATATGAGCATTGAGAGAGAAAGTCTCATTTCAAGCGATGTCTTCTCTCTATGTGTAGCCCTTGGCCACAAGACATGCTTTCAAGGCCTCTAACTTCCCATCAGGTTCCCTCTTTCTCGAGAAGATCCATTTATACTTGATGGGCTTGGCCCCTTTAGGTGGATCCTCGAGGGTCCATACATAACACTTGTTATTAAGTCTACTTTATACTTTATAACTAATATCCATCTCTACATGTCATGATCCTTGGATGCTTCATCATATGAAGTTGGATCATCGTCAGACTATTCTCGCACATGGAACACATACATTATAGGTGATCTTACCGCCCTCAAACTGATTTGAAGAGGTATGTGTGTTTCATATTCAATTATCCTTTTAGTTTATGTTTTAGGAACCTCACTATCCTTTAGGAATTCAACGAGTTCCCTTTTTCGTTGTTTATCTTGACTCTTAAGGAAGTCATCCTCTCAGAATTATGTCCTTATAGATAGAAACTTCAAGCATCTCAAAGTCATACACCTTTTACATACCCACTAAAGTATAATCTCTAATGTGAGATTCTAACATACTTGCATGAAATCTAGTTTAGGATATAAGTTGCAGTCTTTGTTGTATATCTCCATAAACTAAGAAGTAATTGTGCTATGAATCATCATTGGTCAAACAATGTCAATCATGATCCAATTGTATCTCCCTATAACTCCATTGAGCTGAGGTATTTTTGGAGGAGTGAGATAGGAAAAATATTCCTTTATGTATAATATATTCTTTGAATTCATCTAATAGGAATTGACTACCATGGTCAGATCAAATTCTATTCATCTTCCTTCTAATTTTGGTTCTCAACCAAATTGCGAAATCTTTGAACATTTCAAATATTTCCATCATATAATGAAGAAATCACATACCACGAATGATCATCAATGGTTATTACACATCATTAATTTTCATTACGGTATGGAGGGTCCACATACATCAATATGCACGAGATCTTGAATACATCTGCATCTTGCTCCTTTCACGAAGAAGGATACCTTGGACATTATACTCTAAATACAATGTTCATAAGTAGGCAAGTTTTGAACTTTTAGACTATCTAAAGGTACATCCCTTACTAGTCTATTGATCCCATCAATATACACAAGTTCATGTCTTGATGCTAGATCATCGTCAAATGATCTTCATCCTCTTTTGAATTTAAAGCTTTAATTTACAGTATTAGAAATGTCAATAAACCATTCATTAATATTCTGATTTCATAAATTCATTTAGATGTTAGATTACTATGTAAAATATATCCACCACAACTCTTTATGATATGTTTATCTCATAATACGTGTCTATCTCTAAAAGTTTTAGAAATAGATAGTGAATCATTTCTAACATATAGGTCAAAAAGACATCCTCTAAGACTAAGGACTCTTCCATTGGAACATGGCAGTCTCTCTATCCAATGGTGATTTTCGAAACAATTGCACAAAATTCCATGTGGACGACTATCATCCTTCAGATCAAGTTTACTAGCCTTTTAAAATGTGTGCAACCGATTGCAAATGTTTGTAGAAGATCCAGATACAACTATCCAACTTTCTCCCCATCCAACATATAAATCGGCTTCAATGGTGAACTGAAGATGTAGGATACGATGATGTACTACACGAGTCCTTCTCTAAAGATTATAGATAGTCAGGGTAGTCATACTTCTAGTATATCGATTTGTTGCAATATCGACAACCATCCAACTATTTGGATGTCATAAGTGTGGAAGAAGTCATATAGGTATAGTTGACTCTTTGACTTTCCTTCTTCTTGATATGGATTAGGACCCAAGCTTCCATCGTGCTTCCATGATCCTTAAATAATCATTGCTTAAGACAAAGGATTTCTCTAATTGAACATGTCCTTGAAGGAGTTCAATCTGAGAGTATTTCAATATTTATGCTTGCTTCATTCTATTCATATAATATGAGATTACGATGATTCATGAAGGACTTGAGCAGAGATAGTAGAATTATGATATATCATATCCACATCCATGTCGACTCTTAAGACTTTGGCTCAGGCAGGTACTCTAACATTTTAAGTAAATCATCTTTTACGGAGCCACCATTCTGCATAATGCAGAGAACTATGTCCTTCATGATCAAATGTTGAGAGTGCATATCTTTTGCCAAAACATATCCTTCGAATCTAGAAGAATCTTGACAATTACAATTCACATCAACATGTTACTCCCAAAGCATATTATATGAGGGATCATGACTGTAGGGACACACCAACCCTGGGTCATTATCCTACTTCTTATATAACTGTCTATCCTCATCATTATGAGGAAACTTGCGTGTTGTAATGTGTCCAACTACAAGTACTGCATCTTAATCATGTATCTTATACATGATTTTGTTTATAATTGAGTATATACATTGGGTGCATTTAAATGAAAGTTGCATGAAACTAGATGATTTACATAAATATTTACTTTGATTAAGATTATTATTGTTTTAAATCAAAGTTGTCTCACCTTTTATTACTTTGAAAGTCCGGTCCCTTTCCAACTTTCAAATCATGAGGTATGCCAACAAAATTCCTCAAGCGAGAGCAAGGATTTCCCTTCCATTTTAATTTGAGAAAATGCAACTACTATGAAGGAAGCAGGAACTCTTTCTATCTATCAAGTCCAACTTGCACTCCCAGTTCGATCTTTGACATCCATGTCCACCACCCCTAAGGAGATGTTGACACATTACCAATTGAACCAACCGTCAATAGGAATAGAATTTGTTATGCACAATCTGATACCGCCTCAATTATATGGGAACACCATTGGGGTCACTACGCATATGGCATGTCTCTTTCGAGAAGTAAAGAGCCCCATCTAGGTGTGGTTGTACATTGGAGTTATGACTTCGCATAAGCATCTCTGTAGTACAATCCATGGTGAGTGTACCCTTTGCCTTGACTAGAGATCATGGATTTTATCATGTAATCCTCCGTAACTCATTCAAATTCTCGATTTATCATTTCAAATCATATTCTCATGATCAATCATTACAATGGAAATCTAGACATCCTTAATTACATACTATGAATAAATGGATCATATTAACTTACATATATTAAATTAATAATAGTTCAATTCAACAAACAAATGATTCTTGCATGATATATTATATAGTATATACTCTCATAAGTATGTCTTATTCCAATTTTAATAATTCGAGTATGCATTGACTTACTCATATTATCCTTCCTTGAAACAGATCCATCCATGTGCACGAGTCATGTGCTGAGAATGAGCATTTCCTTGCACTTCAAGGTGATAATTAGTTAACTTATTCAACATACCTTGTATAGACATCTTCTCTATTCCAAATCTAAACAACATAATTGGACCAATTTGTACTTGAAATTTTATCGATCTTTCGATCGTGCATTATATCATATAATAATCTCTCACAGAAATTCAAAATCAAAAACATTTTAATTTTCACAAATTTCTAATATGTTAAGCACCCAATTTTTTGCCTTTAAATTATCTAGTTACAGTAATTGCAATTCAAATTCATGTTTATTGCGAAATAATCATTCAAAAAAGTTGTTGACAATCAAATATTTCTCTAGATATTTTTTCTAACATCTAATCAGGCATGTAACATATCTACATGATTTATTTTTGAACGAAAATACAAAATAAAAGCAACAAGATAATCTCATCATCTTGCAACCCTAGCCAACTAGATATCTAATATCTTAGACTGTTAGACTCGGAATAGCATAAAACAAAATCGCAATGTTTGTTGGTTTGATTTAAAATATTTATTTGGTATTTTAAACATGTTTCATGAAAGATAATAGTAAAAAATTCATAATTATCAATTATGAAATTAATGCAAAAATAACATAGTGTGGGAACTTTTCGTATCCGGATCTTCGCCTAACCATATCCAACTATTAGAATGATCTTTGGGATCACATTTAGACATTATAAACATATTTTAGAATGCCACAACATGTTCATAATAGGGTCTAATTGCAACAAAATCAAATATCTGCAAAATCAAATCGGAATTGCACAAACATGGAAAAAACATCCGCACAATCCAATATCCATAGTCTCATTTTTCTAGGACTTTGAATCATATCCAAGACCTTTGATCAAGGCTCTGATGCCACTTGAATGCATACGGTTAGGCCTCCTATATCACGGAAGCATGAAGATCGAATCAAATCCGTAATACTTGTAGGATACAGAGCACTACAGAGGAAAATGTTCACGTAATATCGAATGAATTGATCTGACAACACAATGACATGTCGACCACATAGGGGACAACTTATCGAGAGGTGGATAGCCCTGGGGCAAGTGACGGCCACAATGAGAGGAGAGAGGGGGGGACATGTAGAGAGAGATTTGTTTTCAACTTTTGAGAATGCAGGCTCTACCTCTCCTTTTATATTTGTTTAGGCGATTAAGATTGCAATCATGATTGTTAAATCAATAATCAATACTAAAGGAGTTGACAACCACCTTCAGGATTGAAAGAGCCTATCAAGTCCCAACAACCTTTTAGGATCAGTTATCAACTCCTAATTATCAACAACTAATGATAAGAGCATGAGAGAGAGAGAGAGAGAAATAAAATAAAAAGAATATGCAATAAAATAAGAGGAGGATATCCCAACTTACAAATAGGTCATCAAAATATGAATTACATTCATAAGTCTAAAACTAAATAGAAATCATATTTAAATCTATATTGTATAATGTGAATCCAATTTGCATTAACAATTTATTTGTGAAACATATTCACAATTAAGTCTCAATAGGAAATGCAAGTCTTATCTATGATTATTGTGGATAGCACTATTCACATTAGCCTTATCCAGAATAATTTATTCTAACTTAATTATCTCGAATATATCTTTACACATTTTCAAAAATAGCGTGAATCTTATTCACATTATTCTTGGATAACTGTCGATAACACTATCCAGGATATGTTTATCCAAGATAATTAAATCCAACTTAATTATCCTTATTTCTCTTCATTTTCACAATAATCAAATCTTGCCTCTAATGGAATAACTAGTTTACCGAGTGGAGTCATTAAAATTCAAATATGTTTCGTCACTCCCTCCAAAAGGAAGTGTGAAGGTATACAATCGATTAAGATTACAATAACCTCAAGTATTCATAATACATGTACATCCTGTATACTAGAAGACCACGACTAAACCCGAACTTTGAATATCAATTGAATTGTCTCCTTCAGGGTTTTATCATTAAGTTTTTGATTCGATCATTGGGAGTTTATTATCGACCATATGCTTATGAAAAACATATATCATACCTACAAATCATGTCATGTTTTTCAAAACAAGACGATCATCGATGGAATTTGGTTTTATCCCAATATCTCTTGAGTGAGCTCATGTTTTCCAGTTCAATAGTAAACATGTATGATACCTTTTGAGAGATTTTATTACTCATATGCACTTATATGTACACTAGAGCACCACTGTATGGACCTTAACTAGGTCATCAACCGAATGATCTGATAAATGTTCTTACTCAGAAATAGAGTTAGGCATATGTCTCTGGTCAGAGCATGTATTTCTATATTGTGATAGTATAAAACATAGGTCACAGTTATCTCGATCTCGCTAAGTCAACTCTTTGACTTAACTCATTCGACACATTCAAATCTTTATTCCTACGCAGTAGACTCGCATCAAGATGTCGGTCGGATGTAAGACTTTGGAGTAAGAATTGGCATCTCCTTCTCAGACTGGAGATCCTATCTTGATAATCACTTGACGATGTGGTTGAGTCCTTAATCGAACTCTTTAGATATTCAATACATCATCAATCTCTATGTTCCAACCTTTCCTTTTTATCCCCACTATCTTGTTAATCTAAAGTTGGATTCTAAAAATCTGACTCCCTCCCTCACTTTCTCTCTAGCTCTCTCTCTCTCCCGTGTTCCCTCTATATCTCTCTCCCTCCCTCGCTATCTACCTCCCTCCTCCCTTTCTTCCTCGCTCTCGCTCCCTCCCCCATCTCGCCCTCTCTCCCTCTACACTCCCTCCCTCTCTCTCCAAGGAGATAAATAAGAATAATATTGCATTCGATAGAGCTAGCTTGCTTCTGAGATCTAAAACATTATATATATTTCATATAGTTTTCTGCATGGCATCAAACTTTTGAATATGATTTCTTTTTCACGTTGATAGGTTGATTTCAATTCTTGAGGTATTTTTTGACATAACAAATTTTAATCTCAACAAATTTATTTTTAAACTATTTTTTGCAAATCTTAGAAATAAGAGGTATAGAAATTTAGAGCAAATTAATAAAAAAATCAAAATGCATCAAGTTTTCTCTTGGCGTGACGCAACACTATTCATTTGATTCTTCAACATGGGATGTGTTGGTAGAAAACAAGAAAAATGTGGAAGCACTACAATAATAAAATATTCAGAGTCTACTAAGTGTTCATCAAGAAGTGACCATTATTATATTATAAAGCAGAGATATATTATCAAGATGTATTGTTGTATGCAATTTCCTTGTTCCAAAATCGCTTGGGATCAATTTTGTTCAATGAAACTTGTAGAGATCATCGAGATCTACAACTATCATGTTTTGACTTTTTGCTAATTTTGCCTCATTCTATTTCTTTTTTATTTTTCTTTAATTTCTTATTCACTGATTTTTCTGGAGCGACCACGTGGCGCCCTCTAGGCTGCCCACGTGGTCGCTTTCTCTTCTGCCACCCAACCTCTCCATTGGCCGTTGGATCCCCTTTCCCCGCCTCCATCATGTCCATCCTTTGGCGCTACCACCACAACCATCTGATCAATCTCCCAGATCAGATCTCCACCACTCGCCTCTGCCTCCTTCTCAGTCGCATGATTAACATTCCATCCAAGGGCTTCGCAACCTCCACATCACCACGCCTCTTCCCACTGGCCAATCTGATCCCAGATCAGATCTTCGCTGTTAATCCCTGCCCTCTTCCTAGCCACAGGATCAGATTTGATAATATGATCTCAACCCTCCGTTCGCGCCTCCATCTGGGACAATGGATTGCATGATCCAATGGTCCAGGTATCATCGTCAACCTCCAGCTCACCCACCTCCAGGCGAAACGCCTGGAAATCCACTAGCCCCCTTTCCATTTCTGCCACCACCTCCAGACACCTCTCACCGATCCAAAGCCACCCCCCATGCAGTCGTTAGACCGTACATCTTCGCAGGTCCCTCAACATCTCCAGATATCACTCCATTCCCTTCAAATCAGCCGTTCAAAATCATGCTTCACCTCCTGTAACGTCCGACTTCCACCTACAAACACCCCCTCCACCTCCATTTCAACTCGTCCAGCAATCCCATGCGTAACCCTGCTTCCCCTGCCCCTCCTGTGACACCGAAGGGGCAGTTCGTCGAGGCGATGATGACTATTCTCCTTGGTGTCCCCCCATGGCTACATCATCCATGTAACGGTGCCTCCACCGCTGTTGAGCTCCGTACCCTAGGCTAAGCACGATGATCGAAGACCCTAAGGTTCATCAGAACCTCAACACAAGCCTCACATCGCCTTCTTCCTCCTCGAATCCTCCAGGTTTGCTTTCTTACGTTTCTTTATGTTTTGTCCATTTTAATCCGACGCACACACACCCATACCGCCACATGACCATCCTACAAGCTCTGCAACACCACCAGCACCTTCACTGACCCCTCTGCTCGCAAAGTTCCCTTCTCCAGAGCCCTGACCACCTCACTCCCCTTCCTCTCTGCTTCGTCAAAGAAGAAGCATCGGTCCTCTGCTCCTCCATCTCCTTGGGACCACCATTTCATTCATAAACTCCACGCACACACCCCACTTTGGCTATACTAACCAACTGCAGGAACATCATCTTCACTGGCCGGAGTTAGCACTCCATCTCCGATCTTGAGTAATAGCTCCGAGGAAGGAGCATTGTTCCACCATTTCGGTCACCTCCATCGATTTATTCGACCCCTCAGGATCTTTGCAAGACCTTACGAAGGTGTAGGGACCTTCCAAATAGCAGACAATGATCGACGGAGGGAATACGAGGTCATCGGAGCCAGGTCTTTGAGCCACCGTGCACGACGGACCTCGAGCGAAGCACGAAGATCAGATCTCGTCCGACCGATTTGACCAGACGACCCAGATTTTGTCCGAGCCTCCACGCCTATCTTATTGGCTCGGAGACCAAGCCCCCCCCCCCCCCCCCCCCCCCCCCCGGAGCACCAAGCCACATCATCCACCGAGCCTCGCCACCTCCCGAGCCTTGTCCCTCATGTGCCGTGCACGTGAGGGGCTGGGTAATTTGCAGAGATACCCCTAGTCTTCTCCAAAATTACATCGAGTCCCAGGTGTGTGCTTCACGCGCGTGCTTGGGAATTTTGCACAAAGGCCCAGGCGATTTTTGCTATTTGCAAATAGGCTCCTAGAGGGACCTATTTGCAATATTTATCTTTATTTTCCTTACATTTTTATTACATTTATGCCCTAGCACTATTTTGATCATATCTTAAACATATTAATTCCAAATCACATAATTTTAGTTTCATTTTGAAGCTTATTTTATTCTTTATCTAATGGCATATGATATTCACTGATTTGACACTTAATTAAATAGGTTAATTTTTGGATGATACATAGTGTCTTTTCCTCTGTAAATATTTGCCATTAACAAATGCTTGAGCTTAATTTCGATGCTCCATTTGTTGTTGAAATCGACTCTCGTTTTATTGCTCAACAATTTGTTGATTTTGGGGTATATTTACACATATATCTGCATGCATATCATTCATATTGCATCTCTTTTAATTGCATTTTAAAAATCAAACAAAAATTGCATGCATCCCATGAATTTGTCTTTGCATTATTTTATCTACATATCGTTGTGCATATCATATCTGCATGAAGGTCTAGGACTACGAAATACTAACACATTAAATATTCAATAATCTTCAATAAATAGATTTAGAGGCTCGTGTCCATGTGTTCGACCTTCGTATACTTTCCAAGTAAAATAACTTCCACATATTCGAAAGTGTGGTTTTTGACGAACCATTTTCACTACATGTACTACGATAAAAAGACAATCTTAATGTGGTGAAAATGTGCTTCATCAAGCATTTCATGATCCAGCTTGAGGGGGAGTGTTGAAGAATGTATTTGGTGACTCTCAAGCTTAATCACACATTGTGTGATGGTGGGAGCTTGGGGTCTTGATGGGACTATATAAAGAGCTCCACACCCATTGTATCAGTTGAGAAAGTTGAATACAATATCAACCCTTTGAGGCGGTTCTCCCGTGGTTTCATCAAAGGATCGAACTCTAATGGGGGAGATTGTCACATCCGGAGTTAGGATTTTACACTTGTTGTCCTTCAAGATTCGGCAATTACAGTTATATCCTACCTCTTTTAGGGTCAAAGCTTTGTCCTCCTAGAAAATCCACAGTACTATCTATCTGTTATTACACTATGCCCATATTTTACGTCAACGATAAATTTTGTAATAAAACTAGGGCACATGTATTATTGCAAAAAAAATAAGGACAGCTGTAATAGCGGAATCCCGTAGTTGCACGAAGTTATCAACAAGGATTGGACTAAGAAGATTTCAGCTGAATATCATGATCTCCTTTTCCCAAATCAAATATATCACGTAGGCGATCCTCATCAATACATCGTTGATGGAATTAGAATCCTCACCTTTGCACCCCGTGCTCTTTTTAAGTTCATCTTTCCGTGAGCTTTCCTTTATGATTTAGCGACACCAGATAGACTTTTTTCAAAATAAATACTAATTTAATCATAATTAAATAGATAGATATGAGAATAAAAAAAATTAAAATTTAGGCATTAATCGACACTTGAGGTGTCGCTTTGGGGAGAATGCGACAACTCAAGTGCCGATTTGGGTGGGGATTTAGCACTTTTCTCCCACCAATTTGCATTTATATCCTATACCAAAAATTATTAATATAAATAGACCTCCCATTTATATTAATAAAAGTAACTATATTTAAAGGTATTCTTTCACTTGATGCATTCATTTTTATAATCCTAATAGAAGTTAAATAATTTACGAATGTAGACAAGAATATATTAAATTTCATTTTTGATGTAGATATATACACAATTATATAACTTTTTTGGATATAGTTATGGATATCTTTGAGAAATATACTTGAATATTTTCAACAACCATACTTAATATATAAAAAAATTATAGACCCACAAATAGGAAGAATCCTAGAACATATGTATATATGATCTAAAAAAACTAAAAAACGGTATATGTATTGCTTATATAAAAAATGTGACAAAATAAAAATGATATTAGTATTTTTCTATACAAACATATAACTAATAGTTATTTCCGTGTCTTTATTAAAATAAGGAAAATGATATCTGTATTTATATCGGTTTCCGTAAATATGAATATGTATCGGACGGATACAAATTATCCGATCTCCTTGTTTCAAAAAATAAAAGTGGTATCCCATTTATTGAGCTATAATGATGTTTTTTTCAAAATTTGTCACTAAATCACCCATTGTTAAATATATAACGATGATATTATTCGTTGCGAAATGAGTTTTTATACTTGAAATTAACAATGAATAGTATATATGTCACTATCATTAGCGACGGTTCATATAGCAACGCTTATCCATTATTATTTTTTTAAAATATCAACTAATCATCGTTATTATTTAGTTCAAAATTTAATGACGAATAATTAGAAGTTTGAAAAATAGCAATGGATATACGTCGGTGTAGACTGTTGCTAATGATATAACGACATATATGATATTTGTCGCTACTTCCAAGTACGAAAAATCATTTCGCAATGAATAATATGATCGTTATATATTTAACTACGGTTAATTTAGTGACATATTTTGAAAAAAACATCAATATAGCTCAATTTTTGCAGTGTTCGTATTTATTTTAATATCTGTAAAAATAATTTAAACTTCTTTTTATTTTTATATCCATAATCGTTAAAAAATTAAATATTCCTACCCATCAAAATAAAAATACATATCAATATCCACCTAAAATGTATATGATAGTATGTGTAAAAAAATATCCGATCTTATTATTTTGATATGAGATAATAAACATAATGAACTTCAAAAAATATTTATCCGTGTCCAAATATCTACATGTATATAAATATTTGTAGATTTAAAACGTTAATTTCATTATCGCAATTGTGAAATTAAAAACTAATTAACTTTTATTGGGTTATAAAATGAATGTATCAAGTGAAAGAATACCTTCATATATAATTACTTTTAATAGTATAAATGTAAGGGTTATTTATATCAATAATTTTTGAGACATGGCATGGATGCAAAATGGTGGGAAAGATGAGCAAAATCCCCATCCAAATCGACACTTGAGGTGCCGTTTTGGGCATTCTCTCCAAATCAGCACCTCAGATGCCGATTTTTTGACTAAATTTTTTATTTTTTTATTATCATACCCATCTATTTAATTATTATTAAATTGGTATTTATTTAACAAAAAAAAGTCCACACCAGATAGTTCTCCATCGAGCCAATGTTATCTTTCAATTTATTGCTTCTCTTTTGTTCCGGAATAAATGCCACGTTGCAATAACCCGATGTTGAGTACGGTAGGAATAATTATTTTATTATTTAGAATCAGTTACTGTTGTCCTATTATTATTTTTTACAAATGGAAGAAAGAAATGGCACGGCAAAAGCTCAAGCCATCAAACAACCCAATAATAGCAATTCAAAATTAACTAAATAAAAATTGTTCCAAAAGTAACAATCCAATTTAAATTCACAATCAATAATCTGATGCCAATTCAATTTCAAAATTAACTAAATAAAAAACATAATTCTTAACTATGATAAATCCATAATAAATTTTATAAAATATTAACAATTCAAAATATTAAAAATTCTAATTAATCTGTACAAATAAGAAATACCACCGTCTACAACTTTTTGTAGTAAACCTGTAATTCACCATAAAAATAATAGATAGTGGATTTTTTTCTCGTTAATAAATGAGTGAGTTCATAAGAGCAAATGCAAGAAATAAAAAGTTGGAGATAGAATATTTTGCAAAAAAAAGGCAGACTCATTAGAGTATAGTCTTAGACATTTGTAATTGACTAGCTTTTCAAGAATAAACATTTATGCTTGAAAATAGCAGCATCTACCTCTGGCAATGTGATCGACCGCTTGACCTGAAATCCACCAACAAAATTGAGCTCCATGAAGCCCTCTGGGAAGCAACAGCAAGTCAGTCATCACCAGTCCATCCCCTAAACCCTATTGCTAATAGATAACCACAAATAAGAATGGATCAAGATGATGTTGTTTATATATACATTAGTGTAAATCGAAAACCTAAATAATACAGGACAAGTGCCAAAATCCATGGATCTGGAGCCGGCTGCATCCATGAGGCTTTAGACTCTGTGCTTCTTTCTTTTTTTGAGTAAGCCCTTCTCAGCTAACATTTTCAGTTTCTGCTCTTTCCTGGCTTTTGCGCTTTCTTCGAAGCCGTCATCGACCATTTTCATTCTGGCCACACGTTTTGCCTTGTAAACCTGCAAGAATGCAACCTCCTAAAATGGAGCTGCAGCAGAGGGGGAAAACCTAGCATTTGACTTGAATGAAGGATCTTAGAAGACACTGATTTTTACTAATTGATTCTAGATATTCACTGTTTGATATTGGACCAAGGCGGACTCCTAGTTCATTTACTTCCAGTATGCTTCATATGAGCTCTCTCCCTTCCTCCAATGTCGGAGTATCCAAATTACTAACTGCAGATTTGTCAGGGAAAATGGCAAATTTGATTGCCTCTCAACCTTAAGATCTGTGATTCTGTGACTGTTGAAACATCTGCCCTCGGCCCTTTTGTTTTTTTTGGCACTTTTATCACCTGTAACTTTTTTCTATTTTAATCTCCTCGAATACCTTTTACTTCAGTCCGTTTTTGGTCATCCATTAACCTTTCCTGTATTCACAACAACAACGCCTTTTCCCAACATTAAGCAGGGTTGATTAACGTTTCATGTATATATTTCATGTATATACATGGCTAAATTATAAAAAGGTTCTCGTCTATACACCAAATCCCAATTAGGGAGAAACGTCACAAAGACCCAATCATCTTTTTTTGTCTCAAATGCATCCATCCACAAGTTCCCGTCAAATATTTATTAGAGGGGGGGGGGGGGGGGGGGGGGGGGCTTTACACATGAATTTCTAAACGAAATATCATTCAAAGGCATTCTAAAAGGAAACTTGAATTTAGGTAGGAATATCAGCAGGTTGGGTTTGGAACATGTATTGCTATCCCTAAACCCGTACCTATTTATAAATGAACTACCAAACTCGGCCATTAATTAGACGGATAGTTTCTATTGGGTACCAAACCACTTAAAAGTATACCCCCGCCATAAAAAAACTACCACTATCAAAAAACAAAAAAATCAAAGAGCGTCAGCAGAACCTAAGGAAAAAAGTTTTCCCTCATATTCGAGAAATCGACGGTTCCTGTGTTTTTAATGTGTTAATATGTTAAATCAACCTCTTATTTTCATGCTTGAAGCATTTGAAGATAATAAGAGAAGACTAAAAAATCTTAAGTAATCATGATATAAACATATCAAATATGATTTGAATTGCACAAAAAAATGCTTTTACAAATCGTCTTCCTTTCTGTCTCAGTCACCGTATAGGACAAAAATATTTGCAAATTTAAGTTACTGAAGCAAAAATATTACACATCTATCAAACTTCATAAAGAAAAACTTGACA